>CM048746.1:67648683-68006183 GCA_026315105.1 Locusta migratoria | reverse complement strand
AGCAGAGCTTGGTGTCAATGAATTTTGCTAGGAAGTTTACCTGCCGTCCAGAGCGAGTTGTTCACGTTAGACACTATTGTGTAACTGTTCTTTGCCTGTGTGATTGTGTGAATGAGAGTGCACTAAGGCTGATTGTGTTGTGCAGCAGTCCTAAGTACATAAACCAGAATATGCACATGGTTACTGACTCTCTCTCTCTCTCTCTCTCTCTCTCTCTCTCTCTCTCTCTCTCTCTCTCTCTCTCTCTCTCCTCTCTCTCTCTCTCTCTCTGTGTGTGTGTGTGTGTGTGTGTGTGTGTGTGTGTGTGCGCGCGCGCGCGCGCGCGCATGTGTGCGTGTGTGACTACTGGCAGTACTGAGATGAGGTAAGTTTATTAGATGAAATTGTTTAAATTATCTTTACTTGCTTCCTATAGAAAATTTGTGAATTTCTCTGCTTGACACTTTTTTGTTGTTGATAATCTGAATTGTAATGGAGAAACTGCATGTTCATTAAGTGTTGAGAATGTTTAGAATTTAGATGCTTGGATGCATTGTTTGGATAATGTTCTTTGTGTCTCTCTCTCTCTCTGTCTGTGTGTGTGTGTGTGTGTGTGTGTGTGTGTGTGTGTGTGTGTGTGTAGATCCAAAAATACTCATATTTTGTATGCAATCTTTTGAAATGTGTGAAGTTCCTTCAACATGTCCTCCTCTCCCTCCCTCTGAAAACATTGCAAACTATATACTTCCTGAAGTAATACTATGGTTAAGGCATTTTAGACATAAGAACTACCTCATAAAGGTCTTCAAAATTCACAACCTTCAAATAATATATGAAGGAAAAAAATTCAAGAAAAATCTAGAGGAAAGTGTAAACATATCAGGATAGATGACTACTTTGTGGACAGAAGCAGCATGGAAGGACAGCTGGTTGCTTGGTTTTAAGATATAATCTAAGAAAGAATATGGAACATGGTGTGAGAGAAAAAGACGAAAATAATGTGTGGATCAGCTAAAGTGGAGTGGAAAAGAGCCAGAACGAGTGAGACTAATGCGAAGGAAGGAGTGAAGCATGTGGCAACAGTGTAAGCCCTAAATAATTTACTGCTACAAGAGTTCGATGAAAATAAGTTTCAAACTTGAAATTGTTGTAAAATATCTACCAGAAACACTGGCACAACAGAGGAACTACTCAGCTGAAACCATAGAGGATAACATTTCTTTCATTAAATGCAAGAACTTTAGTGATTATACAACTTTCAGAGTTTGCAAATACATACATTGTACCAAGCCTTATTCACATATTAAAACTGTTTCTTCTGATAGACAGATTCATAAGTGAAGACCAAACAGAAAATAAGAGAAGGGGTAATCTTAAGAATAAGTAGGAAAGAAAATAGTGTCAAGTTGTTATTTAAAATGATGTGACCAAAAGTGGAATCATTGTGGAAGGGCAAATAACAAAGTTTGAAGAAATATTTGATTGCCATCCATTTCTTAGAGAGAAAAAGGAACAATTTAAATGCCAAGGAAATGACAAACTATGAAGAAGGGAGAACACTGTGAACTACTACTGTTTAATGATACATACAGATATCTACAGGTAAATATGAATTGGTTGGTGGTAGAAATTAAAGTAACTCTCTCATATACATCAGAGGAATACTTTTTGACAGTAATGTTTCCACTGCTGTTTATACTATTCATGGATCATATGTTGAAAACAGTTGACTGGCAGGGCAGGATTAAAATATGTGAAAAAAATAAGCAGTCTCGCATATGCGGATGAGTTAGTTGTAATGGCAGATTCGATTGAAAGGTTGCAAACTAATATTTCAGAGCTCGATCAGAGGTGCAAGGATTATGATATGAAGATCAGCATCTCCAAAACGAAAGTAATGTCTGTGGGAAAGAGATTCAAACAGATTGAGTGCCAAATAGGAGGAACAACGTTAGAACAGGTAGACAGTTTCAAGTACCTGGGATGTATTTTCTCACAAGATGGCAACATAGCGAAAGAACTGGAATCGAGGTGCAGCAAAGCTAATGCAGTGAGTGCTCAGCTAAGATCTACTCTCTTCTTACCAAGACTAAGTTAGTAGTGCACCGCTCCATCTTTCGACCAACTTTGTTGTATGGGAGTGAAAGTTGGGTGGATACAGGTTACCTCATTCATAAGATAGAGGTTACAGATATGAAAGTAGCAAGAATGATTGCAGGTACGAATAGATGGGACCAAGGGCAGGAGGGTGTCCATAATGAGGAAATCGAAGAAAAGCTGGGAATGAATACCACAGATGAAGCAGTTAGAGCGAACAGACTGAGATAGTGGTGTCATGTTACACTCATGGGAGAAGCAAGGTTACCTAAGAGACTCATGAGCTCGTCAGTGGAGGTTAAGAGGAGTTGAGGTATACCAAGAAGAAAGTACTTAGATTCGGTGCATAATGATTTTGAAGTGAAAGGCATAACATCAGACGAGGCATCAATGTTAGCATTGAATAGGGGATCATGGAGGAATTTTACTGGAGGTACTATGCTCCAGATTGAATGCTGAAAGGCATAATCAGTCTCTGATGATGATGATGATGATGATGATGATTAATCTGTTGATTTAATAGCTGTCCGGAATCTTTGATAACAGTCTAATGCTTACAAAAAATTGAAACTAATTTTACAGTAATTACTGTACACTGACCTGTGATGGGCTTACTGTTTCACATATGAATTAGGAAATACATTAAGAATAAAATTTTCAATTTTTCTTACCATTCTTTGTTAAATATGTAGAGTGCAGATAGTACTCTTATTTATACACCCCTACATTTATTCACGTAACTATACACGTTTTGTTGTCTGTGTCATGTTAGCAATCTATCCTTTGCAGAATATAGCAACTATACACAATTTCTAATGTACTGATACTTAGTTTCATGTTCACTTAGATTTGTCTTTAAAAAGCATGTAATGTTTTTGGTGTGTTCTTTTTCCCTAAATGTTTGAAGATGGAATGTTTTTGCCATTGCTATAATGCATGCTGCTTTCTGTGTTTGTTATGTGTTGCTTGTTCAATTTTTTTCCAGAGTCAGTGTAAGCTTGCTGTTGTAGATGGTGATGTTGCGAGATTCAGATCAAAAGTAAGTATTCTGCCATGCTAAAATTTTTTCACGTGCCTCTGTCTTTGCTATCTCTCTCTGTTTATTCACCATATGTAGTTGTTTATTCTTTGTAAGCTCCATGCACATAGTTAAGCATAATGAAAGTCCTTTACCCAATATGCTGAAGGCCTCACCTAGGTCTTCACAGACCAACATTAACCTCTTGACCTAGTCTGCAAAAAGATTTCCTGTGCCACATCCCCACATACCACTGATCATTCCTCTACCACCAATAACCAGCCACCCAATACCACCTCCTAGAATGGAACAAGACCACATCTTTCATCAGGACTTGAGCTTCATCATGGCATGAAATGAGACAGCCTACCCGAGATCCATGCAACACCCTCCCAATGTGCGTTTCTGTCACCACGCAATGTCTACAACATTCTAGATCTTCTCGTTTGCCACTTACAATCCCAACCCCTTACCACAGGGATGGTATTCCTGTGGAAGATGCCAGTGTGAAATCTGCCCAATCTCCCCCCCCCCCCCCCCCATCTGGCACTTAATGTTCTAGTTCTGTCACATGTTCACTTTGCTCTATCACATGCTGAGCTACATGTGAAAGTAGCCATGTGATTTACCAACTCTCCAGCAATAATCACAGTCCTTTAGATTGGTATGACTACCAGGCAGGTATTCATTAGGATGAATGGTTATCGTTAAACTGTGGCAAAACAAGAAATAGAGAGAGAAAAAAAAAAAAAAAGAGCACCACCCAATAGTGCAGCATGCAGATGAGAACTACACACTTCATTATTTGAGTGGGAATACTTCCTTTTTACACTCACTCTGCACATCCCCTTTTTTTTGCTACACCATCATCCTTCCGTTTTCTGCATTCCGAACTGCACATTATATTCCCACCTATCAAAGCCTTTACACACCTTGCAACGTGGCATGTTTGCACTACATCTGCCGGACACATTGGAAGAAATTTTAGCTGATGACGTGCGGGCTGTTGCTCACGTATTGGATTTTATCAATTTGACCAATTTGTCAAGGGACATTTAGCTCTTCGCTTTGTTTTTTATTCTATGTTTTTTAGCTGTTTATATATAGTCTTCTTATCCTTGGGTATATCTCAGGTTTGATTCGGGCGCTAATGACCTTAGTGGTTGTGCGCCCTAAAACCACAAAAACAAAAAAACAAAAATGTGGCATGTTCTGCCCCACCTTATCTGACCTCCTACTGCCTCACTCTGATCCGTTCCGCCGCACCCCCTCCACTCCGCTGCCTCCACTACAGGTCCCTTCCTTACTCTCTATTAAGGTGCATGTTGTGCCAGAGTTGGTGGTCATATGTGCTCAAGTTATGTGTAAGTGGTTGTGTGTATTTGTGTGTATCTTTTTGTGAAAGTGTAAGTTGTGGGAATGTGATTTCCTATTCTACTTCCCTGTCAGGGGCTCAGTGACCGTCTTTACAGTAAACATAGTAGAGAGACAAAACCCCATCAATAATAAATTCTTAGTTGAATTTTTTTAGTCAGGTGACTATTAAGAGATGTTATATATTTTATAAAATGTATTTTAACCATTAGCTGTTTTATTAAAATCTTTATTATCTACAGGTTTGTTCATTGATCATCACTGGTTACCTATACAAGTGTAAAAAAATAAAAGCAATTAAAATACACCAGAAAGGAAAAAAGGAAGAGCATTTAGTCCCCTTTAATAGTATTTGAATACTTAAGTTTTAAAACAGATCAGGGAAATAAGTACTGTAAAACTATAACTTGGTGATAACAACAACAGTCTACTGATAATTTTAGATTAAAATGTGGTGTATGTAATGTCATATATAAAAAGTTTACTTCGGTCATTTCTAAGTTAATTTTTTATATGTGACATTGCATATAGCACATTTTAATCTGAACCTATCAATGGACTACTCAGCAAGATATGGTTTTATATTGTGTATTTCCCTGATCAGTTTTAAAACTTGTATCAAGAATTCTATTTCAGTGGACATGTTGCTCTTCCTTTTGTCCTTTCTAGTGTACATTTATTGCTTTAATTTTTTACATTTTTATAGTATGAGTGATGATGGTCAATGATCGAAACTGGTAGATAAAAAATATAAAATAGCTGGTGGTTAAAATGAATTTCATAAAATCATAATGTAATTGTTGCGTTTTGACTTTGTGTTAATTTTTTAAATGTGGCTCTGCTTTTTGTTTATTGTGAAACATAGCTTCTTAGGGCTGTGGGAAATATATATCCCACCAAATAATGGTGTTCACAGGGCTCTTGGAAAATATGTTTTCCACCAAAGTTGTTTCTGAAAGGGGATTGAGAAATGTATGAACCAAAAGGTCTTTTGTGAACCTTGAGAAGAACATTTGTAACCAACTTTGGGGTACTCCAGTACTTCTGGGAATACGTGTTACCCCTTCTATTATTTGCATGACCATAAAGATCTAGCTATGATACATTTCTATAGACTATATTAATGATATAGTACTCACAGTTGGCATATGTTGCTTCACAAGGCAGTGTACCATACTCTATTTACCAATAAAATTCTGCAAATTAGCTTCTTGAGAAATTTGGACAGTCAGTTTCTTTACATGCCCTAAGACTACCATGTACACACAGATATTTATTGGCAACTGAACAGTCCCCTGTTGCTTTTATTTAATCCATCTATTTCTGCTTTTGTCTTCCATCCTGAATCCTATGGCTTTTATTTCTGCTGAAGACCCAAGGCTGGCACCTGTGAGATTATACTCCCACACATCAGTTATAGCTGCATGTAATGGTCATAAGGTCAAAGGCATCATGCAATAGACTGGGTGTTATTGTGTGTGTTGTCCATAATGTAAGTTAGTTTAAATTGCTTGTAAGTCTAGAGACTGATGACCACAGCCGTTTGGTTCAACAAGGGTACAAACATTTGAACATAAACATCAGTTACCAACTCACAGAAAGCAGTTTTTGACAGCCACCCTTTTCTCTCAGTTCAGCCTCTACATCTATTACTGTGCATCAGTTCCCACTTCTGGCTTAATACCAGAGACATGCTTTAACTAGACTGGAGATACCATATGCAATGTCATTGGTGTCACATTGCACTTGTTGCCACATTACCATTCTAGTCACGTGTAACTAATGACTTGTATATAGATAAAACAGTCATAAGAAATGGGAATAAGCTGATGTAACCTAGCCTCCTTTAGAGTAACGGCCAATACATGTTGTGTTGGTTGCAATTTTCATAGTTCACACAAACTTCTTGATGGTGGCCTCAGGCTTCAGTATTATCTCCTACTTGCCAGTATAGTTAACATATGTCTGTGATTAATGTCTTCCCTAAACCCGTATTAATCTGCTAGTAGGAGGTCACCTGCAAATAAAGGCAGTTCGGTTTTACATTTCTTTTGACTAAGTATTACACAGTGTTTTGTTTCTCTTATTAAGATTGATAGTTATGAAATTGTAATTATTTTAATGTCTATCATTAGTCACAGTCAGCTACAGTAAAGCAGTAAAATATAGTGTTCAAATTGTGTGTTTATTCTTGAGTTACATCTGATTTTTGTCATTTTGATAGCAATATTTAATTTTAGCTTGTCGAAATGGAACAGAACGGTGTGGATAATGAGGAATTTTTGGAGCGACTTCGCCACTCCACAGCGCGCCTTAGAGAGACTGACCGGAATTTGCTGGCAGCCAAAAAAGAAATTACGAACATGCAGGAAATGCTGTCACAGTCCCAGGTGAGAAAAATGTTATTTTAGACGCTGTGGTTGGAATAGCACTACTTATATTTTTGATGTTTTGATTATGTCATTAACATAATGGCTGAAACCAGCTTAGCAGTTGTTTCCTTGGAGAGAATAAAACTAAGAAGTATTATGCAACAAATTGAGGGCTGTAGCCTAAATTCAGAGATGAGTTGGTTAATTCCATGAAAACTGAACCTAAAACATTCCAGTAGCATTCTTATTTCCTTTTGAATTTGTTCATCAATTTATTATGTATAACAAAAATGTTATGTGAAAAGTTTTTTTTTAATCTCAGACTTCTGGGTTGAGAGGCCACTTATAAAACTATATTTAATATAAAATTGAAGTATTGTAAAATTTAATCATTTCAGGGCACTGAAATAAATTCAATGCCGAATTTGAAAATTTCTGCTGAACTGATATTTGGACTGGGATTTCCTGGAAAATCTAGGTTCAAATTCCAAACCAACACAAATGTTCAACTGCCCAGAAATGGTCAAAATATTTCAATTCTTAGAATTTGTAAAATTATGGCTGTTAATGTCAATCAATGGTATCTGTTCTTTCGGACACCTTATCTAGGGTTACTGGATTTTGGAATGCAAAAATGAGTATACTTTCTATATTTTAAGATGATAAATGACACCTTTCATATTTTAAATTTGTTACAAAAGGAACAAAGGATGATGATATTACTTAAATCAGACACATCTAAACCAGGAGTTATGTCTTCTGTGTCTTTTTCATTGCACCAAATCTCTTTACTGTTACATTTGTCTCTTTCTCCTTTTGTTCATGGGACTGATGACCTTGCTGTTCAGTCCCCTTAAATTGCTAACACCAAACTTACTTTTTGTCCGTTATGCCTGTGTTAAGGAGAACAAACTTAAAATTCAAATGTCATGGACTGGCAGTGCAGGGAACTGTGGGGTGTTAACCAATTCAATAAACTGTAAACATTGGTTTTGGCTTACTTCAGATTTAGAATTGTATGTGGCTACAGATTTTTTTTTAATATGCACATTCGCTGAAACACATGATCAAATGAAATATTTTGTATACCTTCTATTCGTTATGTCCACATATTCCGATACTCAAAAATAAAAAAATAGAAAAGAGATGACTTATCAAAAGGACCGGCTCGTTGATAGAAACAAATAAAATAAATAAAATTACACACAAACACACATACAAGCTTTCGCAGCCTAGCTGCTTCGTCAGGCAGAAGGGAAGGAGAGGGGAAAAGGAAATGATGAGGGTTTTAAGGGAGTGGATAAGAAGTCATTCCAATCCCGGGACAGGAAAGACTTACCTTGGGGGGAAAAAAGGAGAGTAAACAAATACACACACGCCCACACATTTACACAGACGTTACTGACATGCCTGCACTGTGAAGCATTCTATGTGGGAATGACCAGCAACAAACTGTCCATTCACATGAACGGTCACAGGCAGACAGTGTTTGTTGGTAATGAGGATCACCCTGTGGCTAAACATGCCTTGGTGCATGGCCAGCACATCTTGGCGCAGTGTTACACCGTCCAGGTTATCTGGATACTTCCCACCGACACCAACCTTTCAGAACTCCGGAGATGGGAACTAGCCCTTCAGCATATTCTCTCCTCCCGTTGCCCACCTGGTCTCAACCTCCGCTAAATTCGAATTCCCACCCACCATCTAACATCTTTGCCTTGGTTCCCTGGACAGAGCCTCTGCCTCAAGTGGCATCTCTGTCTAACTTCTAACTTCTTTGCTTTCTACAGTTCTTCAGTATGTCTGCCTAAGTGTACTTGTGTCTGTGTAAATGTGTGTGTGTGTGGGGGGGGGGGGGGTGTATTTGTTTACCCTCCTTTTTTCCCCCCAAGGTAAGTCTTTCCTGTCCCGGGATTGGAATGACTCCTTATCCACTCCCTTAAAACCCTCATCATTTCCTTTTCCCTCTCCTTCCCTTGTGCCTGACGAAGCAGCTAGGCTGCGAAAGCTTGTATGTGTGTTTGTATGTAATTTTATTTTATTTGTTTCTATCGACGAGCCAGTCCTTTTGGTAAGTCATCTCTTTTCTATTTTTTTTATTTTTGTTTATCCCACCGGGAAAGTTTCCCTCTATAATTTTTATTCCGATACTCAGACTGAAATATTGATTGTGAGCAATATGAATTGATTTAAAACAAATTTTTAACACAAACTTAAGTATTTTTTAAACAGACTCCGTATATTATTTAATCAGCAATCTATAGTATGACAAATCATATGAACAATTAGGTTGATTGCACCACAATATGCCAATTACATCCCAAGTGGGAGAACGCACCATCACATCTGTATATAAACCTCCAGGTGTTGACTTTGAGTTTACACCCCCTGACAACTTTTGGTCCAAAAGAACAAAGTTTTTCATAGGTGAATTTAACAGCTATAACACCTTATGGGGATATGAGAAAACAGACAAGAATGGCGAGGCTGTAGAGTAGTGGGCAGAGAGGTGGGGAATAACTCTAATACATGACCCTAAACTAACAGTAAGATCTGGAAAAGAGGCTACAACACAGATATTTGTTTCTCAACACCTAACATCCAACATAATTCTGTTAAGATGGTGCATGGTCTAATCCCAAGAACTTGATACCGGCCCTAGCAATGAGCATATATAGTGCACTCAAAACACCAACAACCCAATTTAAAAAACTTTAAAAAAAGCCAGGTGGGCAGATTTCACAATTCAAATTGATAACAAAAAAAAAAAAATAAATAAATAAATAAAAAAAAATAAATAAAAAAAAATAAAGATTGAGCCAATAATGGAGAACTATGAAAGGTTTGTTGAACTTGAAACCTCAAGGAAATCTTTTCCAAGGGGGTGTAGACAACAATACGTACCAGGCAAAATGGAAATTGAGGAGTTC
Source organism: Locusta migratoria (assembly GCA_026315105.1). Classification (NCBI taxonomy): domain Eukaryota; kingdom Metazoa; phylum Arthropoda; class Insecta; order Orthoptera; family Acrididae; genus Locusta; species Locusta migratoria. The sequence continues at coordinate 67,996,413 of CM048746.1, read as the reverse complement.
AATGGAGAAGTACAAGCGTCTTTGCGAAGACTGTAGACTGTAGAATGTGGAATGACCCTTCTGGAAGCTATTGGTGGAACTAGAAAATTGAAATGTTTGGAAACCCTAGAGAATAATATAGTGAGGACAGTTTACAACTCACCGCAAAGACGTGGCGACGAGCTGCGACAGGCACATACAAAAGACACACACATACAACACATTCAGCTATCGGCCATGGCCTTCTTCAGAAAATAGAGCACTCACGCACTCACGCAATCACACAGGCACACAACACAGTCATACAACCATCACCACCGATTGCCACACTTCTGCAGCGAATCGGGCACAGGAGGGGAGGGGAGGGGGAGGGGATAGAAAGGTTACATCACGGTGGTGGGGATGGGTTAGATGGGAATAACGAGATGCAGCTTAGGAATGGAGTGGGGAGGCGGGTGAGGGGAGAAAATAAAATAAAATAAATATAAAGTAAAATATATATAAATAGAAAAGAGATGACTTACCAAAAGGACCAGCTCATCGATAGAAACGAATAAAATCACACACAAACACACATACAAGCTTTCGCCACCACTGGATATGGGTTTTAAGGAAGTGGAAAAGGAATCATTCCAATCCCAGGAGTGGAAGGACTTACCTTAGGGGAAAGAAAGGAAGGTAAACAAATACACACACACACACACACACACACACACACACACACACACTCACACACTCACTCACTCACTCACTCACTCACTCGGACATATCAAAACGCAAACACACCTAGACAGACATTTGTGAAAATTATATATTACTTTATTTTAATTTAATTTTATTTTATTTTCTCCCCTCACCCGCCTCCCCACTCCATTCCTAAGCTGCATCTCGTTATTCCCATCTAACCCATCCCCACCACCGTGACGTAACCTTTCTATCCCCTCCCATCCCCGATTCGCTGCAGAGCGTGATTCGAAGTGTGGCAGTCGGAGGTGATGGTTGTATGACTGTGTTGTGTGCCTGTGTGATTGCGTGAGTGCTCTATTTTCTGAAGAAGGCCATGGTCGATAGCTGAATGTGTTGTATGTATGTGTCTTTTGTATGTGCCTGTCACAGCTCGTCGCCACGTCTTTGCGGTGAGTTGTAAACTGTCCTCACTATATTATTTATTCCAACCTGGACTTTCCATTATTATATGAAACCCTAGAGAATACGGACATGACCCAGAGCAGTAAGCTGGCCTTTAGTACTATCAAGAAACTATGTGGCGACCAATAGAGCATAAAATAGTGTCTCCAAACTAGTACAAAACGTCCAAAATGAATCTCACTCACTCAGTGCGTACTTCAAAATGAGTGAACTAAATATAGCCATAAATAGCATGAAAAATGGGAAGTTTCCAGAAGTAGATGACAGTTGTACAGAACAAATAAAACATCTGGGACCAATCACAAATCAATGACTTCCATGTCTTCTCAGTACATGTGCTCCCTCTTACAATATTAATGGGGATATCTTTAGTTGACCTAACAACCACATCCATTACTATTAAAAATGCTTTGCATAGAAAGCTAGTGGGAAGCAAATCCCAACATACTACCCACCACAGCACAGGCTTTCTGCTTTTCAACAGGAAAGTATGCCTGCCCAGTGTGAAATCGATCTGCACTTGCCAAAACTGTCAATATCACTCTGAAGGAAAACTGTAGGATAATCACTGGATGTATGAAACTGACCCACCTTGACCTCGTTTATAAGGCATCTGGCTTTGCCTAACCAAAAGACTGCATAACAGCTGCAGAGTACACAGTGATTCAAGCAAACTTCTGACGAGCACCACCGACTATACAATGCCAAAGTTCCACCAGGAAGATCATTAAAGCTAAGTGGGGACTGATGGACACTGAGGATCTTCCGTGCAGATGTGGAGAACCTCAGGACATGACACATTTGCTTCATTGTACTAGTTGCCTGCACCCCTGACCGTCGATGGTCTGTGGTAGGTCAGTGATGCGGCAGTTGATGTGGCCTGGTACTGGGCCAATAATTTAGGTTGACAGAGAGCCTGGTCTCTAAAAAGTAAAAAGTACTGGTGAGTCATTTTACAGTAGCTGTTTTTGTTCCATAGATATTTTTGATGAAAAAGATTACTGGGACACCATGTATAAAAAATAGCCAGCTTTGTGAATCTCACATTGTGAAATATGTGCATTCACACATATGTACTTGTTTGAGGCATTAAGGAAACAATACTTGCTTTCCATGGAACAATGTTGTTCGTTAAGCTACAAAATGTTTTATATCATTTTTTAGCATTTATATAAACATAAATTGCAGTAATACAGTAATGAAAAAATTGAGACACAGGAGTATTACTGATGGCCCAGGTTGTGAAGCTGCTATTGAATTCAAGCATATGCTTCAGTGCATGCTGTGGCACAGGGTGGTTCACCTTGTTTTCGGCCCCAGTTTGGCGGTGCCCATACATCCTAATGGACAGCTGGTTAGTCATCATGCCAATATAGAAAGCTGCACTGTGATTGAAGCACACTTGGTAAATTACATTGCTGCTTTCACTGGTTCCCCAGCCTCAGATAGGATAGGATAAGCCTGTGTAAGGACTGGAATACGAAGTGCTGGGTGGGTGGATTGGATAGGTCTCGCAGCAGAGTCGTCAACAGGAATATGATCCCTGTGGCAGTGGGCTGGGTTTTGGTGTAGAATAGTGATGGACTAGGATGTTATGGAGGCTGGGAGTGTGACAGTACACCACATTAGGAAGGGGTGGGAAGGATTTTGGGCAGGATGTGTCTCGTTTCTGGGCACGAGGACAAAAATCCAAACCTTGGTGAAGGATGCAATTTAGTTGTTAGTCTAGGGTAGTACTTGGTGACACAGGGAGCACACTCTTGTGGATGGTTAGTGGTGGTAGACAGAGGATTTGGGATGTGCGGGAATATGGTACAGGAGATCTGTTTGCGGACTAGGTCTGTGGGGGTAGTTTGTGAAAGCCTTTGTGAGACTCTCAGCGTATTGAGAGAGTGAGTTCTTGTCACTGCAGATACACTGTCCACGGGTGGCAAGGCTGTAAGGTAAAGGGATTTTTTTGATGAGGAAGGGATGCCAACTGTCGAAGTGCAGGTACTGTTGGTGGTTGGTGGGTTTAATATGGATGGAAGTGTCCATGGAGCCATCAGTGAAGTGGAGGTTGACATTGAGGAATGTGGCATGGTAGGTTGAGGAAGACAAGATGCAGTGGACAGAGAATGAGGAGTTGAGGTTTTGAAGGGGGGAGGCTAGTGTGTCCTGACCCTCAGCCAAGATCATGAAAATATCATCAATAAGCCTGAACCAGACCAGAGTTGTGGGGTTTTGGGATGCTAGGAAGGAGTCTTCTAGACAACCCATACACAGGTTCGCATAGGAGGGTGCGATGTGGGGGTGGGGCCCATGGCTGTGCCATGGATTTGATGGTAAACTTTCCCATACCTGCCAACTCTTCCGATTTAGGTGGGAGTCTCCCGATTTTTCACTATTTCTCCCGCCTTCTGATTTTGCCACTATTTCTCCTGATTTTTAGCTTTTATCCTGAAACCTAAAATTCATTATAAAAACCTGTACTTTTTTTAGCAGTTGGTGGAAACCTTTCAAGTAGATAGTTAGGAATGTTAGTTTCATACCCAAATTTCAGAAAGGCAACTTTAATGCAAATAGCTATTTCACGTGATTGTGGGATCTCGATTCGGTAGTATGTGCTTCGATGTGCCAAAAAATATAACCCTTTTTTCAACGATTTCCATCCATTATCAAATTTTGGAAAGGTCCGTTATTTGTAATTTGTCCTGTTTTTTATGTGATATTTCCATATCACACGGAGGAAAAACACATGTATCAAAGCACATGCAAACAAACAAGTACATATAAGATGTGCGTGAGTAACAATAAAAAAATGAAATATGATGATAAAAGTGAAACTGATCGTGTGATAGTTGGTGAGTACTTATTTACATCTTTTAGTTTAGAGCACAATGTACTGTTACATAAAATTTTCACAGATAGCAGTATAGCACAAAAATACAGCTGTGCACTTCTTTTGTTCTAATCCAAAAGTCAGATTACCTAGACTGGCTACAAATAAGTAGTATGTAATTAACATTCCGGCTCATGCAAACTGGTTAGGTTTATTATTATTATTATTATTATTATTATTATTATTATTATTAGCCATTATATGGCGTTGCGAGATCACAGGAGAAGGCTATAATCAGTTAATGTTTGTACTAAATTGCGATACTACACATCTCCTGAATTTTTGAAGGATCTCCCGATTTTTTAAACTGCATCTCCTGATTTTTATGTTATGAAGGTTGGCAGGTATGCTTTTCACTCAAAGGAAAATTGTAGTTGTTAAGATAAAGTTGGTGAGGGTTATGAGGTAGGGCTGAATGGCCAGCACCAAACTGTAGCCAAACGCAAGGTGGACCACACTCTGGCGCAGCATACAGGGAAGCATATGCTTGATTTCAATGGCTACTTCTCAACCTGGGCCATCTGGAACCTCCCACCCATCAACAGCTTTTCTGAACTGCACAGATGGAAGTTATCCCTACAGTAAATTCTCCAATCCCAAAATTATCCAGGCGTCAACCTACTATAATTTTCATTATTTCCACCCACTATCATTCCTGCCTCTCTATCCTAAACCTCTCCTATTTTGTGGTTTTGTGCTTGCGTGCTTGTGTGTGTGTGTGTGTGTGTGTGTGTGTGTGTGTGTGTATTTTATTTTATTTTCCTCCCTTCACCCACCTCCCCACTTCATTCCTAAGCTGCATCTCGTTCCTCCAATCTAATAAGTCAGCGGTTCCCAACCTTTATTGCTCTGCAGCCCAACCATTGCAGAAAACATCTGGGAGGCCCAGCAACTAAATAAAATGTAAAAATTAGAACACACAAAATGTGCATGCATATAATATGTGTTATTAGTAAAATATACTAATAAATTATGCAAGTATTCACTTAATTACAGCTAGTAAATGAAAACTCAAAATAAATCACTCTCTACATTGTCTATTCCTGTACTTACTTTTCAGAAAGAGTAAAGTTGAAAAGGCTTGTACACATAAATAAGGTGTCGAAAAGCCCATCAAATGTTTCAGAGCAATTTTGGCAATTTTGCTGAACACTTATTCAGAATGGGACCAATGATGTTGTTTAAAAAACGATTTTAAAGACTGGTTACATGATAGTGCAGTTAACAAGTTTTCATCACCTGATGAAATTTCAATTTTTTAAAGTAATCTGTTTCAAATGGATTTCTAATCCACTGGATTTCATCCTCAATTTTAGGGAAGTAGTTCGTGAAATAAACATTAAAAATCTTAGATACTGCTGCAGGGGGGGGGGGGGAGAGAATCTAGTAGTGATTGTTTTATCTTGAGCTTTTTTAACTCAGGATCTTTAATATTTCCTATGAAACGTCACAGTAGGGTTCGGAGGGACTGATGAGTGCTGCAGGAGTGAGAAACTGTGTGTTAACCCTAGCTTAGCAACATCCGTCAAAATGACTGCTATGTTCAAATTGTCAGTGAGCTGTGATGTTTTCAGTAACAATTGATAAACAAGTCTACACCAGTAAAGTGTTGGTTTGGAATCACACTCACCGAATTGATGGATGTTACTAACAAAAGTTCAAAACTCCCTGAAAAATGAGTGTTCGTAGCGAGCTTTAAAGCCAGATGTTAGTAACTCGGGGTTAACCTTCAGCATAAAAATTAAAAAAAAAACAATAAATAAATAAAAATAAAAAATAAACTAGTAGTATGTTTTAGCCTCATCTTTTGAGGCAGATTTCGGCATGACAAAATACTCCATTTCTTTACAAGTGATACAGGTATCTATATGACATTTAACTTTTATGTAATTATTTTACTTAGTGACCTTGGCAACTGACAACTTCAACTCTCAACAAGCATTTGTGCCCCAGTGCCAGGCTGCCCACGGCCCACAAAGGGGCTGCGGCCCATAGGTTGGGAACCACTGTAATGCGTACATGTGTACACCCCACCTGTGGTGTAGTCAGGATTAGTAAACAGTGTGGACTTGAAATTAAAAGATTGCATTCAGATTTTGAACATGAAACCATATAGATTTATTTCCTGATGAGGGATACAAAGTGAGGATTGCCAAGGGGGTGAGAGAAGGTAGTTAAAGTGACCGCAGACCCATCTTAAAAGAGAGAGGAAAATTGACTGGTAATGGAACTAAGCCATGAAAGTGTCTGTTCTGGTAGGCATCTCACGAGGAAGAGAGCGATATGTTTCAGCCATGGCTCCAACACACTGAATTCACACACATTAGGTAATAGTGATATCATCTGATTGGCGGAGCTGCTTTGCTGATGACGATTTGGCCTGTTCTGCCAAGAACTGGTCGGCTGTTGGTGCATCCGCGGAACAGCGACTGAAAAATTGGCGGTCTTTTTGTAATATTTTTAAAATAATAAAATTATTTACGCTAGGGTTTCGGATGCCTTTTACAATGCTCTTAAAGACTGATGTATCCATACCCACCACCATGACGCAACCTTCCTATACCCCACCTCCTCCCCTATTTACACACCACAGAGCCTAATTCGAAGTGCGGCAGCCGGAGATGACGGTTATGTGACTGTGTTGTGTGTCTATGTGATTGCATGAATGTTCTGTTTTCTGAAGAAGGCCATGACTGATAGCTGAAAGTGTTGTATGTGCGCGTTTTTTTTTTTTTTTTTTTTTTTTTTTTTTTTTTTTTTTTTTTTTTATGCGCCTGTCGCAGCTCGTCTCAATGTCTATGCAGTGATTTGTAAACTGTCGTTATTGATATATTGATAATTTTAATCTGGACTTCCCATTATTAGATTTTACTCTCTAGTCTGTAAGCAATATACAACGTTTTTCACATGCCTTATCTGATTGTGATTTTCCATCAGTTTTACTGCCTTTTGCATTCGTATAAGGTTTTCCAGCATTTGGCAGCCTCTTTTTCATATTTGTTGACTACTTAACTTTTTTTTTTCTTCACATCCTACCTTTGTTGTGTTTAAGGCAATAGGTGACAAGCTAACACATTTAATTTTGGCCATCTTGTACAGCCTACAGCATTATTACAGGGAGGATTACGTTTGAACTTTCATTAAAACAATCAAGAGATATCATACTCGTCTCATAGATGCCAGAGATGAAGTAAAACATTACTATTTATATAACTTGAAATGGTCACAAAGTGATCTACAATGTTGTTCTTGGGGACAATTCAAATAACAAATTATGTATTTCAATGGCTGAAGTAAAAAGTGTTAACATTTTTGGCCACATGAGATGAAATAAAAATAAAGAATACCATTTCCCAAAACTAAAAAATGTTGACACTAGTAGAAATCATAAAAATATATGCAGATGTCTGGTAACCCTAATCATATTAGTAATTGCATTTAATGTGGCCTGTCAGTCCGATAGCTTAAGCTGAAATTCTACTTTATAATGAAAGTTCTACATATAGTACACATTTATGAAATTTATATTTTATTAGTTGTGGCCAACTCTTCATTTCATTTTGCATTTCTCGCATATATTCTTATCGGTTAGTAAAAATATATTTCTTTAAATTTCAGGCTCAGTATGCAGCTTTAGAAAAGAAGTATGCAAAGGCTAAGAGATTGTTGAGGGAATTCACCCAGCGCGAAGCAGACATGATCCACCGAGAGGAGTTCTACCTTCAGCTTCTTCAAGAAAAGGACACAGAGTACAATGCTCTGGTCAAAAGCCTGAAAGATAGGGTATGAACTATGCATTGCATCTGGGTAGAATTCTTGAATCAAAAGATTATTAAATATCTGTTATCTTGTTAATCAGCTTTGTTCCCCTACACAGACATTGCCTAAGCTAAATGCACAGTTAAAAATAAATAAATGGTGCTGAATTTGGGAGTGGTAAAAATTTAAATGACAAAATAATCTTTTGCAAGGTGCTTTTACTTCCAAGTGGCACAATAAGATAACTTCCAAGGCATGAAAGTCTGAATGGGCATGAAGTGGCCATTCTAGAGAGAGCTACAGTGCATCATAAAGTTTCACTGGCAATTAAAAGATAGTTTTGTGTCCTCAGGACCTTTGCACTGATGTCAAACCTATTGTATTGTGTTCAGTAAATCAGTTAAAATTACATGCAATATCAAGTTTAAGAAATAAATGTATGGTTTATGTGCAGAAGTACAGAATTTGTAATGGGAAAGAAAATTAAAAAAGTGTCCACGTTCACTGTGATCTTAAGAGCATATGGAAAATTTTGATTATGCACAACGAATAGCGATTAAAGAAGTGGGCACCCCTATAGTTAGTGCTCTTGGAGCAAAAGAATTCTGGTTATCTCAGGTTCTGCCTGTGTAGAAACGGTGCTTTTATAAGCCATTTATAGCAAGCACAGACAACATCTAATACATTCTGTTCTGTGTGCTAACAACAGTATGCCTGTTCTTATGATAAGTATAAAAATGGCCACCAAGAGTTCCATAAATAATGATTATCATTGATCCTCCTGCCGGAGGTTTGAGTACTTCATTGGGCATGTAAGTGTATTTGTCCTTAAAATAGATTTAAGTTAGTATAAGTAGTTTCTTGATCTAGTAACTGATGATCTTAGTAATTTAGTCCAGTAGGTTGACAAACATTTTTAGAACCACCTGAAAGTAAAGACGACTTGTTGAATGTTCCTTTCTTGGGGATGTAATATGAACTGCAGTAAGTGAGGAGCCTCCTTGTGAGGACTGAGGAGGCAAAGGTAAAGGAAGAGGCCCACTCATTTCAAGTGATGGCTGGCTAGCCATAATTTTCTATATTGTAGAAATGCCATTAGCTTTACATTTGTTACTGGTATAGTCTTATGGCTAGCTGATCTACTCAACTATTTGATTTCAAGGTGGCATGAAATTTCCTTGCACAAAATAGTATTGTTACCATTTGCAGATTAAAGTTATATTGCAGATAGTTGTGTTAAAATATGTATTTTTTTTAATTCTCAGACCTTAAGAATTAAGATTTGTAGTAACGAAGTGTCATTTGCAGGTCATTCAGCTAGAACAAGAATTATTGGAGACACAACGAAAAGCTGGATTTCCACCAGGCTTACCATACGACAGCACGAGTCTGCGGCCTCTCACACCGCAGCTAACACGCAGGCAGCAGGTAGATGGAAACAACTAGTTTATTGGGAACATAATGTAAAATTGTACTTTCTTTTTTTATTATTAAAGAATTTCTAAATAAAAAACAGTTATATTCATGATCTATTTTCTCTCTCTCCCTCTCTCAAATTTTGCAGGCTCTGTGTGTTATGAAATTACAGATTTGTAATGGAATATTATAAACATTCTTACTTTCTTTGTCCATAATATCATAATTTGAATAACAATTATTATAGTCACTATAGTGCGTGCATTATTGGCTTATTTGTTAATGATAATTTCCTTCAATTTACTTTTATCTGTTGGTGGTGGTGGTGGTGGTGGTGGTGGTGGTGGTGGTGGTGGTGGTGGTGGTGGTGGCGGTGGCGGCGGCGGCTCTCTTCATGATTTCTGGATACCTACTGAAACTTTCATCCTTTTGAATCTGTATACTATACTCATTTCTGGATCTCCCTCTACAGTTTTAATGCCCACATCCTTCCAGCGTTAAACAGGTGATGCCTTAATCTCTCAAATGTGTTCTACCAACCAAATCCAATTTTTTGTGAAGTTCTTCAGTAATTTTCTATCCTTTGCAATTCTTTTCAGCACCCCCCTATTGCTTATGTGATCTACCCATAAAACATTCAATATTCTGAGCCACCATATTTCAAAAGATCCACTTCTCTTCTTGTCTGAATTGCTTATTGTCTCACTTCACTACCAAGCTTAAGACAAGTGCCTTCAGGCAAAACTTCCATATCCTTGAATTTATATGGTATGTTAACAAAATTCTTTTCTTCAGAAACACTTTCTTGTCATTATCATTCTACATGTTACATACTCACAAATTTGGCCATCTTGAGTTATTTTACTGCTCAAATTCCATAATGTTTCTGCTACTTCTGTCTCTTCTCCTAATCTAATTCCATCAGCATCATGTGACTTAGACTACATTCTGTTACCTTTTTGGATTTCTTTAATGTTAGGCTTATATTCTCCTTTCAAGACAATGCCGCCGGCCGCGGTGGCCGAGGGGATTGAGGCGCTTCAGTCACGGTCTGCACGGTCACTGCGGTCGGGAGTTCGAATCCCCCCCTCAGGCATGGATATTTGTGCCGTCCTTAGTTGTAGGTAGTTCATAAGTAGTTTGTAAGTTTAGGGACTGAGGACCCCGTAGTTAAGTCCCTTAAGCTTAACAAACACTTGTTAAAAAAAAAAAAACAACAACAACAAGACAATGCCCATTCTGTGCAGTTGCTCTTCAGAGTTCTTTGCTATCTCTGACAGAAATACAGTGCCATTGCCAAATCAGTAAGTATTTATTTCTTCTGTATGTACTTAAATTCCTTTTCCAAATTCTTCTTTGGGTTCCTTTTGCAACTGACTCAATTTACAGATTAAATAACTTCAAGGAAAGCTACAATGCTTCCCAATCAGTGCTTCCCTTTCATGTCCCACAATTTTTTATCTACATAAATACTCTGCAATCCATCCTGAGGTGCGTAGGAGAGAGTACCTAGTACCATTACTAGTTACTTGCTTTCCTGTTCCACTCCCATAAAGAAAAACAAATGCTTGTATGCATCTGTATTCGTAAAAGCCCTAATCTCTGTGCTCTAATCTTTGTGGTCTTTAATGCATGTTGGCTGCAGTAGAATCATTATGCATTCTGCTTCAAGTTTTAGCCCTCTAAAATTTCTTCAACAGTGTTTTCTTTTTTTCTTTTCTTTTCTTTTCTTTTTTTTTTTTAATAATAAGAAAAAAAAAAAATAAAACGCCGCCCTCCCTCGAGCGACTCACATTTGAGTTGCTGAAGTATTTTAGTAACACTTAGGTTTGTTACTGGTAGGTTTGATCAAAGCACATCTGCCCACCTCTGAATTCCTTCTATATCTTCCTTTAAACTGATCTGATGGGAATCCCAAACACTTGAGCAATTCAGTAGAATCCTGTTTTTACACTTATCAAGGGACTTCAGTGATATGGCGTGAAATGCAGGAAAATGTAAAATGCAGGAAATAATGTTTTAAATGGTAAAATATGCTTACTGGATCAGCCTTGCATTTTCGTAGTTTATTTGTAATATATGTACGTAATAGGCATCAAAATGCTCACCAGGAATTTATTATATAATAAAGGTTATCTAAATTTTTACCATTTTAAGTGCCAGGCTTTACGTAGATTGTCAGGCAGCAGTTAGAGTAGATGGCAAATTAAGCTCATGGTTCAGGGTAGTTTCCGGGGTAAGATAAGGCTGTAACCTGACACCACTGTTGTTTATACTATTCATGGATCATATGTTGAAAACAGTAGACTGGCAGGGCGAGATTAAAATAGGTGAAAACAAAATAAGCAGTCTCGAATATGTGGATGACTTAGTTTTACTGGCCGATTCAATTGAAAGGTTAGAAACTAATGTCTCAGAGTTCGATCAGAGGTGCAAGGATTATGATATGAAGATCAGCATCTCCAAAACGAAAGTAATGTCTGTGGGGAAAGAGATTTAAACAGATTGAGTGCCAAATAGGAGGAACAAAGTTAGAACAAGTAGATAGTTTCAAGTACCTGGGATGTATTTTCTCACAGGATGGCAACACAGTGAAAGAACTGGAATCGAGGTGCAGCAAAGCTAATGCAGTGAGTGCTCAGCTAAGATATACTCTCTTCTGCAAGAAGGAAGTAAGTACCAAGACTAAGTTAGCGGTGCACCGCTGTATCTTTCGACTAACTTTGTTGTATGGGAGTGAAAGTTGGGTGGAAACAAGTTACCTTATTCCTAAGGTAGAGGTTACAGATATGAAAGTAGCAAGAACAATTGCAGGCACTAATAGATGGGAACAATGGCAGGAGGGTGTCCATAATGAGGAAATCAAGGAAAAACTGGAATTGAACACCATAGATGAAGTAGTTAGAATGAACAGACTGAGATGGTGGGGTCATGTTACACTCATGGGAGAAGCAAGGTTACCCAAGAGACTCATGAGCTCAGCAGCGGAGGGTAAGAGGAGTTGAGGTATACCAAGAAGAAAGTACTTAGATTCGGTGCAGAATGATTTTGAAGTAAAAGGCATAATATCAGATGAGGCATCAATGTTAGCTTTGAATAGGGGATCATGGAGGAATCTTATTAAAGGTACTATGCTCCAGACTGAACGCTGAAAGGCATAATCAGTCGATGATGATGATGATGATGATGATGATGATGATGATGATGATGATGATGATGTACTGGGCGGAACTGGTAATTTTATGGGAAGTAGAAATTTTTGATGTAATTTCATTCATCACAATTGATTAGTCAGCAAGCCTTTTACTGGCATTAATTATTTACATAGTAAAACTCCGTTTTTTGTTTCACATGACAATATCGGAGAATTTATCCACATTCTTGAGTGCAAATATATGTACAAGTAGTATTTCTGTGATGTTTGCATAGGGTCAACATCTCACACTATTATCGCATTTTTGAGGATGTGGCTATTATTGTGGTGCCCAACTTCAATAGATAACATTCTTTATTAATCAGAAAGATGTATCACAAAAACAATGCAACTCATTATTCTCACGTCAAGAAAGCAACTGGTTCTGTTTGAGCAACAAATCGCGCAAAGAGGAACTACACCACCATATTATAATGTACTATTCCCCCTTCAATGTGTAGAAAAATATACACAAGCAAACCATCAGTCTCACTGTTTATAAAAGTAATAAAAAATACTTATATAAATATTTGCATTTCACAACAAGAATAAATTCTCATGCATCATGCCAAGCATGGAAAAACTACCAATTGCATAAACAAAGCCAAGCTATAGTTGGAGCGTCGTAAGTCAACTAGATGTGTTCTGCCAACAACAAAACGTGATTTATACGTTTGAATAAATGCAAAGTGTCAAGAAATGTGCCTGTGTAAAATTTATAACCACTATACTTTAAGGCAAAAGTCATGCCAGTGTCAATTTATTTAAATTACGACATTTTTTTCTTCACAAACCTGTTTTCAAAAAGCATAAAATGCGGGAAAAGTGTGAATATGTTAATGCAAAAACAAGGGCCATTTTTTTTTTTTTTTTTTTTTTTTTTTGAAACTGTTTGTGGGAGTCGAGAGACGTGGAAGGCTAATCTCCTTCTCCTGAAGGTGGGACATTTTTTCCTATAGCTGTGTATAGCTCATTATTTAGTCATGGTTTCCATATATTGTTTGAGAAAATTGGACCGTAAATTGTTCTGAGGATTCTTCACTTGAATATTTCTAATTTTCCTTTGTCTCTGGTGTTTTTGCTTGTTAAGCATTCTGTGGCATAAATGGCTTCTGGTCATATGACAGTCTGAAAGTAATGAATTTTTGCTTTTTTGGAGATTGTTTTCTTATTGTAGATGCCCTTCATTTTCTGGTAGGCAGGGTCCATCTTTGTGATTTTGGCCTCATTTGCTCTGCTTTCTTTGGCATTGGGACTTATCCAATCTCCAAGGTATTTAAAGTTGTCCACTCTGTGTACAGTTCTGAAACAAGTAAAGAGGCTACTGGAGGCATTTTTAGAGCTGGAGATGAATTGTTTTGGAGAAGGATATTTGGAGACCTATTTTTTATGTGCATTCTTGGAGAAACTCAATTCAGGCTATAGAACTTTCTGGATCATGCAACAGGAGGGCTAGTTCATCGGTGAAGACTAGGCAGCCAACAGGGATTCCTTTCCTGGCTGTTCTGAGCTTAATACCATGTAACAGGAGCATGTTGGGAATAAATCCAATCTTCTGGCATTACGGAACTTCCCAATATGACTGTTGCGTATATATGAATGTAATTAGTCTATCGTTTCCTTTTCCAAAACTATAGTTATTCTTTTTTATAATGTAACTAGCTGAAGTCATTTTCTATTATATGAATTGGAGAAGTTAGTAATTAAACAAAATATTAATTAGTTCATGCCAGAGGTATATTGTTAGAGTTCAGATAGTATGCTAATTAGTATTTATGGTAAAACAAAGTAAATTCTTTTCTCATAATATTTAAGTAGGTATTATTATGTTTCACAAGTAATGTTAGAAAGGTTTGCCCTCAATATTTTTCATATAATAAAGTTAATTATGAAAGTATTGTTGCAAACCTCTTTCATTAAATACATAAATGAAACACTATCAATTTAACAAAGATTTGTATACTGATTTGCTCAGTATTATTTTACTATAGCCATTTGTATTTGTTTACTTTTCTATTAATTTAATGTACATAATTAACTACATGCAATTTCCAGTATCATTGTTTGGAAGATATAAATAGGATGTGTTTGCACCATGTAATTGTTATTTTGCCTGTGATCTGAGGCACAATCCATGACAGTTCAGGATCTTGTTTTAAGTTCTATAACATGATGTATTTGTGGCATAACCCATGTCACTTTAAACTTTAAAGAACTTTTAACATACTGTTCATAATTAATGTTAGGAATGCATATTTGTGCCACACTGTGCACCTCAAACTTCAGTATTCCACACACAAACTGTCTAAATTCGTGTTATTGATGTGTGGTATGTGCATACCTGGTCATATTAATTTTAATTAATGAGACTTGTAAGCTGGCCATAAATGGAGACAACTGGGCACTTTCGAATCATTAAAAGTGTCAAAAAACTGCAATTCTGTGTGTTTCCTATGTTACTTGTAGTGGATTAGTTTTGCCCCCTGTAATTTCAGCCAGCCACTACTGAGAGCAACAATATATGAGAACATAAACAAACAACGAACTACAACCAGGTATGTCACAACCATTCTTGACTGCTGTGGGATTGTAGCTTATGCTTCCAGTCCCTGATGACTTTCTCCAAGGCACAGTTGAAGGGGCAAAAGCCCGTCTCTTTTTCTGACACCGGTGCAGACCAGGAATGCATCTGAGATTGTTGTTCAGAATTTTACTTAAGAAGCTGTAATAGTGAGTGTTGCTTGAAGTATCTTTTTGAGTCTTTTTGTCTAGTCTGAGTAAAGAGAGAACTTTGATGAGGGTTGCTTCATCAATTGAGTTGTTTGGTAGTTGATAAAAGGTAAAAAATAGGTGTTTGGATCTGGTTATAAATTGGGAGATTATGGACTTCAGATTGTGGATTTGCTCTACACAGGAGGAGAATTCACTTAGCTGCAGATCTAGTTGGGGCATGGCTCTGTTCAGAAGGGCTTTAGAGAGGATTTTATATGTGACTGAGAGAAGGAAAAAAAACTCGGTAGTTCTTGACATCTGTTTTGAAGCCTCTCTTGTGAAGTGGATGAATCGGATCAGAAATCCAGTCCTCTGGGATTTCAGAGGTTTCCCAAACTTTTTGAAATTTCTCTAGAAGTTGGGCAAGGGGCAAGTCATTTGTTAGTTTCCAGCACTTTGCAACCAGAGTATCCTTTCCTGGGGCTTTGTTGGTTTTGATGGATTGGATGACATTGGGAAGCTCTGTGGGGTCTGGTAAAGTTAAGTCGGAATTAAGTCTAGAGATGTCCAATTTGAGGAATACAGATTTTGGGGGATTGCAGTTGAGGAGTTCTTCAAAGTACACGGCCAATATGCTGCAATTCTCTTGGTTGTTATGGTCTATCCTTCCAGAAGTGGGATTTTTGAAGTTCAGGCAGGGTGGGGAATATGTAGCGAGGTTCTTTTTGAAGATTTGATAAAAAGACCTTCTATTTTTTCAACAAGAACCCTTCTTCAATTCGGGACATTTCGGATTTGTGGCAGATGCGTTTGGCTTTTGAGAACTTTAGATGTCAAGTTCCAGAATTTTATGAAATCTTTGAGCTTTTTGAGTGTCTTGGGGGGAATTCCACAGTTGCCAGTCTCTGGCTCTTTACGAAACAGCTGTTTCATATTCTGGGGACCACCAAGCATGCTTGGATCTCCGGGTCTGGGGGGTAATTTTCAGAGCAGTATGGACCATAACTTTGTCCATAGTGTTGAAGGTTGTAGTGACAGGGCTGGTCACTGGGGCGTTTAGGATTTAACCCCACACCAAGTTTTTGTGTGGAGCCGCCACTGGTCATCAGGCAATGGCTACTCATGGTGTGTCAGACGTGTAAAACGCTGTCCACTCCTTTCATACCGACGTACCTCACCATTGCTCAGCCTCCGATGAAACAGCTCTTTCATAACCGTCAGAGCAACAAGACTGTATGGGATTCTCATAAATGATTTCCTTTTAGAAATCAGAGTGGATGGTTTTAATGTTTTACATAGAGGTTGGGGCAGGGTCCCATCTTGGCTTCTCCAGTGGCCCAGATTTGTTTTAGACCTGACGAGATATAGGAAAGATGAAACTTCTGATTTTACTTTCCAAACTATGTTTTTAATGTTTTAGATAAACATCACAGTTTTACAGTGGTGTATACTGACGGCTCCAAGGAAAGGGACTTCGTCAGCTATTCCATTGTGTTCACCAATTGTGTTAAGGTTCGCCTCCCCAAGAATGTCGGTTTGGCCTTTCCCCCCCCCCCCCCCCCCCCCCTTCACAGAGCTACATGCGATCTTCAAGGCACTACAGCTGATACATTGACTACAAGAAGATTTCTGCTTTGCTCTGATTCTCTGTGCTCTGCAGTTATTGCAAGATTGCAAGAGTTCTATCCATTGGTGAATTTGCTGCAGCAAATACACAATGAACTGCACTTCCTCCAACATCGTGGAAAGGTGGGGTAGTTTTTCTGGGTGCTGGGACATGTGGGTATTCGGAGGAATGAAGCAGCTGATCGGGCTGCCAAGAAGCCTGCAGTGCATCTTGAAGCGACAATGTGCCCGATTCCCTTGCAAGACTTATTACAGCAATGGTTCCTGCAATTGTGGGAGGAAGAATGGCTTTCAGTGGCTAATGTCAAACTGTGGTTGTTGAAGCCCACTGTCCATCCCTGGTGATCGTGCTCCCGGCTCCTCAGGAGGGACAAAGTAACCCTTGCCCGCCTCTGAAGTGGGCATTGTCCAGTGAGTGGAGTGCCCGACCTGTGATGCCTGTGGCATGCAGATTACTGTCCACCACAGTTTAATTGAATGTAATTGATACAATGACAAGAGGGTCACTGTGAATCTTGGTGTAGATTTGCTGTCTACTTTAGGTATGAAGAAGCAAGTGTGAGCAAAGTTTTAAAATTTTATGATTTCTTCAGTTACTTTATTGTTCACACCATTTGTTTCATACTTTATCAAATTTGTTCGGGCGCTGAAGACCTAGATGTCAAGTGTCCAGAACCTCTTATCCTATCCTAGAGTGAAAGGAAGCTTGGATTTTTTTTGGAAAATTCTTCCTGGGACAGCTTGAGTTTCTCAATGTGGGGGTGGGAAATTCTTCTGATAAGTCTTTTTTTTTTTTTTTTTTTTTTTTTTTTTTTTTTTTTTTTTTTTTTTTTTTTCAGTGCTTTTAAATTTTGTCCATAACTCCTCTGTGCCAAACATACTGGAAGTACTGTATATCCTCGAGTAATCCATGCCCTCAAGTAATCCGAATGCCCCCAAATTTTTATGGCGAAGAAGAAGAAGAAGAAGAAGAAGAAGAAGAAGAAAACACGAATTTGTGTAGATGAGGATACCACCCGTCGGCTTTGAAGAAGCACATGAGGGCAGCCATCTGGGGGTGTCACATCTGTTAAATCTCAAAACCACACATAAATATCAAATCAATTGACGATGGGGGGGGGAGAGAGAGAGAGAGAGAGAGAGAGAGAGAGAGAGAGAGAGAGAGAGAGAGAGAGAGAGAGAGAGAGAGAGGGGGGGGGGGGGACAGGCATGCAGGGTTGTCATATCTGGAGCTTGCAAATCAAGTACCACCCTTCTCGTATTTTACCTACTAAATGTTCTCATACAACATGAAAAGCATTTCATTTGTAAAGTATTACTGTGAAAACATACTTGCAGTACACATTGAAATGAACAGTTAATAAATAAATGGAGCTGAGACTGGTATTACGGTCATATTTCTTTGTCAAAGTTGATATGTCATGTAATTTACATCAAAGATATTCGATAGTGTAATAGGGAACTTAGACATACAGGTATCTTTCATCAAAGAAATATGATCAAATGTAGTGCTTCGCCATATATTTGATTATAAAAGTTACTGGTCTTCTCTCCGCTGCAATGCAAATTTTTTCCGCTCTGAGCACTAGTGTCACTTTTGCTAATCGACATGTGTATGTGTTTGAACATAGCTGCAACACCATGCCATAATTAACATTTACCCACAATAGCAAGAAATACCTGTAACCCTGTCTTCTCATCATGTGCCGATACCAGTGTGGGTAATATGGTGGTATTAATCTGAATAATACCCAACTTTAGTAGATAACATATTTTATTACTCAGAATGATGGTATCACAAGCAAATGCAACTAGTGATTCTTACATCAACAATGCAACTGTTTGTAGACGCCCGCCGCATTGTCAAAGAAACTGGTGGGAAGAAATGCTACTCCGCACACCTTTTTGTGACATGAAGAGACCCTTTACAGTGAAATTACTGATGCATTGTGTCACTGTCATTATCAAGTAAGTTACTTGCAGTTTTGATAGTGGCTAAAGCGGCGCACAATAAAAAGTTATCTGCTATCTTGAAGTATGAGGACTATAATACTCCTTTTTAACACCACAATGAAGATTTATGTCTAAGAAATATTATGAATATTTGGTAATATGTCTGTCAAAAATTTTATCGAAATTGTTATCGTGTAATACTGGCCTAAAGGGATCTGTTTTAAAGCGGAGTAATACCCGCCTAGGGTGTTTTGTTGTTGCAGATGAAGTAATTCCAACCTAAATTTGAGTAATCCGTGCATCCCAGTTTTTTGTTCATAAATTTGGAAAAAATATGTGCGGATTACCTGAGTATATGTGGGGGGAAATGATGTTCATTCATTCCTTAAGTGATTATCTGCTCTTTCCAGCACAAACACTCTCCTAGGCTTCTTGATTGATTTATTAACTTTGGTGACCATTGTCCTTACAACAACATGATCACTAACTTCTGTCTCTACAGTGATGTCAGTGGGAAGGTCTGGTGTGTTTGTAGCTATAATGTCTAAAATATTTCTACTGACTGTGGTTTGATGATTAAGCTGCGGAAAGCAGTGTTCAGCTGTAGTTCACAAGAGTACTTGTCCATACCCTCTGTAGTGAAACCATATCTGTTCCAGTCTATATTCGGTAGGTTAAACTCGCCTACAACTAATAATGTACGATCCAGGTACCTTCGCACTATTGAGAATAAACTTTCTTTGAATGGATCTAGCAATGTGACAGTGATACTGGGTGGACTGGTAAAAACACCCAATCATTAACTTAATTTCACCTGTACCTGATTTCAGGCTCAGTAGAAACAATATTTTTCAGCCTCAGTAGAAACAATACTTTTGTCAACTGCAACCTGATCTATCTTTGCAATATACATTCCACTCTTTATTAAATATTTTGGAGCTTTCTAGATCAGGATCCAGCCAACTCTGTCCTAAGAATTATTTGAGCGCAACAAATTTCAAGCAATGCAGTAAATTCAGGAAGTTTGTTTGTAATACTCTAAAAATTTACTGCTAATATTTTGACAGTCGAGGAGTCCAGAATGTGGCTTGATATCACTAACTGATAAGTGTTCATGAGAACTATCACCTAGCATAAATAATAATAATAATAATAATAATAATAATAATAATAATAATAATAATGAGTGCTATTTAGTTTGTATAGCGCACACCTGATCTAGCAAGGGGATCCCTATAATTCTACACCCAATAACACAGGTCCAGAAATCTGCAGCCATGACCATCACAGAGTCAACAAGGCCTTTAGTTGAGACTTTCCACTTGGCTCCAAACCAAAAGACCACCTGCTTGCACCCCACACACAAGGCCAGCAGTCTTCACAAATTCTGTCATATGCCCATACGATCCGAGGATGTCCTTGAAACCCAAGTGGCAGAAGTCATTATTTGCAGCAACTTGCAGATGACTGCACCCTGAAAAGTTATGCCATCAAAGCCACTCCAAATCTCAGATGAGACTCCCAGCAGACATTCTGAGTGCACATAGGAATTTTTTTCAGCCCTAGATGCTGTCTCTTTAAGGGGCTCAGAATGCGGCTAACATTGGAGCTTCCAGTCACTAACAGATCTCTTCTCCCGTGCTCAGACCCTGCTGAAATAAGTCACCTGTTTATTCACAGGATGAATGGGTGATGCCACATGACCAGCCTCCACACTGATCCTCCACCTCTAGCCACACGAACATTCTACCTCACCCTGCAGTGAGAGCAGATCAAATGCTTTTGGTAGATATGAAGGTGCTGCTGCAACAAAGACAGTGGGCGACTCCAGTGACACCGAAGTGCCCCATGTACCTCGTCAGATTCTCCGCCACTACAACACCCTGAGGGAGCAGCCTGGAAATGGCTGATGATGGCCAAAAGCACATTCAGCTGTTCGTGAACAGTGGTCAACTCCTCCTACATCCCCAAACTGCTACTGAAATACTTAAACAGTGAAAAGAATGTAAATACATAATTAAATTAACTTACACTAGTGCTTCACTGATCAAACCAACAGACTAGCAACTACAGGACACTTACATAACAATCAAGCTTAATCACATATCTGTTATCATTTGTTTTCTTTGGAATTAGAGTTGTAGTGTTCTTAATGAATTCTTGAGGTATTTCACCTGTCTCATACTTCTTGCATTCCAGTTTGAGCAGTTTTGTTATGGATGACTCTCTCAATGGTGACAGTAAGTCTGAGGGAAATCCAGGGGAATGGGAAGGATTTGTACTCAAAGGAGGAAAATAGGAGCAATCCACTAAATGGCCTTGTTTTTACTTAGATCTTCCAGTGCTCTATCAAATTATTCTTGCAGTATCATGTCTCTTATATTGTTGTCTTGTACATCCTCTTCACTTTTCATACTACTATCATTAAGTTGATTTGCCTCATATTTTCCCTCCAGGTACATCTCCTGCATTTCAGTTCTTCCTTCTTTGTTTAGTACTGTTGTTTTTTTACACATCGATACTGCTATAGCTGCTTTCCCTTTCTCCATACATCTCTTTAATTTTCATTATGGTAGTATCTAGTTCTATATAATTATTCAGTGTGATTCAGGAAGAATGTCATGTGATTTTTGAGGTGATTCTACAGGTGAAAACTTGAATATTCCTATGAATATGCCTGATTTTCTATAAGATTGATATGACTTTTAAGTGTGCCTTTGAACGTGGTGAGTAGCAATCTCTCCTTTCCAAAATATTGTTGTAATCCTTCCGGGACATTTCATTGTTGCCCAAAGCTTTTCTAAAATTTTCTACAGTTAATTTTCTCTTGATAAAGTACTTCCAATATAGATAGGAAGTGATAAAATCATTCTTCACATGTCAGCTAAACCTGGACTCTAAGAGAGGTTGAATTTTGTAACTATATTTGCAGGCACCTCCTGTGAAGCCATTATTGCAGCAACTGGAAGCAGAGCTGTCAGATACGGAGATATCTGACATCAGCCCCGAGGATGGGGACAAGACTGCTACTGTTGAGAGAAAGGTTTGTCTACACCCAAAAACTTTGACTTTGCTTTTCTTTTGTCTGACTTTTGGACAGTGTAATGCACTAGCCCAGTAAATTTGCAAAGCTATTAATTATTGTTTGATTTGAAGAGTGATAATTTTTGTGGCAGTGGAAATTTCTCACACTAATTAACTTAAAATTATATAACTTTCTTCTTACTTGAAATGTAAGAAATTTTTATTGCAAATTTAAGTGTTTAATTTAACTTGGATTTAGAATTCATACAAAATTCATTATTGTAGCAGGATGACTATTCACTTTTCTGACTTCATTTTATTTCTAAATATCAATAAGTCTATCTACTTCTTTTGAAAGTTTTCTTTCTCATTTGGAACTGGCTATAAAGAGAACTACCATGTTTGCAGACATCTTCATAGTTTGCAGAGTGAATACTTCACTGTACACTGAAATGTATACTTGTATTGAAACTTTCCTGATGTCTTAAAATGATGGCTCAGTTTTGCTTGTTGCACATTAACTTGTCAGAGAACATGATTAGTAAATGAAAGTTTCATTTCAACCACCACCTCTTACATAATGACAAAGCTGTTTTGCACAAAATACTTTCTCCTAAGAATACTAGTTTGAGTGGTTCAGAATATTTATAGAGTTTGCGATATAACACTAACATAGTGAATTCTCTCAATGTGGAAGATTTTTCAGTCATCCTACTATGATACTGCAATCTTAAGCTGAAAATCTATTTTTCATTCCATATATAACTTTTAGAGAAATATAAGTTTTAAGAAAACATAAGGTTTTTAAATTGTTTTAACATAATAATGCATTATTTTTAAGCACTTATAAAAATTACTTTGCACTAAATATTTATATTTTCTGTACAGGCACCATCAGAAAATAATGATCATTTGTTTTGTAAGCTCGCTTCTTTCACCAGTTTCTTACAACTGCAACCTTGTGAGGGTCCTAAGTGCAGCTTAGTCTTTAGGAAGTTAACCTATGACAATTTAATCACTTGAGCATGCTCATTTAATCGTATTTGGCTTGTGGTAATATCTAGATCGGATGACGCATTAGGTGGCCAGTGAGAGCACTTGATCAATTCTTTCTTCCTACTATTTTACTGAACAATATAGACAAAGTTTCAGCGATTAACACTAGAACCTAAGTCTGTATGTCGACTGAGCACTCGGCACCATTCTTCTTGTACAGCTATCCTCAACTTCTGTAGAAAATTTCAATAGCATTTAGTATAGAATAGGATTTTTAGATCTTCTCAAATGAACGGACAACAGCATGTGTACCAGTATTCAGAATGGTTTTGTTCTAAAATGTTGTAAGAAGTTGACTATTTTAGAAGTGTTTAATCATGTAATGCAGAAATTGTAGAATAATTTGGTACAGTATAGAGATGCATATGGAAATAAACATTTCATGTCTGATAGCAACAAGTAAGTAAACAGTTTACTATAGGTCAGGGCTATCCAGCAATTCTGGCCATGTGCGGTGCTGCTGCACATGAGCAGCTGTGGGCCACAGTGTGCACTCCACAGCTCTGTCTGCTCATGTAGTGCATGTTTCTACCCACAGGGGTCGCCATGGGTAAAGGAGACTGGGTTTGTTGAGCTCTTGCTTATACCCCATAAATCGGGAAGTAGAGCTGTAGCCGTTAATTATGTACATATGTCTAATAACAGATGTCGTCATTGTTCCCTGCCTCACATGGGTGCATCTGTGCAGCACTTACATACCGCTGAAGTGTGCAGCATTTGGGCGGTCCTGCGATCGATCTTATTGAAACAGTCAGATTAGAATCTTAGGGCCCTGCCATCACAGAAGTACTTACATGTCCGGTGCACAATATGGGGAGTCTCCCTCGAGGGTAGCGACGTCTGTCAACTGGAACCTTTACAATGTTTATTTGTGCCCCAGTTGATACTGGGCCACTGTCACATCTCAGTGCCTTACAGATGAGAATACTGCACAATTTGATCAATAATACAAATGGAAACCCATAATAATGCTGCTTCCAGGTTCTTCAATAAGGTACTGATCACAATGTTTCAGATGACCACTCGACATCTGATGCCATTTAAATCTCATTTACTCCATGAAAAAATAATAAGGGAGATAATCAAGCAGTGGATAGTCTGAGGAGGATAATGAGAATATTTTGAAAGGGAAAGATTGCTACTTATCCCACAGATGCCCCAATAAGTCCCAGAAAGACTGTTAGAGTTGCACCATCAAAAGGTACACAAAGAAGAAAAAGGATGAAAAAACAGCACTAGCTTTCGGAACAGGTTTCCTTCATCAGGTAGGAGAAAAGGGAAGAAAGAAGTGTTAGGGGACAGAAGGGGAAAGTTATTAATGGACTTAGGCAATGAGGATAATGTCTCCTGCCATGTACAGGCACCCCTTGGCAGCAGCAATTGGTGGGGGGGGGGGAGAGGCAGGAGGGGAGGGATGCATATACGAGCGCTGTGAGTGTGTGTGCTCTAATGACATAGACCATCATAGGACCTTGGCACAGGTCGTTTGAGAGAAGGGAAGGAGGCAGGGAAGGGGGAGAGACTGGGGTGGGTTCACAGAAGGGTAGGTTTATGTGAGGCTCATGTGTGGGTACAGGAGGAGAGGGGTGGTGGAGAACGGGGACTAGCAAAGGTGGAGGCTTGGTGAGGAGGAGAGGGGGGGGGGCATTGCAGGAATGTAGGATATTCTGTAGCAAGAGTTCCCACTTCAGCAGTTTAAGAAAAGCTGGTGTTGGTGGTAAGATTACAACTGGCACAGGGTGAGCAATAGTCATCAAAGTGAACAATATAAAGTAAGGCAGCATGTTAAAGCACAGGTTGATCCTACTGCCTGCCACCCTGTCTGATTCCTGGAATAGCCCCAGTGCTATAGCAGGCTTCCAGCTTCTATCACTGGCCAATTGGGAGTCCCGTTTGTTGTGTGACTTTCCATCTGCGAGGTGGGAACACTCTGAGAATGCTGGTTAACCCTCGAGATGAAACAGTGTCAAGCACCCACCAGTGAAGTGCAGTCTTTCTCAAATGATTAAAAAGAATATATTTGCTAAAATAATTTGTTTCTTGCACAACTTACAGGTGCATTCTAGAGCTTCACAATGTGCTGCATACTATTTTGTTAATGGTCATAGTTTTTTAGTGATAATTAGGGATTGTTTACAGTCTACAAAAAAATTCAGAAATTTTGTAGTAAAAAATAGGGGCCACTAGGAGTTTGCATTCCGTACATGCTAAGTCATATGTAACTACAATAATAAATTATTCTTTGAACTGGGAATGATGTTGCTATGTTTGCCACCATTCTTGAGGTAATGGGTTATATGTAAAGCACTTAGTCCCGATCCTGTGCATCAGTGAAGAAAACAGAATGAATTTTCATAACAGCCATTATCTTCTAAATGATTAGAGTTCTGGAAACAACATTTCAGCAAATTTTAGCATTCAAAGAGGAGAGTATTTACAAAACATGAAGTGCAATATCTGAGCAACTAAAGATTTTATTCAATGAAGTAATAGACTTTTTAAGAACTGTAGATACCTGGTGAAACATAAATTTGTGTGGTTTTCTACAATGTAAATGAATAAGTTACTCATGTAATTTTATAGTGAAACTGAGGATGGTCATTTTCATATATTACCAACTTGTCTTGTCCTCAGTATTACAAAATACAGTTTACATATTCTGCCACAATTTCAAATGAATTAAAATGTTACTGAGATTAGTATTTGTACACCTACATAACTCCTGGCCATTAAAATTGCTACACCATGAAGATAACGTGCTACAAAGGCGACAGGGAGAAGATGCTGTTGTGATATGCAAATGATTAGCTTTTCAGAGCATTCACACAAGGTTGGTGCCGGTGGTGACACCTAAAACGTGCTCACTTGAGGAAAGTTTTGAACCGATTTCTCATACACAAACAGTAGTTGACCACCGTTGCCTGGTAAAACGTTGTTGTGATGCCTCATGTAAGGAGGAGAAATGCGTACCATAGCGTTTCCTACTTTGATGAAGGTTGGATTGTAGCCTATCTCAATTGCGGTTTGTCATATCGCGACATTGCTGCTTGCGTTGGGCATGGTCCAGTAACTGTTAGCAGAATATGGAATCGGTGGGTTCAGAAGGGCAATGCGGAACGCCATGCTGGATCCCAAGGGCCTCGTATCACTAGCAGTCAAGATGATAGGCATCTTATCCACATGGCTGTAACAGATTGTGCAGCCACATCTCGATCCATGAGCCAGCAGATGTGGACGTTTGCAAGACAACCATGTGCTCGTACAGTTTTATGACGTTTGCAGCAACATGGACTATCGGCTCGGAGACCATGGCTGCGGTTGCCCTTGATGCTGCATCACAGACAGGAGCACCTGTGTTGGTGTACGCAATGATGAACCTGGGTGCACGAATGGCAAAATGTCTCTTTTTTTTTCCCCAGATGAATCAAAGTTCTGTTTACAGCATCTTGATGGTCACATCTTGTTTGGCAACAACGCGGTGAACGCACATTGGAGGCGTCTATTCGTCATCACCATACTGGCGTGTCACGCGGCATGATAGTATGGGGTGCCATTGGTTACACATCTGTCACCTCTTGTTCGCATCGACAGCACTTTGAACAATGGCCTTTACATTTCACATGTGTTATGACTCGTGGCTCTACCCTTCATTCGATCCCTGCAAAACCCTACATTTCAGCAGGATAATGCACGACTGCATGTTGCAGGTCCTGTATGGGCCTTTCTGGATACAGAAAAAGTTTGACTGGCCAGCACATTCTCCAGATCTCTCACCAGTTGAAAAGTCTGGTCAATGGTGGCCAAGCAACTGGCTCATCACAATATGCCAGTCACTACTCTTGATGGGTATCGTGTTTGAAGCTAGACAGGCATCTGTACCTGTACATGCCATTCAACCTCTGTCTCAATGCCCAGGCATTTCAAGGCCATTATTACGGTCAGAGGTGGTTGTTCTGGTTACTGATTTATCAGGATCTATGCACCCAAATTGTGTGAAAATGTAATCACATGTCAGTTCTAGGATAAATATTTGTCCAATGAATACCCGTTTATCATCTGAATTTCGTCTTGGTGTAGCAATTTTAATGGCCATTAGTGTATATACTTCGCAATCCACTGTAAGGAGTGTGGCGGAGGGTACACTGTACCACACTAGGCATTTCCTTCCCTATTCCACTGCCAAATAAAATAAAGGAAAAAAAGAATGTCTCTATGCCTCTGTATGAACCCTAATTTCTCTTACCATGTCTTTGTGACATTTACACAAAATGTAAGTAGGTGGCAGGAAGATCATTCTACACCCAGCTTCAAATTCCGTCCCTCTAAAGTTCCTCAACAGAATTTTTCATAGATTGTCGTCTTTCCTCCAGCAATTCCCATTTGAATTCTCGGAGCATTTCCATGACACTCATGCATTGCTTGAACCTACCAGTAACGAACCTAGCTGCTCACTTCTGAACTGCTTCCTTGTCTTCCTTTAAACTGATTTACTGCACTTACGGAATACTCAAGACGTGGTCATACAAGTGTTTTATATGTGGTATCCTTTACAGATGAAGTACATCTTCACAAAATTCTTCCAATAAACCAAAGTTGGCTGTCTGCCTTACTCACAACTGTCCTTAAATGTTCGTTCCATTTTATATCGCTCTGCAATGTTATGCCTAGATATTAGAATGACACAAATGCATTAAGAAGTTCAGTGCTAATGCTGTATTTGAATATTATGGGCTTGTTTTTCCTACTCGTTTGCATCACCTTACATTTATCTACATTTAGAGCTAACTGCCATTCTTCACAGCAACTATAAATTTTGTCTAAGTCATCCTCTATGCTATTACAGTCAATTGAAGGTGGCACCCTCCCATAGACCAAGCACATCAGCAATCAGCCGTTAATTAAAAGTTAATCTTTCCCTCAGATCGTTTATATAGGTAGAAAATAATAACGGTCCTATCGAATTTCCTGGGGGGCACACCTGATGATACACTGATGAACACTGGCTTCCAGAACAACGCACTGTGTTCTATTACTTAGGAAGTCTTTCACCTAGTCACAAATCTTCAAATTTGTTCCATATGCTCCTATCTTTGTTAGCAGTCTGCAGTGTGGCACCGCATCAAATGCCTTTTTGAAATTGAGAAAAACACAATCTGCCTGATGACCTACATCCGTGGCTCGCAAGATGTCATGAGAAAAGGGCAAGCTAAGTTCCACACGAACGATGTTTTCTAAACTCGTGCTGATTCATAGAAAAAAGCTTATCTGTCTAAAGGAAATTTACTATATTTGAGCTGAGAATATGCTCCAAAATTCTACAGGAAACTGATGTCATATTGACCTGTAATTATGTGGGTAAGCTCTGTTACCTTTTGCTTTCTTATAAATGGGAGTCGGCTGCGCTTTTTGACAATCACTAGGAACTTTGTGCTGAATTAAAGATTCACAATAAATGCAAGCTAAGTAAGGGGCCAATGCCACAGAGTATTGTTTGTAAAACCGAACTGGTATTCCATCCAGATGAGCAGGCTTTTTCGTATTTAGCTCTCTCGGCTGCTTCTCTACACCGGAAATACCTATTACTATGTCCTTCATTTGTGAGTTAGTGTATTGATCAAATGATGGTATGTCTGGACAGTTCTTGTCTGTGAAAGCTTTATTAAGGGTTAAATTTAGAAATTCAGCTTTCCATATGCTTTCTTCTATGACTGCCCCGGAATGTTAGAGTGACTGGATAGTGGCCTTTGGTCCGGTTATCAATATTAAATAGGAACAGAGTTTTTTCGGGTTTTCGGAAAGATCTTCTACTAAGGTATGACTGTGGTAAATGTTGTATGTTTCACGCATTTATCTTTTTATAGACACAAGAATCTGTACAAACTTTTGCCTGTCATCATGTGCACATTCTTTTTTGGAACGAGAGTGCAACAGCCTTTGCTTTCTCAGTAGGTTTCTAACATTATTATTATGAATCTTTTCCATCCTTAATCAACTTTATAGGCACATATTTCTCCAACCCTTCACGTACAATGCATTTAAACGTAGTCCACAATTCCTCTACATCCATTGTATCGGAACTAAATGATGTCCATTCATTTTCAAATGTGATGATTTCTAACCAAAACACACTCCTAGCCTTCTCTATGGTGATATCATGATCACTAACTCCTGTCTACATGCTGACATCGTTAATAAGGTCTGGCCTGTTGGTTGCTATACGGTGTAAAATATTTCCATTGCATATGGGCTGTCGGTTTAACTACTCAAGACAGTTTTCGGAAAATGTGTCCAGTAGTAGTTAGCAAGACTGCTTGTCTGTACCACCTGAAATGAAACTGTAGATGTCCCAATCTATACTCTTGAAGTCTCGCCCAACTAATATTGCATGGCCTGGATACGTGCACACTACCTGGCATAGACTTTCTTAGACTGACTAGAACTACTACAGCAGCTCTGGGGGGCTGGTAAAAACTATTAACTTTACTTCTCTTAGACCCTTTATATGTGCCCAGGTAACTAAAGTTACTCTCAACCTCAGTTGAAACAATATCTTCATCTACTGCAATGAACACCTCCCCTCTTGTTGTGTCTGATCTGTCTTTCCAATATGTATTCCAAGCCTCACTAAATATTTCTGAACTTCCCACATCATGATTTAGCCAGCTTTCAGTGCCTAAAACTATCTGAGCACAATAATTTCCCTGCAGTGTGGTAAATTTGGGAAATTTGTTTTTAATGCTTTGCAAGTTTACGGCTAATATTTTTAGTCAAATAATTGTTCTGTATGCGGGCTGAATTCACTTTCTTAATGTTGAGAGACGAGTGCTCATCAGAGCTATTGCCTAACCTAAGAAACACCCACTTGTACGTCACAAATACTCTGCTACCGGAATAGTGCACCCCTGATCCTCACCAAATAACGCAGATCCAGAAATCTGCAGCCATGACTGTCACAGAGTCAGCAAAGCCTCTAGTTTAGACTTTCCACTCAGCTCCAAACCAAAGGACTCTGATCAACCATGGGAACAATTCTACAAATCGACAGTTCTGTTTGCGCCCCGCATGCAAGGCCACGAGTCTTCAACAATTCAATCAGGAACTGAGGATGTCATCAGAACCTAAGTGATAATCATCATTGGTGGTGACATGAACGACGACTTGCAGCTGACTGCATCTCATATGTTTGATACCCGTCAGCAAGGCTGCCTCCACATCTCACATGAGGGGCGCCCCTCCCCCCTTCCTTTCTCGCCAGACACACAGTGCATGTTGGACTTCTTTCCGGATCTGCTAAGTGGCTCCAACACGCACCTAACATTGGAGCTCCCAATAACAAATAATCGCCTACCTCCGTGCACCTGCTCTGACACTCGTGCAGGAGTGGCTGCATGTCCACTCTGAGAATGAACAGGTATGGCAGGACAGCCAGCCTCCACATTGGCCTTCTACCTCGAACGACGCAAACACCTTTCAACCAGCCACTCACCTTGTGGAATGGGCAGTTCGACCGTGTCCGGTATACCTGAAGGTGCCTTGACAGCAGGGACAGAGGGCAAGGCATGAGACACCTGGAGTGTCACACTTGAAACACCAGACTTCCCACCATCGCTCCATCCTGAGACAGCAGCGTGAAGATGGCTGACCATAGCCAGCAGTGCATCAACTCCTCCTGTGGCCACCCACAGCAGATACATCCTATTGATACAATTAACTGTGAAGAGTAGAAAAATAATCGACTTTTAACTAGTGTAGTACTTCCAGGCAATGGCAGCTAACTGAACTGTCAGTGGTAACTATACTGTGAAAAACAACAAAACTATCTCTGCCTCTTATCAAAATGAACAAAACAAAAAAAGGCAGATTTTAAAATTGGAACTATAGTACTTCCATATTACCGAAATCTTGTCACTGATAATGTTGCACTGGGATGATAGCAGGTGGAGGAGTGGGGGGTTGAGCTGGAATATAAATCACTTCTTCTTTTGAAATTATGGTGGAATTCTTACCCCAATGTTTTTAAATGAATGATATAATACAAACTGATGAAATTATATTATTTGTGTACTTTGAGAAATAATGAAAACCATTGAAAGTACATACGACACCATCTTTTAGAACTTGTTCCTACACAGACTGAAGTGTTGTGCTTTTTGATCACCAACATCTTTTAGTTTGTGGAAGAAATTCATAAGCTGTTTACACCTTGCTGGAAGGAATCCCAGTAATGCAAATTAATAGTTAGCCAGCCACTTGTAAAATATTGGATTCCAGTAAGTTTATTTCTAAGATTGACTTCATATTTCTGAGACTGAGACACAGAAATACCTATTTTTGTTAAAACACAGTTTTCACCATTAAAGATATACCTAAGTAAAGGATTCAATACAGCAGAGTTTAAAAATTGTCTTCTCACTAACATTTTAATGCATATCAAATGCAACAGAATATTAAAACTATGTAATAAAACTGAAGGCAAGCTGATTAATACTTCATGAAAATGCCCATTCTAAAATTAAATGAGTAACTTTTCCACTTACGTAATAGAGGAACAGCAATATTCATTTCACAGACTACTAATGGCCCTTAATAAGTACACTATTTCATTGAATAAAATCTGTAGCTTGTTTAATATCGCATTTTATATGGAACTTTCAAAAATTAATTATATGACAAAATAATCTCCTCTTTGTGTGCTATAATTTTCTATATCTTGTTTCAATATCTCAAGTCATTTTTGAAATCTAATGGATGTTATGAAAATTTGATACCGATTTCTTCGCTAATCTGTGGGATTGAGAGAGAATGGTTTTCATACTATGCATTATCTTGAGATTGGTGATAGGAAGCACCATCCTTCCAACAGCAAAGAATAATTTAATATTTTAGCTACATTTCAACTGCAGCAACATATGACCTAACTTGCACCCAATTCAGAGCGACCTCTATTTTCAAACTGAAAGTTTTCAAATTTCTTGTAATACTGTACTCAAACCATTAATATCACAATAACTATAACCACTATCAAAATAGTGGACACATCATAAAGTTGAAGAATGCAGCTATAAGATGTGTGAGAATATTTTTTTACCGAATTGTTTCTTAGAAGTGTTTGATAAGTAATACAATTTAGCAGTTCATGCTTTGGTATACATTAGCCAAGCCAGCCTGCACATTTTTGTGTCGAATCTTACACCATGTGAGATGGCTGGAGTGCTTTTCAGCTGGACTTCTTACTGTATAGGCAAATGATGTGTGTGCCATTAAGGAAACATATGGTGGACCATACTCCATTTGAGAGGGGCTTTAGCCACAGTTTATTTATGGTTATTCATGTGGACAGCCAACTTGTTATAGATGATGCTCATATAGAAAGCTGAACAGTGGTTGTAGCACAGATTGTGGATCACATGGCTACTTTCACAGGTTGCTTTGTCTTTGATGAGATGGGAGATGCCTATGGCAGGATTGGAGTGGGTGGTGGTGTATATGACATCTTATACATAGATAGCTCATTGTGCAGGGATAAAAGCCTTGGTGCAAGGGGTTGGGAGCAGGGATGGCCAAGGATATTGTGTAGATTTGGTGGGCTGTGGAATTCCATTGTGGGATGGGTGACGAAAATAGTGGGTAAGAGTTTCCTCACTTCAGGGCAGCATGAAAAGTAGTTAAAACCCTGGACAAGAATGTGATTGAATTGCTCCTGTCCGGGGTGGTAATGGGTCAAGATAGGAGTGCTCCTTTGTGGCTGGATGGTGGGTTGAGGTAGATTGTGGTTGACTGGAAAGACATGCGAGATCTGTTCCTGTACAAGGTTGGCATCATAATTTCATTTTGTGAAGGCATCAGAGAGACGTTTGGCATATTTGGAAAGGAACTTCTTGTCACAGTAGATGTGATGAGGAGTGGTTAGACTGTATGTAATAGGATTCTTTATACGGAATGGATGGTAGCTGTTGAAATAAAGGTATTTTTGGCAGTTTGTAAATTTGATAAGGACAGAGATGCAACATAGTCATCCTTGAGGCAGAGTATGAGGCTTGTTGGGTTGAATAGGACCAGGTGAAGTAAATTGGGAGAGAAGGTGTTGCAGTTTTGGAAGAATCCAGACAGTATGTCCTCACATTCAATCCGAATTATGAAAATGTCATTAATGAATCTGAACTAGATGATGTGTTTGGAATTCAGGGTAGTTAATGATTCCTCTATGTGGCCCACAAATAGCTTGGCGTAGGATGGGCCATTCGTAGTGACCATTGCTGTACTGATGATTTGTTTGTAGGTGATGCCTTGAAAGAAGACTTAATTGTGGTTGAGGATGTAGTTAGTCATGATAGGGAAGGTTATTGTGGGACTCAAATCAGTTAGACATTGTGAAAGATTGCGTTCAACAGTGGCAAGGCTATGGGCATTGGGAATGTTAGTGTAGAGGCAGGTAGCATCAACTGGCATGAGCATGGTACCAGGTGGTTAAGGGGCAAGAAGTGTGAAGTCGGTAGAGGAAATAGTTGAAGCTTTTATTTAGGAGGGTAGGTGTGTGTGTGATAGGGTGAAGGTGTTGATCCATTAGAGTGGAGGTGTGGGGCACTGCAACTGGCCACAATGGGGCATCCAGGGTGGTTGTGTTCAAAGAGTGTGTGTGCATGTATCATGAAGGATGTATAGGCTGAAAGATGGCTGGAGAGAGAGAGAGAGAGAGAGAGAGCACCAGCCTGTTAAATGTTCCTTTCTGTGACTCTCATTGGAATGTCTGTCTAGCAATCTATCCTTTTCAAAACATTGCTAACAATAGATGGTTGTTTTGCCATAGAGAATTGCAACTCTGATCATTTACATGTCATCAATGATGCATATTACATTGACGTCTGAACTCATTTTGTCTTCCGGCTGCTTTGCGTTTTTCTTTTTTTAAATGCCGCCTGACAAAGAACACTTAGTCATCTGCTTTTGTTTACATTAAGACTTGCTGAAGTTACACAAGCTTACTAAGATAACATTGATGTTGAAGTACATAAATCACACTCTTTCAACTGAGAAGATAAAATTCATCTGGGCAGTATTTTCAATTTACACATCATCTCTTTCTGACTCGAGTGAAGCCACAGTGTACCTATACCCCTGTCTCTCAAGAACAATGCTAGTAGTGGTGGATCTCTCCAGTAAACGTATAGAAAGAGGTATCAGAATAATTTCAGAAAGTTTCTCTGGTCACTGCTTTGGATATTTTTCAACATTGGCATCATCCATACTGTCTTCCTGGCTAGGTCATCTTGGTTTTCTGTAATTACTTCAATACTATATTATCTTTAAGATTTAACAATGGAAAGTCCATATTGGAATTCAATAATATTATAAAGAAACCCCACAAGTTACTGCAAAACAATCGTAGAGTGCTGACGGGTACTTAAAAGAGACAGTCAGAGAAACAGAACTTAGCTCTTGGCCACAAAGAGAGGATGTGCATTCTCATTTGTAAGACAGACACAGTTCACTAACATTACTTTTATCTCTACCTCCTGTGTTCACAATTATCTCAGAATACAGCAGCCATAAGTCCTATCCACCATCCCACTACCACCTGCTCCAGTCCTGTCACATGTATTTCCCAACCCATAAAAGGCAGGGCAACCTGTGAAAGCAGTCACATTATCTACAAACTAAGCTGCAATCATTGTGCAGCTATGTATGTGAGCATGACTGATATTAAGCTGTCTGTCCAGATTAATGACTGTTGTCAAACTCTGGTCAGGAGACAGCTGGACCATATTGTTGCAGAGCATGAAGCCTTGCATGAGGTGGCTCACTTCACTGAGTGCTACACAGCCTGTGGCATATGGATCCTCCCCACAGACACCAGCTTGTCTGCATTGCCCAAGTGGAAACTCTCCCTCCATTATATCCTATGCTCAACAATGTCTAGGCCTAAACCTTTGCTAGTTCCTGTCCCACCACCTTCCCTTTTCTTGACCGCACTCTAGTCTCACAAAAGTCTCCCATTTGTCCACACACTCAAGTTTCTCCCCTTCCTTACCTCTCAATGCTGCTTCTTCAACCCCACTGGTTGCTTTTGCCTGAGCCTTGCTGAGTCCTGCAAAGTGGCCACAGCAGCCGTGTTTGTTTCTCTGGCTGATGAAAACAGCAATGGCTGGAAATCTCTTAAAGTTGTATTCTTTTACGTGTGCCTTTCTGCGGCTGATAGACAACTCTATGGTGAGTAGCAACATATCCTTCTCAAAAATATTGTTGAGTCCTTCCTGAAATTTCCATTGTTTGATTTCATTTTTAAAATTGGTTGGACATGAACTGAACTTTTGAGTTATTATATAGCTGTAAGGATATAGTATTAAAATTCAACTAAATTAAGCAACATATGGGTTCTTACCCACAATGGGCATGGGCAGATATTTTTTAGCTGCACCCCTTAGTTGTTGGCTCTTTCTAGAACTCTCCAGAAAACTATAATTCCACCACCAACACTACCATCTCCATAGTTTGTGACATAATACAATGTTTAGAGAAATAAGGTACAGTTAGCTTTATACATTTGGCTACATAGACTGCCTGCTCCATCTCTATCCTAACAATGTACTAATCTGTGTTGAGTCCATCACTTGACCATTTTGTGTTTATGGATATTACTTTCTTGTATCCAGACTTCAGTTAGACATTTTAGCTTTGACCAATGCATTTGGTTATCCTGTTACTATCTTTCAGAAATACAACTACAGATGTGATTTAATTCTGGTATTCTTTGAGAGGGAAAGCTGTCAGAACTACTGAACAAATGAGGTGCTGATTGACATTTGTGATTTCCATTTTTATACACGAGTGTAAAGCTGTCACAGGCATCTGTTGCCACAACCTTCCTCTGATGCAATAATTTTAGAACAAAAATAACTGATGTGGTGGAGGGTATTTTTATTCTATTGTAGTTAATAGAATAGAATATTGGTGGAAACGTGGCAGTTCTGTGCAAATTAGATAGTTCATGTAATTGAGAGCTGTAATTTCCAGAGAAGGGCAGCTCATTTTGTATTGTCACGATACATGGGAGACAGCATTACAGAAATAATAGAGGATCTGGGTTGGGAATCATTACAACGATGACGCTTATCGCTGGGGCTTGGGCTACTTACAAACCTCCAATCACCAACCTTCTCCTCCGAATGCTAAAATATATTGTTGACTCCCACTTACATAAGTAGAAATGATCATCAGAATAAAATACGAGAAATCAGAGCTCGAATGGAGAGATTCTTTCTTCCTGTACGCTATTCAAGAATGGATTGGGAGATAAATAGTATAATGGTGGTTTGATGAACCTTCTGCCAGGCACTTAAATGTGATTTGCAGAGTATCCCATGTAGATGTAGAAAGAACTTAATGAGCAGAATCAACAAATAGTAGAAAGTTCATTCAGATGCTGTATTCATCTCTTGTTTGTTGTAACACACATATCTAATACACTTGTGGGTCTTCTTACTAACCTGCTTAACACTTAGTCTTTTTTTCCTATATCAAAACGGGATCCAGTGCAGACTAAAGTGTTTGAAGCAAGTAACTAACAGACAGTTGGAGTGGTGAGGCAAGGCAGTAACCCAGACTATGGTTGAGGCATTAAGTGAGATGTTTCTGAAGTGACTTGTTAAAGTAAAATTTTGTGGCCCATGCACTCCAGCCCACACCCTGTCATATTATGAGGTTGTGACCCTGCCACTGTGGTAACAGCTTTACACTGAGTTGTTAACCAAACTCTTCAGTTCACCATAGCTGTAGAAAGAAGTTGCTTTAGCAATACATCTTAATGTGGTAAAGATTGATTCATGTACTATATCTTGTGAACCACTCTGAAGTGCTTGGAAGAGGGCTCTTTCCTTGGCAGGGTGGAGTGCAGGGAGAATGACTGCTTGTATGCCTTTGTGCGTGCTGTATAGTTAGCCTACTCCGTACAAATCGACTAGAGAAGTTTTTTGTGTCTGCACTGCAGTAGGTATGGCAAGGAGTAGGGTTAGACTCTTTTGCTTTTGAAACTATTGCTGTAAATTGTGAAAATCTGCCAGTGTATAGTGAAGAGGCACATTTTAAAACTAAGTGCAGGAGATTCTTCACAAAATACTATTGGGCCTCTAAGACTTTTCCAGAAATGCACATTTTTTATAAATATTATGTGGTTTCCTTTCTAATTGTAACATAATCTGAACAATTTAAATTAGAGATGAATCTTATAAGATTCACTGATGCTCATAACATTCTGAAGCTATGAGATGCTCAGAGTGAGTGAACAGTATCAATGAAATTAATAATTACTTTTAAAAATAACCTCTCATAATTTTCATGTTTGAGCTGGCCTTTTGTATAAGTCAGGTAATTTTTAGATATTGTCTGCAATAGGATTTCATTGGATGTATTGGCCGAAAGCAGTGAACTGTAATTCACATACGCAAACACGTTAACGGAATGCCATATAAGAACAGAAAAACTGACCAAACATTACATATGTTCAGGAAAGCAGAAGTACTAATACTCTTGTGTAGTGAGCAGCTACTGGTTTGATGGAAATCTCTCTCTCTCTCTCTCTCTCTCTCTCTCTCTCTCTCTCTCTCTCTCTCTCTCTCTCTCTCTCTCTCTCCTACACAGTGCACTTACATAAAAATCAGCCATATCACACAAAATATATGTTGTTGCTCTGCACCCATTGAAATCTATACCTGAGGCCTTCGTTGAGCATGGAAGTGAATCTGCAGATGCCTGTGAAGGAAGAACTGGACCGCGCAGTCCCACCGCACGAGCTGTTGGATGTATCAGTGGTGAAATCCAAAGCAGAGCTGGCAGCGCGTGGTGGCCTCGCAGGGCGACAGTTGCCCTCGGGCAAGAAGGCTCTCAGCTCGAGTGGCTCGGTGAGTTAGGTGAAACACTAAAACACAGTAAGAGGCTGTTATTTACAGCCAGATTTGACAATGAGAATGTTGACCAAATTGAGCTTACTGTTACTGAATTGATAGCCCTAAATTATGACATCAATTCCATTAATTCATTGGCAGCAAATGGAAGTTTATTCGCACTTCCCCACGTGGAGCAGAAAATGGATAAACCAGCATGATTTTGTGCAGGAAGAGGCATTCAGTAACAGCCTTTTACTGTGTCACTCTATTTCTGTAAAGACCACTTTTATTTGAAAATTGCTAACTGGTGGAACATGAGCATTCAGACTTCCAGTATTGATCACTACTTCTGATAGAAACCAAAATATAGGTACATAGCGATTATGACAGTAGAGGTGATTGAAGTAAATCAATTGGGTTAATTGTATTGTCATTAACTGCAGCTCCATAACACTGTCAGTAATCACTATAAATCCTAAGGGTATATTGAACATAAAAATAAAAATGCTGTCTGTAACTTTCCAGTAACTTATTTGCTGAACATTAATAATAGTATCTTTGCATTGTTTTAGACTGTAATATCACAAGATCCACGTCATATGTGAAATGATAGTCCATTATTAGGAATGAATTCTCTATATATTATTTTTGCAGGAAATGTGAAATGCTGGTTGTCCATTCATTCACCTGTACATAATTTTCTTCTGTTAAGTAATTGCTTTTTTTCCCATCTTATAATAGTTCACATTTCATTTATTTTAGTGTGTCTGGCCAATACAGATGTATACATAGTTTTTGTAGTCTACTGGTGTCTGAAAGTTTGTGATACAGTTCTACTAGAATTTTTAATTAATTACTTTAACTTCGTGTTCATGTTACCTGAATTGGTAACATCGTCATAAGACAGGAAGAAGATGAGTGCAGCTTGGAATGTGATATGGCAATTCAGCCAGCTGTCATGTGCTTGTAAAGAAAAGCTCTTTAATCAGCTAGTATCCATGCCAGTTGGAAGTTAGCATTTTTTAAATGAATTTATACTACAGTGTTTCATAGAATAAAATATGCATGAAAAGCCTTGCAGAGTTTTTGGAATCCTGAGATAATTGAATTGACTGTGCTTTGTGTTCAAAATGTCCGACACTCTGCTGAAAACCTTTAATAGTGACAACAAGCAGCTGCATAAACTTGTATCAGTTAATTACTGAGGTACCACCACATAAGTGTACCTCAACCAAGGTAGCTTTTGATCTCTAACTAATGTCAAAAGTTAGTGTCGAGAAAGAAATGAGTCCCATTATGCTTCCAAAACTTAGAACATATTATCGGACTGACTTTATATTATTTAACACTGCCAACAGTTCTGTAGACTGAAAAATATTTCAATTAAAGATAAACAGTTGCAATTCTGGATAAATATTGTTGATCTTACCTTTCAGAATAGTAGCTGTCAAATTTATCCAAAGTAAATGGTATTACCTGTCTCATTAAGGTCATGTTGTACTTTCATTTAAGTTGGGGCAAGAAGTGTGCACATCAGCTGTAAAACGTTATGTGGAGTATTGGTTCAGTTGTGGTAGGGCATTATAGTTTCAGAATAAAAGTAAAATGGAATTTCATAAATATCTGAAGGTACAATTTTTATTGCATGCAAGAAGTATGCATTAAAATAAATTTATAAGTTGTAAAGAATGGTGCTGTGAAAAAAGCTTTATTTGTTGCCTGTCTGTATGCAGCATGTGCAGTTGATAGTACAAATTTTTTATTATTATTTTTATGTTTGTGTTGGAATGCCGAGAAGGAATTACAGGGAAGCTCTATAACACTTGCCACTTTGCTGTGTTGCATGTGCTGCTGTGTTATAAATACTTGTTTCATATTGAATCTTACCTTTTATTTTTGTCTGGCTTCTTTGATGTATTGATGTTCAATGTGACTTGGATTTTATGTCTTGCACATAGTACTTATTCGTCTACAAAGGCGATATTTGTGTATTTATTGACTGACTTCCACATCATGTCAATTGTAACAACATGAAATTTATTGTAATAAATGTTAGGAATGTAAGTACAGAAAAAAATTCACATTTTTTAAAATATTTTTTTTATGTGTTTTTTGAGAGAGAGAGAGAGAGAGAGAGAGAGAGAGAGAGAGAGAGAGAGAGAGACTGCACTTTGAGAAATACATTTACATTTGCATGTTCATAGATATCTGTGCTCAAGATGCTGTTGCTTGTTTGTATTCATGCCTATCCTTAAATGTATTTGTATTTGTGCGAGTAGAAAGGGTTGTTCCAAAAGTGATGCAGTAAGTTTATGTTGACATGTGAAATCCAGTAAATTCAGATGAAGCTTATCATGATCTTTGTTGCAATTACTGTCTCAAAATGCAGGAGCATCAGTCCGGTTAGATTGGTATCAGGAGAGATTTAAAAGTGACAAGAAGTTTAATCAAATCAATTTTTGCAAATTGACAGATTTGGGGAGAAATAAGTTGTTATATTTGAGAAATTTAACAATGGAAAATACTATTAACATGTCAATAATGGAAAGATAGACAACAACTCCATAAAGACGTTCACTGAACCACTGACAGGCATGAAAAATAGTCACATTCACACAACTTCAATTTTCAGCCATGGCCTTCATGAGAAAGAGACACACACTTTCACACAATCATACAATTCAGACATAACTATACACACAGAACCACCATCTCTGGCTTCTCCAGCACTACAGGCATCTTCACACTGAGTAAGGAGGGGATTAGAGCTGGAAGTGTAATGTACTGGGTCATAGGTCTTTGCTTCTTGATGGTCTCGTAGATCGGCACACTCGGTAATGACCGGCTGATATTCAATGCGACAAAACTAATCTGCTACAGGTAACATAAGCAACACACAAAATTACTGTTCATTGACACTTTGATTCATTAGTGCCCAGTTGTCCCCATTTATGGCCAGCATACAAGTCTTATTAATTAGTCACTAAAATCTAGTATGTCTATGCCACTCGTTAAAAATAAAATTTACACAGTTCGTGTGTGGAATACTAAAGTCTGATGTGTACAATGTGGCACAAATATGAAGGATTAATTGCTGTAGATATACTTTCTAAACACCTAACATTGAAGAACTTTTACATAATTATTCAAAATTAAAGTTTAAAGTGAAGTGAATTATGCCTCAGATCATAGATGACACCAGACTCATTTACATGGCACGAAAGCATCCTTTTTATATCTTCCAAACAATTACACTGAAAATTAAGTATTGTTAATTATGTAGATTAAATTAAATAATGGGCAGTCCAGGTTGTAATTAATAATATTGTAATAAGGACAGTGTACAACTCATCGCAAATAAGTGGCAACGAGCTGCGACAGGCACATACAAAATACACACACGTACAACACTTTCAATTATCAGCCATGGTCTTCTACAGAAAATAGAACATTCACACAATCACACAGTCATACAACCATTACCTCTGGCTGTTGCACTTCATTGTACCTTTACAGTCTCATACTGTTCAAAGTTCTCCTAACCCGCAACATCACCAATAAGCCACACTTCCTCGCCGGCAGTCCACTGAAATCCCAGCCGACACACAGTGGTGCCCTTGTACTCTACCTTCTGTCGACGTCCGGAATCCAACTTCCACAGCGCGTCCCTGCCACCTCGTGTTCTCTCGGCCAATCTTCGTGCTCTCTCGGCCAAACTCCCATCTGCCAGCAAAGCTATTCTCTCCACCTATCCAAAGATCACACGTCTAGAGCAATTCGGCCAGTGATATTGCCAAACATCAATCGATGTTCGCTGACCTTGATGCGGACGCATTACAAAGGTTAATAGCCACAATGTGGGCACTGAAAATCCTTAAGAAATAACAGTGGATTTGCTGAAGATTAGTGTTTCCTGTGAATTGTCACAGACAAAGCTATAAATCTTTTTTCTGATAAATATGGTTCTCTGGCCATATGTCATAAGTTATTGTGCTGAACGCACAATATTTCATCAGTGCAACTGACTGACCTCTTAAGGTGTGGTGGCATGCCCATCACACTTAGTGTCCTGTGACAATTCACAGGAAACACTAATCTTCACCAAATCCACTGTCAGAGGAAAACCTCTTGCAACTTTTTTTTTCTTTTTACGAATGCTCTGACAGGTACCTCTTACCTTGTTTCCCAAAACTGATGCTTACCCAAGAATTTCATCATATGACAAGATGGTGCATCCCTCATTATTGGAGTACCAGTGTTCGACATTTTCTTAATGGTGAGCTTCTGCATTGTTGCGCTGGGTGTAGTTGTGAAGATGCGGCTAACAGTGCTGTAATGGCCATTGACAGGTTGTTGCTACACAGGGTGTAGAAAAACAAGGATTACTACTCAGACGACCAAAGGAGCACTTGTAGGATGGTTTGCTCATTAAATAAAGTGTCATAAGCATATGAAATTTAGAGGGGCTGTAGCTCCAGACAAACCAACAAATACTATGACAGTATTTATTATTACTCCATTGAAATGTACTTACATACAGACTGCTTGATGAAGTTAAGATATGGTGACTGAGAGGTGCCGCCCCCCCCCCCTCCAAAGAACTTAGCGGAAGATAGAATGTACTGCACAGAGGTGATAGTGTCTGAATGACAATCACTGCCACACAGCTCTCCTCCCATCCCCACAGTATGGAGTACTCATTCTGTGACAGGGAAGGGGGGAGGCAATGGCTCCAGTCGGCTTTCCAGATCTCATCGGTTGCATGATGGCGAGCTCCACCGCGACATCTGGAAGGCTTGAAGGAACATGTAGGAGGGGAGCAGTGTGGTTGGAGACGAAGTCTGCTAAGTATCATGGACTCGGCATTGCAGAAGGTGTGTGGGAGGACGTGCTGAGGATCAAAGCAGGATGACAATGCACACTAAAGACAAGGGCAGGCGGAAAGCATGAGAGGTGTCCACATCTGCTGAAGGGAGGGTGGGGGGGGGTTAAAGACTTGAGAAGTTCACACTTTATTTGGTGGCGAGGGGGCGATTTGTTTGTGCCCATGCAAACAAGGTAGAGCATCCTCTCCACCAACATGACTGATAAATCCATGGGGGTGGGGGGGACTGAAAAGTCAAATTCCACTACCAGGATGGAGGGAGGGGGTGAACTGGAAGCCCTGAAAGGGGTAGGATGGGGGCAGCAGGGAACCCTCAGGTGGAGGAGAAGGGAGAAAGGACATATTGCTTGAGCCGCGAGCAGGGGAAGTGCCAGGAGAAGGGGAGGCCTTGTGGGGAGGGGGGGGGGGTATTAGCATGGGTGTGCCCTTGTATTGATGTGGTCAGGCAGGTTCATTGTGTGTCGGTTTAATACAGTTCATAGAAACTGTTGAAGGCTTGCTATTGACTAGAATGACAAATGTGTTGGGCAACTTTTTGAAGACCCGATGTGGGCCGGAATATGGAGGACTGAGAGGAGTGCGTACTGTGTCATTGCGGAGCTTGATGAATTCACTGTTGTCCAGCTCCAGCTCCTGCGGAATGCGGAGTGTGACTGGCTGGGGTAGGGGGAGGCAGGGAGGATTCTATCAATGAGAGTGGGCAGTTCACTCAGATCTGGAGCGGGAGGGGGGAAGGGTTTGAGCTCCCCCGGTAAGACAAGAAGTTGTCCGTAGACAAACTTGGCAAAGTAGTACCAGAAGGGCCTCCATCCAGAAAGAGTTGTGGCTTCAGAGTGCAGTTTTTGGTGCCCTGTATCACTGTTCTGCCAAATTGTTGCTTTGTGGATGGTAGGCGGTGGTGTGGGTGTGTTTGATGCCAAAGAGGTACAGAGGTCTGAGAATAGGGCTGATTCGAACTGCCTGCCTTGGTCTGTGGTTAACACCAAGGGGCAGCCAAAGTGGGTAATCCATAATTGTAAGAAAGTCCTAGCAACCGTTTGTGCCATGATGTTTGGAAAGTCGGTGGCGTCTACCTAACAATTGGTGCAATTGCTGGTAGAGGGAATGTAACGGAACCTTTCAGCAGTAGGCAGTGGGCTGACTAGGTCAATATGGACGTGTTGAAATCTGCCTGCCAGAATGGGAAATAGACACAAAGGAGGGGAAGTGTGTGTGTGTGTGTGTGTGTGTGTGTGTGTGTGTGTGAGATTTCATTGCATTAACAGTGACAGGCTCATGCCAGAGTTTGGCAGTCATGCTTTATATCCTGCCAGACAAAGTGTTCGGACACTGGTTTGGTTGAAGCAGTAATGCCAGGATGGGCCAGGTCATGAAGTTTCTGGAAGATTTGGCATTGCAGGGGCCGAGGTATGAGGGGACGAAGTTTGCCTGTTGAGTCACCGCACCAAATATTGACTGCGACACCCAGAAAATAAGGTGTGGTTGAGGCGGACACAGGAAGCAGGATCGGAAACACGTTGCATTAGTTAATCATTGATGGTTTCCATGGTAGCTAGGTTGGAGAGATCAGTCAGAGAGGACATGGTGTCAACCCAAAACAGTAAGTCAGCCACAATGTAGTCTGCACCCTTGTTATACCCAACACCTGTTGTGAATTGAGAGATGAAGTCAAGTAGCGGAAGGGGAGGGGAGTCAGCTGGGGAGGTTCCGAATTGCAGCCACGAGGAGTTTGTGGTCTGAGAGTATATAAAAGGGACAGTCTTCGACTTTAGAATAAAAAGTGTCTGATCACTTCATAAATGGCCAGGAGTTCATGGTCAAAGTCCGAATACTTTTTTCAAAGCATTGTTAAGTTTTTGAAAAAGAAAAAAAAAAACTGTAGGATCAAAGTTAGGCCAGTGAGGGACTGCCTGAGCACTGTGTTGATCGTGGTGTCAGTGGCATCAGTTGTGATAAAAATGTCTGTCAGTCTGGGTGGGGGTCAGCAATGTCACAGCATGGGCCAAGAGTTCTTTAAGAAATGAGAATGCATTAGTCATTTCTGGAGTCCAGGACACAGGGCGAGTGTGAGGCTAATGCATTTGTAAGTAGAGCTTGAATTTCTGCTACAAATGATGTCAGTAATAATTTATTGTGCCCAGGAAGCATCTAAGTTCATTGAATTTTGA
Organism: Locusta migratoria; assembly: GCA_026315105.1. Classification (NCBI taxonomy): domain Eukaryota; kingdom Metazoa; phylum Arthropoda; class Insecta; order Orthoptera; family Acrididae; genus Locusta; species Locusta migratoria. The sequence goes on along the minus strand of CM048746.1, from coordinate 67,951,733 downwards.
AGGACGAGATAGATCTTTAACAGGGTTCACTTTCTCAACTTGAGGGAAGATGGCATCTGCAGAGACAGTGTAGCCTAGAAAACAGACAGAGATTTGGTAGAGTTGGTCCTTGTTGAGGTTTAACTCGATGCCCAGCATAGCTAGAGTGTCACATAGGATCTGCAGGTGCTGTTTGTTTTCTTCAACAGAAGCACAAAAAGCCAGTATGTCATCCAGGTAAACAAAACAGAATTTAAGCAGAAAGAGATCTCAGTTATGAAGCGTTTCCAAGTCTGTGTGACATTCTTAAGTCCGAAAGGCATGAAGCAGTAATGATAGAAACCTATCAGATGTGATGGCACTTTTTTAACATCCTCCAGAGCTGTCGGAATTTGATATTACACTCGATCACAGTCCATAACAGAAAAAAAAAAATGCATATGCAAGTGCACAGGTAGAATCTGCTATATTCGGAATATGGTACCTGTCCATGATGGTCTTGGTGTTGAGCTTCAGATAGTCGGCACACAAATGCCAAAAACCATCGCTTTTTTAGCTAAGTGAATGGGAGAAGACCAATTGTTTGGAGGTTTGATAATGCCGGAATCAAGCGGCTCGGACATCTGAGCCTCTACCATCCTCAAACATCTGAGGACATAGATGCCATGGTTTGCTAACGATGGAAATCTCATCTGTTAGTCATAGTCTGTGTACAGTACCATTGGGAAGAACTGAAAAGCACTACTGTATCTCTGTATCATCGGAGGGAGTGGCAGAGTTCAAAGCGGCCTCATGCGAGTCTGCAGGGGGTGTGGCAGGAGGCGCTGCCTGCTGAGCCACCGCACGGTCAATGATCCCTGCTGTGGTTGTGGCTGCTGGTAGCAGGCAACGTGTTGACGAGGTTGTGATGGCTGCCGCAGTAGCTGTTAGGGGTGTGACTGTTTTGAGTGAGGAAGATGGCTTTCGAGCTGTGGTAGCCGACAGATCGGCTGGCTGGGTAGTAGCAGGTGCAGTGGCGGTAAGATGTTGGCTGGGCAGTAACAGGCAGAATGGGAGAGGATGTAGTGTCACAAGTGGCCACTGACATGAGTTGAGGAGCCACTATCCCTCAGGCAGAAGATGACAGATGTGTGGCAGGTGTAACAGAGGCTTGCACATTCGAAACACTATGTGAATCAGTCAAACCACTGCAGGAAGGTTTGAAAGCTCAAGCAGGAACACGTTTAGCATGAGATGCAATGATATTCTGAGCATAGTTCAACACGGTAATGTGATGTGAAGGCTGGCTTGAGGTTGGGGAAGTTAAAGTTCCAGTCATCAAGTTCAATGCGGGGCGCGAGGTGCTCATAACAGGCGTGAGACGGCAGGATGTGCGCGACGTGTTGACAGCACACAGGGTAGTCATGGCAACAAAGTTTTGTTTGCAAGCATAAGTGTAGGAGCGGGGAGGAGGTACCGAACTGTGATAATCACTGTTAACCTTGTGCACAGTTGCGACGTCATTGTTGGCACTGAGAGAGGTCCTAACCTTGAAAGTAGCGTCCTTAGAGGCGGCTTGAAAGGATCCAAAGTGCTGCTTGGTGGGCGACAGTTGGGACTCAACAGCAACAAGGCAGAGAACACCAGAGGCACAACACCAGAGGCACAACACTTGTTGATGTCTGGTAGCCCACTTTGACATAAGTAAATTTGTCTGTTTAATAGTGTCAGAGCACTCGTGGACGTTGTTCTTTCATGGCACTGTTTAAGCACTTCATAATATTCACTAGACCACTTTAACAAAACTTGTTAATATTTGTTCAACTATGAGCTATTTTTTCACATACAAATTGAGGAGTAGAGCACAACAAATCTCACGGAAAGTGTGTTAAACGTGTGATGAAAGATAGCTCGATGACCAACATCCAGATAAAGTTTTTGGTGAGCCAGAAAATCCATACCTAGAATGGGTTTGTCAGCCATGAAAAAGTTCCATTTTTAATTCACACTCGAGAGACAGGTGAACACAGTACGAGGTAGAAACGGTACACAGAAGTTGAGGCATTTACACCTTGAAGAACTGCACGAGGAGGTTGTAGAGTGCTAGGCACCTTGGACGAAGGAAGCAGTGATATGTTTGCACCAGTGTCACTCAGAAACTGCTGAAAACACAGTCATAAAGGTAAAGGTGGCCACCTAGGGGCGGACCCACTTACTGAGTGTAGTGTGTACAGGCTTCTTTGTAGCAGAGCAAGATGCTGCACCTATGTCGGTCATCGCTTTGTGTTTGGGTGAAGGCAAATCTGGCGGTATTTTCCAGTGGCATTCCTGAAAATTATGTGGAAGTAACAGTGGATAATGTGCTGCCTGTTCCTGCAGATAGTCGATGAGCGGAGGTGGGCCCTCGTCGGAGTCAGTAGACGGGTTAGGTGAATTGGCATCGCCGGAGAGTGAGGTTGCGGCATCTCTGTGTTGTAGCGGTGAGGAATGCGAAGAGTGTCGATCAGGTCTTCCAGTACCCGGGAGCGTCCTTCATCTACATCTACATAGATACTCTGCAAATCACATTTAAGTGCCTGGCAGAGGGTTCATTAACCACCTTCATAACTTTTCTCTACCGTTCCATTCTCTAATAGCGCGCGGGAAGAAAGAACACCTAAATCATTCCGTTTTCAATCTGATAGCTCTTATTTTATTGGGATGGTCATGTCTCCCTAAGTAGGTGGGTGCTAGCAAAATATTTTCACATTCAGAAGTAAAAGTCGGTGATTGAAACTTCGCAAAAGGATCACACCGCAATGAATAACGTCTTTCTTTTAATGATTTCCACCCCAATTCATGCAACATTTCCGTGACGCCTTCCCCCCCGTAACGTGATAAAACAAAACGAGCTGCCCTTCTCTGAACCTTCTCAATATCTTCCGTCAGTCCCACCTGGTGAGGGTCCCACAAGGGGCAACAGTACTCCAAGAGAGGACGCACAAGTGTGATTTAGGCAGTCTCTTTGGTGGAGCTGGTGCATCGTCTAAGCGTTCTGCCAATGAAACGTAACCTTTGGTTCGCCTTCCCCACAATATTTTCTGTGTGTTCTCTCCAGTCAAAGTTGTTCGTAATTGTAACTCCTAGGTATTAGGTAGAATTTACGTCCTTCAGGTTTGACTGATCATCGCGTAATTGAAGTTCAGCGGTCATGTGTATTACTTCACACTTTTCTTTATTTAGTGTCAATTGCCAATTTTCGCACCAAGTAGAAATTTTGTCTAAATCGCTTTGCAGTTGCTTTTGATCCTCTGTTGACTTCACTAACCGATAAATGACAGCATCATCCGCGAACAGTCTAAGGGAGCTATTCAGATTATCTCCTAAATCGTTTATAAATACGAGGAAGAGTAGGGGACCAATAACGCTTCCCTGTGGAACGCCAGATATCACTTCTGTTTTACTCGATGACTTACCATCAATTACAACGAACTGTGTCCTTTCTGATAGGAAATCGTGGATCCAATCGCACAATTGGGGAGATATTCCATAAGCACGCAATTTCATTAGAAGCCGCTTGTGGGGTACAGTATCAAAAGCCTTCCGGAAATCCAGAAATATGGAATCGATTTGAGATCCCTTGTCGATGGCACTTAACACTTCATGTGAATAAAGGGCAAGCTGTGTTTCGCAAGAGCGATACTTTCTGAATCCGTGCTGACTATTGGTTAATAGGTCGTTCTCTTCGAGGTGTACATAATATTCGAACAAAGTATATGTTCCAAAATCCTACTGCAAATCGACGTCAATGAGATAGGCCTGTAATTATGGGGATCACTCCTATTGCCTTTCTTGAATATTGGAGTAATTTGGGCAACTTTCCAGTCTTTGGGTACGGATCTTTCGCTGAGTGATTCGTTGTAAATTATATCTAAGTACGGAGCTATTGCATCAGCATACTCTGAGAGGAATCTAGTTGGTATACAATCTGGCCCGGAAGATTTATTTTTGTTTAGTGACTTAAGTTGTTTTACTACTCCAGGAACATCTACTTCTAAGTTTCGTATGCTGGCAGCTGTTCTTGGATTGAATACTGGAGTGTTCACTTCGTCTTCTTTGGTGAAAGAATTTCGGAAAGCTGTGTTTAGTAATTCTGTCTTAGCAGTACTGTCGTCGGTAGTATTACCATTGCAATCGCATAGTGAAGGTATTGTTTGAGTTTTGCCGCTAGTGTACTTCACATATGACCAGAATTTCTTTGGATTTTCTGCAAGATTACGAGACAGGATTTCGTTGTGGAAACAACTATAAGATTCTCGCATTGAAGTCCGCGTTAGGTTGCGAGTTTCAGTAAAAGCTTGCCAGTCTTGCGGATTCTGTGTCTTTTTAAATTTTGCATGCGTTTTTCTTTGTTTCTGCAACAGTGATCTGACCTGTTTTGTGTACCACGGGGGTCAGCCCCCTCTTTTATTAATTTATTTGGTATAAATCTCTCGATTGCTACTGATATTATGTCTTTGAAAGTAAGCCACAACTGATCTACACTCGCATTTTTAGTTTTGAAGGACTGGAGACTATCACTCAGGAAAGCGTGAAGCGAATTTTTATCTGCTTTATTGAATAGATATATTTTTCGTTTATTTTTGGTGCATTTGGGAATTTCGATATTTAGTCTCGCTACTACAACTCGATGTTCGCTCATCCCTGTATCTGTTTTGATGCTCTTTACTATCTCGGGATTATTTGTTTCTGGGAGATCAAGAGTATTTTCGCAACCACGTACTATTCTAGTGGGTTCATGAACTAACTGTTCGAAGTAGTTCTCAGAAAAAGCATTCAGAACTAGTTCGGACGATGTTTTATATTTGCCCCTGGTTTTGAATATGTAATTATGCCAACATATCGAGGGTAAATTAAAGTCGCCACCGATTATAACAGTATGCTTCGGATACCTATTTGAAATATGATTCAAGCTTTCTTTGAACATTTCTGCAACCGCATCGTCTGAGTCAGGGGGCCGATAAAAAGATCCAATTATTAATTTATTTCGGTGGTCAGGTATAACCTCTACCCAGACTAATTCACAGGAAGTATCTGCCTCAATTTCGTTGCAGGATAAACCGTTTGTAACAGCAATAAACACGCCACCCCCTATTTTATTTATTCTATCCTTTCTGAAGACCATTTGGCCCTTTGAAAAAATTTCGGCCGAATTTATCTCAGGCGTCAGCCAGCTTTCAGAACCTATAACGATTTGTGCCTCAGTACTTTCTATCAGCGCTTGGAGCTCTGGAATTTTCCCAACACAGCTACGACAATTTACAACTGTTACACCAATGGTTTTTATGTCTACTCTCTTCCCGTGTCTGACCTGCCCCCTTTGAGACTGAAACCCATTTTGTGTATTCCCGAGGCCATCTAACCTAAAAAACCGCCCAGTCCATGCCACACAGCCCCCGCTACCCGTGTAGCCTCTTCCTGAGTGAAAGTAAGAGGTCGAGGGGAAGGTTGCTGATCCTGTGAGTTCTGCTTGTGGCATGCTTCACAAAGGTATGGCTCGTGTTCTCGGTCCGCAAATTGAATACATTCTCCAGGTGACTGAAGTATATTATAGGTAAGTGCTGTATGGACCGGGAGAGAAAGTTTGCCAGTCCAGACCACCAGGAATGTCAAGTCGGGCATAGCATGTTCACTGACCAGTGGGCAGAGGCGTCACCACAGCTACAAGGGTATCTTGTCACTCAGGTGTTCCACATGCAGTATGTGGCGAATGGTGTCATCAGTTGTGTGGGTTACCTGCTCAAGAATCACGTGCTTGGCCTAGTGGTGAGCGGTAAAGTGACAAAGTCACAAATGAGGTAGACGTGCTTGTGTAGATGCGTTATCAGACATAGATAATGAGCCGCATCATCGAGTGACTGGTGGTTGAAGATCTGTTCCACCAGGAGAAACCACAACATTGGAGCATCAAATAAGAGAGGAGGCAGCTTCAGTAGACGACAGTGGGGAAGGAGTTGAGCGAATCTTCTGGCCTTTGGTCCTTGTGGCTGCATCAGACAGCTGCTACTGTAGTGGCAGCACCATGGCATCGTGCAGCATGGCAGAGGTCACTGGTGGAACCAGGAAAGCGGGTTTGTGCACAGCGGCTCAGTGTTGGAGTGTGACATGGTAGGCCAATGTGGCAGCAGCACACAAAATGTGTGGGAGTAACGGGCGGTTGGCTGCGTGCCAACCCGAAAGTTTTGAGAAGTGGCAGTCACATGAACTGAAGCTGACAACACTTGTAGTCGCGGTGCAGCAGGTGTGTCCCTGGATGCCGAGTATGACTGCACATTCTGAAAATTGACACTTTTCACAAAGTTCAAACATGGATAAGCACTTGTGAAGTTTTGAGTGTTCAGAGTATTGTCATAAGTGAGAAATTGTCTTGGCCTTTGCACAAAGGTAGATGGTAAGGTGACACTCGTAACGGACACTGCTCCTGAAGAAAAAGGTGGAAATGTGTAAGTGGGAGCTCGATCCAAAAACTCAACTTGATGATGAGTCTAAAAAATGTTCACTGGCAATTGAACAAGGTGAGGCAGATCAGACTAGATCTTGCGGAACAAAGTGTTGTGCAGCTGTTGGTCAGGCACATGGGTGATGCAAGTGTTCACTGAGGCACATAGCAACACAGTGAATTAAAAGCAGTGAAATTTACACTATTAGTGTTAGACACAGGCAGATGTTGAGCACAAGCAAAATAGTTCTGCTGAGGATGGAAACTGTTGAAATCCTGGGCACTGTGTGTGATGTTCAGAGTAACAAAGCCTGAATCTGGTCTGATGCAATGTCCACTGTTGTGTAGATCCGAGTCGAAAAGATCTTGTGAAAAATGCCAGGCTGATTGGAGAGGTGTTGAAGATTGAGAATTCGTTGTGTTCTGTAGATAAGGCAATGCTGTGAATGCTTCCGGTGCCAGGAAGTAACTTGATGTGGGCATCACAATACACACTAAAAATGTACATGTGGGGCAGAATAAAGTCATTGGGGTCACCGCTATAGAATTTAGAGGGGTTCTAGCTCTAGAGAAACCACCAAATACTACAATGACAAACTTTATTCTTACTCCATTGAAATGCTTAAACAGACGGCTTGACAAAGTTTAGATACGGCAGCCGAGAGGCGGCTCATCCGAAAAACATAGTGGAAGATGAAATACACTGCTCAGAGGTGGTCGATAGTGTCTCAATGACTATCACCACCACAATCAAAAGCGAAAGAAAGAAAAGAGAAAAAAGGAGAGAGAGAGAGAGAGAGAGAGAGAGAGAGAGAGAGAGAGAGAGAGAGAGAGAGAGAGATAGTTACATTGATGTAACAGTGTTGTATTTAATGAGCAATTTGTAGAGTGTAAACATAAATAAATAAAAATATGCAAGCTGGTGAGATTAGGGCTCTACTCATGCTCAAGTCATATTTGTTCTTGGACAATACTTTATAAAATATAGAACTTGGAAAAAAGAATATATCATTTGTAGCAGCCCTTTCTGTTCGTGTTGCTGCAGTGGTAATTCTGCAGGTGTAGTACATCTAGATCTTTCAATTTAAGGGGTTATTTGAGTACACTTAACTTTAAAGTTGCAGGAGATTTTACTTGCCCTTTCTGCTTTTGTCTCTGAACACCTCAATAACTATCAAGGTTACATGTATTCTATGTGCTGTTGCTTCATCTGGTACACTGTTGTAACTGGTATTTCTGAAGAAACGGTGTAATGTTTGTTTGTGCGTGCGTTCGTGTGTGTGTGTGTGTGTGTGTGTGTGTGTGTGTGTGTGTGTGTGTGTGTGTGTGTGTGTGTCGGGGGGCTGGGGGGGGGGGGGTTGAGTTGAATTTTTGCTATTGTTTCTCAAGTAGGTCACAATTAACTGAAGTAATAAGGCCAAAGGTTGCAATTGTGCTAAATGATGCTGACAGAAGTAAAAGTTACCAGTATGGGAAAAGTTGAAAATAATGTCCTCATAATATGTTTGCAGCCTGAAGAAACTTTTCAGTTCACAACACTTAAAAATGAAGACTAAAGTAAAAGTTAGATCAAAGAAATGTTCTGCTTACTGAATAACAAGTATGGACCTCTGACTTACGGTGAAACCACGAAATTTAACAAGATTGTTTAAACGAATCAATCATGTAGTTCAAATTTAGAAGATTCAAAAGTCTCACATTGAGAAGAGATTTGACTAATGAAAACCTTACTACTTTTAAAATATTACATCATCTGTTGATCATAATTTGCACATAAAAAGGCAGGTATCAGTTTTGGAATGACCCTTGGACATATTGACATTTACCTCAAAATGTACCACTTCCAGTCTCATTCTTTGTTTAATTTACTAGGGTGAGATAAGAAACTGTTAAATTCCTTAAAGCAAATGACACATTGATTAGGAACTAGGCACTTGTTTGTTAGCTCTCCAAATATGCATGTTTGCACATCAGTAAAACGAAATTTATAAAGTAAGGAAATGGTAAAGTTTATGCTGTACCATTTTCAATTAATTTTTGTACAAAATAGAAGGTATGTTTTTATTTCAGAATGTATGTTTTATACAAGTTTGTCATTTTGACATGGCTTTCTGATCTAAATACTTCAAACATAAAAGATCGCTAATTCTTTTTATTTAAGATCGCCAGTTTCAGCAGGTTGTACTGCTATCATCAATTTTATCTTCATAAACATTGAAAACTTGCTTAAAAATGAAGTATACCACCAACACTATCGTCAGCATGTCACAATGAAAATAAAATGTGCAACATCTGCTACTATTTGATGATTAAGTTACATCAAAACATAAGTATAGTGGCAAGATATTGGACACATTTTATTTTCATTGTGACCTGCTGATAATGCTATTAGAGATATACTTAATTTTTAATTAAGTTTTCAATGTGTTAACAGTAGTATATGAAGGTAGATCCAATGATGGTAGGACTCCGTGCCACAACTGTTCATCTTAATAAAAAAGAATTAGTAATTGTGGTTGTTATTTTGTGTAATAATTATGTTTTAGCTGTTTTATCAACATATTCCTAATTATAACCCTCTGTTTTACCATGTAGCATGTTTAAAAGATTTGTGTTGTACAGCTCATTAGAATACACTTGATTGTTACTGGATGCTTAAGAGTCTGTGACGCACAACTTCTTGAATGGTGACAGCTTTGAAAAAAGTAATGAATAGCAGTCAATGTCTCATCCACTGGGGTATTCTCATATTTGTTATGATTTCTGCTCAGTAAGCACTATTTCTTCCATGTTGCCTTTTCATTGTATTGTTTCCCTGGAATGTATTTAGTCATGTATTTTTTGACATACGTGGTTATGAGTTTATACAACTACCAAACAAAGATTCAATTTTCTACCTTTAAAACAGCATTCCTTCCTTAATTTTATTATTATTTCATACTGCTGTAGTTTGTGTTATGTGATCTTGTGGCTTAGCTCGGGTTTGTAAATGTATTGTTCAATATTTCATACTGTTTTATCTTTTAATGCGCCACACACACATTTCAGTTGATAATATTACAACCATATAATTTCTGATTTACATAGTAGACTGCAGCATCTCAAGAGCTAATATTTCATATGCCAACATTGATTGAATTGCAGGATTATGGGTTGGATGATAGTGGAGACAACTCAGATGAAGATGATCAGACAGGAAGACCTTTGTATATAGAGTATGTGGGTCAGCAGCAAGAACAGCAGCAGCAGCAGCAGCAGCAGCAGCAGCAGCAGCAGCAACAACAACAACAACAACAACAACAACAACAACAACCGCCACTGCAAAATGGAATAGATAACCATTTGGTGCAGCAGCAGCCACTGCAACAACCACAGCAGCAGCAGCAGCAACAACAACAGCAGCAACACCACCATCACATCCATCAGCAGCAGCAGCAACTGATGGCAACTCGTCCAAGCTCCCTTCCGTCTCCTGGGCAGATCTATGGAACAAATCATGTTGTGCCAGCTACATCACATGTCCACTCATTGGTCTCGCAGTTCACCTCTGTGCAACAGCAACAGCAGCAACAGGCACAACAGCAGCAGGTCAGTCAGTTGCTGATTTATTAGAATCTATAGTCATTCTAAACACTTAATTGTATTTAGTAAATGAGTAAAGTTTAACATCACAGAGCTGTTAAACGATATGGAAGTTCACATAGATTTTGGTATGTTTGGGTTCTGTTACTGCACTTCATTCTCTGGGTGCAGAATAAATATTAAACAAAATATACAATTATTGGACTTCAAAGATTGAAGTAATGAATGGCAGATAATGATGTGAAAATATTGACATTATGTATTAAACCTTCAGGTCAGTTTGTACATTTATAAGTTTAAACATCTTTCTGTAAAGAAGAAAAGAGGGTGACAGCTCAATCAGACAGTTATCTTATTTAGAATAAATCTACCCTAGATTATATTTATAAGCATAGGTTCTTACAGTGACATTATTTAGCAGCTAATAAAACTGGAGTGAAGTTTTCACAAGTTTTGTCATGTCCAGTGATTTGTAATCCATGAGCTTTTGGCTGAGGTCTCCTCAGCCATTGTCAAGCAAATCATTGCTGCTGCATGTCCTTATATACACCTGCGGTGCTTCGTGTGATGTCACCGGTTTTTGAAATGTCACCATATATATTGTTTTGATTGTGTTACTACTATGCTCACTTTTCCCCCCAGGGGGCCCACAGTTCTTTTGTGGGTACGTGTGTGTGGCGCGCACAGGGCCCCGGGCCGGAGCAGCCTTTCTTCTGCCCCAGGCTGCTTCACTTTCCCTCCCGGTTTATGCCTTCACCCGGAGACGGGCGTCTTTTGCTAGTTCAGGACGTTTTTTGTAGTAGCTTCTCTCATTCCTTGGTTTCTTCCTTTCCAAACCTTTGCTTCTGTCTTTCTCTCCTTCTACTCTCCTAGCCTTCCTCTCCTCCTCATTAGTCTCCGCTTCGGTGATTGAGACACTTCTTTCCTTCTTTCTCTTCATTTCCTATCCTCTTCTTCTTTCCTCCCTGTGCGTGTCTGAAGGCTGACCCACACATTATCATGCGTAGCAGGTGACGGGGTAACGCGTAATTCCCCGCCCCGGGTAGACAAGTAGGGCACGTACGTACCCCCTGGTAAAGGCCAGGCCCAGGGAGGGGTGATTACCCGAGCTGGTACCTTCCGAACGTGCCGATTGGTCCCTCCGTCAGTTCTCGGGAGGTGTGACCTGAGGTGTGAACAATCACCTAAGGCGGGTAAGCCCTCGGACAGGGCCCCCACTAGGAAGGAGCGTGCCATCGGAGACGCCGGTAATCACGGGGGACACCTCCGCGATGACTTCCTCCTCTTCTTCAGTGACGTTGACCCAGAAACGTAAGATAGATTCTCCTCAGCAAAAGAAGACTCTGCCTAATGTACCTAAATTTCTGGTTGTCTCTCGCACCGACGGAAAGGATTTCAATTCTGTCAATCCTTTCGTTATACAGAAAGGTGTTGATGCAATTGCTGGCCCTGTTAAAACCTGTTCGCGTCAGTGCAATGGAACATTGTTGCTGGAAGCGGACAGTGCTTTTCAAGCCCAGAAACTAATCCGGACTACGTTATTACACACGTTTCCAGTCAAGGTTGAAGCGCACCGCACACTCAACTCGTCACGGGGGGTAGTTTTTACGAGATCCCTTGACGGGTTGTCTGATGAAGACATCCAATCCTATACTTCCGATCAGGGTGTGACAGCCGTTCACAGGGTGATGAAAAAGATAGATAACCAGCTGACACCGACTCGTGCTGTGTTTTTGACATTCGACAGAGTTGATCTCCCGTCGAAGGTCAAAGCAGGGTACGAAGTTATCTCTGTCCGCCCTTATATTCCAAACCCAACGCGCTGTTACCAATGCCACAGGTACAACCATACCCGTGAATCTTGCCCAAACGCAGCAAAATGTGTCACTTGTAGTAGGGATGCCCATGAGGGGGATTGCCCACCTCCGTCCCCTCACGGCCTTAACTGCAACGGCGATCATGCGGCTTCCTCTCGAGACTGCCCTGTATATAAGGATGAAAAAATCATCCAGCAAATTCGGGTTATGGAGAAGGTATCAACATCTGCCGCTCGAAAGTTGTTGGAGAGTCGAAAGCCCACTGTCCTCCCAGCGGGCACATATAGTAAGGTCCTCACCTCCACTAGACCTACTAAGGATTCCAGTACCCAGACTTGTGATTTTACTTTCGCTGACACAGTTGTACGATCCGCCAGCCCGAAGATTGCCCGTTTCACGTCCCCGCTTCCTCCTGCTGCTCCTAAAGTACAGTCTTTGTCAACCTCTACTAAACCACGGGCACCTAAACAAGATGCCCGGACTTCGAAAAAGGAACCCGTCCGTGAGGATTTTCTGCGTTCTCAGGTTTCCCAACCGTCGACTGCCTCTTCTCACCGTCACTCTTCCAGAAGAGCCAACAAGAAAAAGAGTTCCTCACCTTCCCTGCCGAGGCATGACCCATCCGTCACACCGCCCAACAGTTGCCGGCCTCGGCCGTCTTCTGTTTCACCGGGACGCTCCGTCTGCTGGGCACCCGGCCCTTTACCGGCGGTGGAAACTGCCCCTCCTGATCAACTCAGGGAGGTGGCAGGCGCGTCGGTCGAACCTATGGACCAAGACCCTTTGCCCCTAGACAGCGATAGCAGTGCTCCCTCGAAATCCGGTCCTCAGCGGCCGTCGAGGTGATCCCGCTTGCTAGTTGGTTTTTATCCTTATTTCTTATCTCATTTTTTATCATGGCGCTCCTTCAATGGAATATTCGCGGCATTTGTTCCAATCGGGAGGAGTTAAAACTACTCCTTCAGTTGCACTGCCCGCTTCTAGTCTGTCTCCAAGAAACGAAGTTGCGTCCAAGTAACTGTGCAGACTTTCCACACTACACCTCTGTGCGGTTCGACCTGCCACCCGTGGAAGGTATACCGGCCCATGGAGGGGTTCTGTTGCTCCTTAGAGACGTCGTCTATTTCCATCCCATTTCATTGCATACTCACCTACAGGCAGTTGCTGTCCGCATCACCCTATCCACATTCACCTTTTCCCTCTGTAATATCTATTCGCCATCGTCATCTGCCCTTACTAGGGCAGATATGCTACACCTTGTTGACCAGCTCCCTTCACCTTTCGTGTTGGTAGGCGACTTTAATGCCCACTGCCCCCTATGGGGCTCTCTGGCACCTTGTCCGAGAGGCTCCCTTTTGGTGGACCTTCTCCAACACCTCGATCTTGTCTGCCTCAACACCGGTGCACCGACCTTCCTTTCAGACACAACACACACTTATTCCCATATAGACCTCGCAATATGCACTCCTCAGCTTGCCGGTCGGTTTGAGTGGTATGCACTTTCTGACACGTACTCAAGTGACCATTTCCCTTGTATCATCCACTTCCTGCATCATTCCCCATCTCCTCGTCCCACCAGTTGGAACATTTCTAAAGCCGACTGGGGGCTTTATTCTTCCATGGCTGTTTTTCACGATCAGAATTTTCCCAACTGTGACAGTCAGGTTGACTACCTCACAGAGGTTATTCTCACCGCTGCTGAACATTCCATACCTCGTACATCCTCTTCTCCACATCGTGTCCAGGTCCCTTGGTGGATTACAGCCTGCTCCGACGCGCTTAGAGCCCGGCGCCGTGCTTTAAGCACCTTCCGCCACCACCCAACTTTGGAGAATTGCATAAATTATAAACGTATGAGAGCGCTTTGTCGTCGTATCATAAACGACAGCAAGAAAGCTTGCTGGATTGCTTTTACTAGATCTTTTAACCGTTTTACTCCCTCCATGGTTGTTTGGGGTGGCCTACGCCGTTTATCCGACATCAAGGTCCACTCCCCGATTCCTGGCCTGACCGTGGAGAACGCAGTCCTTGTGGACCCCACTGATGTTTCCAACGCATTGGGTCGTTTCTTTGCGGAGGTTTCGAGCTCTGCCCATTATCACCCTGCCTTTCTCCCTCGCAAACAGGTAGAGGAGGCACGGCCGCCTTCTTCCCACTCTTTTAATCGTGAAAATTATAACGTCGCCTTCACCATGCAGGAGCTAGACCGTGCTCTCGCCCTGTCCCAATCTTCTGCTCCCGGGCCCGATTCCATTCATATTGAGATGCTGAAGAACCTCTCTCCTGCGGGCAAATGCTTTCTTCTTAGTACCTACAATCGCATATGGACTGAAGGTCATGTTCCCACAAGTTGGCATGAAGCCATTGTTGTCCCCATCCCCAAACCAGGGAAGGACAAACATCTTCCTTCCAGTTATCGCCCCATTTCTCTGACGAGCTGCGTCTGTAAGGTGATGGAACGCATGGTTAACACTCGGTTAGTCTGGCTCCTCGAATCTCGCCACCTCCTGACTAATATCCAATGCGGTTTTTGTCAACACCACTCTGCTGCTGATCACCTCGTTACGTTGTCGACCTTCGTTATGAATAACTTTCTAAAGAAGCGTCAAACAGTAGCAGTGTTCTTAGACTTGGAGAAGGCATACGATACCTGTTGGAGAGCGGGCATTCTCCACACATTGCACATGTGGGGCCTTCGGGGCCACCTTCCTCTTTTCATTCAAGCGTTTTTGGCAGATCGCAAGTTCCGGGTACGGGTGGGCTCTGTTTTGTCAGATACCTTTTGCCAGGAGAATGGGGCACCACAGGGCTCCGTCTTGAGTGTGGCGCTCTTTGCCATTGCAATCAATCCGATCGTAGATTGCCTTTCAGCCGACGTCTCCGGATCTCTTTTTGTTGACAATTTCGCAATTTATTGTAGCGCCCAGCGGACGTGTGTCTTGGAGCGTTCTCTTCAACGCTGTCTTGGCCGTCTATATTCCTGGAGCATCGCAAACGGCTTCAGATTCTCCACTGAGAAAACTGTGTGTATAAACTTCTGGAGATACAAGGAATTTCTTCCACCTTCTCTACGTCTCGGCCCTGTTGCTCTCCCTTTCGTGGAGACTACAAAATTCATGGGACTCACTTTGGATCGTAAACTTTGCTGGTCCACACACGTGTCCTACCTGGCTGCCCGTTGTGCCCGATCCCTTAACGTTCTTCGTGTCCTCAGTGACACGTCATGGGGAGTGGACCGTACCGTCCTGCTTCACCTTTACCAGGCCATTATTCAGTCGAAGCTCGACTACGGAAGCTTTGTGTACTCTTCTGCACGGCCGTCTATTCTCCGCCGTCTCAACTCCATCCACCATCGGGGATTACGTCTGGTGACCGGTGCATTTTATACCAGCCCTGTTGAAAGTCTGTATGCCGAGGCTGCTGTATTACCCTTGACCACTCGACGTGACATACTCTTGTGTCAGTACGCATGCCGCCTGCGGTCGATGCCCAACCATCCATCTTACCGATTATTTTTTGATGACTCACTCGATCGCCAATATCAGTTGTCTGCGATTGCCTTGCTTCCACCTGGAGTTCGGTTTCGCCGCCTACTACAGAGGCTCGATTTTACCCTTCCTTCCACCTTTCGGTTGAGCGAAAGCCCATTACCACCGTGGCATCAGGCCCAGGCTCACACTCACCTTGAACTTAGTTCGCTCCCGAGGAGAGCACTCCGAATTTGGTATACTGCTCGAGGCTTGTCGAACTCCATTCGCAGTTCGATAATGCCATATTTATTTACACTGATGGTTCCAAGAGCACTGCCGGTGTTGGATCTGCCTTCGTCGTCGGGGACAACCGTTTCCAATACAAGCTCCCTGACCGGTGTTCGAACTTCACGGCTGAGCTTTTTGCCCTCCACCAGGCCGTTTTGTACACCTGCCGCCACCGCCAACCTTTCTATGCCATATGTTTGGACTCCCTTAGTGCCCTGCAGAGTCTTAAGGACCCTTTCTCGAACCATCCTCTCGTGTATCGGATCCAACGCTCCCTCCAGTTGCTAGCAGATGACAGCTGTCACGTTTCTTTCCTGTGGGGTCCCTGGCCATGTGGGTGTGCCCGGGAATGAGACCGCCAACATAGCAGCCAAGTCCGCAGCTCTTTTGCCTCGCATGGCTACATTTTGCGTCCCATCGGACGATGTTCAACGGGCTCTTCGCCGGAGTATCGTGTCGTCCTGGCACAGTGCGTGGTTTTCACTGTACAACAATAAATTGCGAACTGTCAAACCGATTCCGACCACTTGGAGGACCACCTCACGCCCCTCTCGGCAGGAGGAGGTCATCCTGGCCTGGTTGCGGATCGGTCACTGCCGTTTCAGCCACTGTCACTTGCTATCCACCGACGCTGCACTGCTGTGCTCCTGCGGTGAACTGCTGACAGTGTGACATGTTTTACTGACTCGTGTTAATTTTAATCATCTCCGTGTAGCCCTTCACTTTTTGTCTACTCTGGAGGAAATTTTAGCTGATGACACCCTAGCAGCTGCTAGAGTTTTGCGTTTTATCAAATTGGCCAACTTATCGAAGGATATTTAACCCTTTTAATTGTCTTTTATCTTTCGTTTTTAGCCTCTTCTTGATTTTCTGACAGTCACCAAATTTTTTGAGATCTCGTGAATCTAAGTTCTTGTCTGGGCGCTAATGACCATAGAAGTTGTTCGCCCTAAAACCACAAAAAAAAAAAAAAAAAAAAAAAAAAAAAAAAAACAAACTATGCTCACTTCAACCTTCCAGTGACCAGGTCCCAAGCTGTGCTTAGGTGTCATCCGGCATCTTTATAGAGTTTATCACATATTTTAATCTCGATCAACTCTCTTATTACGCCATCCCATGTAATGTATGTTATCTCCAATGCAATACAGGCTCTGTTTCCCAGAGCATGCACCACAGTTGATCTTCTGGGATAATGTAAACAAAAACCTCTTTCATGTTTGGAACGGAGTTGCTCGTAGTATGTACTGTCTACCCAATGTAAAACTGTCCATGTCCAGACCCACATGGTATTTTATACACACCTGGCATTCTAAGGCCTACATCTTCTTTCACAGGTTTCTTTGTAAGGGGGCATAACAATAGATTTATGTTTCTTAATAAGAGTTGATTTTTGCTGTTATTGAGCCTCAAAACTGCACAAAAGCAACTGCTTTGTATTAAGCAGAAGACCCCTGAGGAAGACACAAAGAAGCTTATCTTTTTTTGCAACTTAGTGACTCTGTACCAGGAAAAATTAACCACATCCTTACAGAACCACATTGACTTGATGCTTGGGCATCCAACAAAGATACAACAAATAATGAGATCTGTGATTGATCATGTACGTCTTAAATTGTTATGTGAGTATAAAACACCATATGGGTGTAGATGGTCTTACAATGGGCAGACATTGCATGTTATTGAACAGTGCTATTTTGAACATGAAAGATGTTTTTCCTGATGTTGTCCCAAAACAACAGCAACAGCAACTGCGGTGCATGCTCTGTATTTGAGGAGACATCTACTACTGCAAAAACAAATAGTTTCTGAGATAGATTAAAGAGGCAATTGAGATTACAATATGTGACACAACCCATAATATAGCCAGCAGCTTTCAGATAATACCACTGCTTGGGATCTGGCCATTAGAACATTAAATTGGGTGTGTTTGGCATGGGAACAAAACATTACTATTTATGACAACATTTAATGTCAGTGACGTCACAGTACAGCGAAATATGGGCAGCAACAGCTATGATTCAACAGCCACCACTTGAAAATGCCAACAAGATCTCAGCCAAAAGCTCGTGGATTTCATGCCATTGGACACGGCTGGAAGCCCAAGAGAATTTTATTGGGAGCATTTTCTGCAAAACGATGCAGTCAATAAAATGGGAATTAATATGCTGTAAGCACAAGAAGGCAATCATTGAAGACTGTCAAACATATATTGAATGTTTATCCCCATTTGGGTTAAAATGACAACTGTAGCGTTGCAAAAGACAGTTCCTAAATAATTGCACCCTTTCATAGTTAAACTTGCAGGTTATTTCACCTCTAGGATTTGTTTACATTTGTAGATGTTCTCTGTAAATCACCGAGCTGTGAACTGTACAGATATGTGAAATGCATTGTTTGTATTTATATATTATATGAAAAAACTTTTGAATACTAGGAGATGGAAAAGTTGGAAATTATTTAACTTGATGACAGATTATGCATAAAACAGTGATCCTCTGACATGGGTGGTGCTAATCTCCAATGGACAGTTCATTATGGCAGAATGTTTTGTGAGTCTATCACTAGGTCTCCAATGAGGAATTTCATGTGTGCAGGGGCTATCAACGTGGTCAGTGCATCCTCCCTCATGGTCAGATGTTGTCAGCAGAAATCTCGGTAAAGTGTCTCCCTCCTATCCCATTTCCAAGCAGTCAAACATTGGCTTTAATGTGTCACAAATTTGTATATTCCGTGATCTGACTGACTGCAGACCCACAGGGTGGGTCTTTCGAAATAGGATTGGGTGTTCATATATATCTCTCTCTCTCTCTCTCTCTCTCTCTCTCTCTCTCTCTCTCTCTGTGTGTGTGTGTGTGTGTGTGTGTGTGTGTGTGTGTGTGTGTGTGTGTGTGTGTGTGTGTGTGTGTGTGTGTGTGCGCGCGCGCGCGCACGTGTGTGTGCGCGCGCGCTTCATAGTAGTCCTGGATAGTAAGCTCAAATGACAGTAATGGGCTCTGGGGGCCAAACCTCTGCATCACATTGAATTGCCTAACCGTCAGTGGTGTGTATATGTATAAGTGTCTACTGATGTTGGCCATATATTCTGCAAACTGAAGCTCAATAGCTGGATAATCCTTTGCAAATTGTTCTAACATTGGCAGTTTGGATGGGTGTTATTTATTGGTGAACTAAATTGTCAATATGATATGGGCTGACCACATTTTGCTGGGGAATGCAGCAAATATTGGGCTCTGGACTCTCACCAAATGATTTTGGTTGAGCTAGATCCACATGGAGCCATTTTTGACTCTGCAATATTAGATTTATCTGTACCAGAACCAGTGTGACAGACATTGAGATTCACATCTGTAATAACACCTACCATTATCTTTTGAATATATCCCAATGTCAATCTATCTTCAGAGTTTTTCACTCCAACAGCTCCCAGTCCTATAGTGGAGGCTATTCCCTGATGTTGTAACACACATCTTATCGTCCTGTCTCTCATTGTCAGTGTTTCCCTTATATTCCATTCTGCACCATCTCTGTTCAGAACAACCTCTCAGTCCTTATTTTTATCAGCTCATTTGATTTTTTACATTTTATAATACCACCTAAGTCACTTCAATTATTTTTCCTCTCTTTTGTATTCCCACAATCCTTGATGCACTGCCATACAATGCTTGTTCCAAATGTACAGTATTATAAACTATGCCAAATTAAGGCTTAGAGAGCATCTCCTTGCCTGTTCAAGTAGTCTAGTGTTTGTCTTCCTTGTGTCATGTCATTTATTTCCAAGGTAGTGGAGTAACTTTACTTAATTTAATCAGGTCATCAGTTATTAAGTAAAACTGCTATACTTATTTCTCTATGCCCTTATTACGTCACTCTTTCTTTGAATTAATCTCAATCAACATTATATATTTCTAAGCCTTTCCATTCTATTCTGGGTGTGTTATTATTCTTCCTCACTTTTGAAGATTATATCAATTTCATCATCAAATCGTATTTTTTATATTCTTTCACCTATAATTTTAATCATATACCTCAAATCATATTTTATTTCCATTATTACATAAAAGAGGCACAGATTAAAAGGTAGTGGTAAAAGATTGTGTACCTCTTTAGTCAGAGCTTTTATTTCTTGGTCTTCCATCATCATCATTTTTCTGCATGTTGTATATTCCACTAACAGTTTGTTCACAGCAGTGGCGGACTAAGGTCATTGGAGGCCTGAGGCAGCAGAAAAACAAAATTAACCCCCCAGCCCCGTCCATTTGGAAATATACCTATGTATCACTATAAAAAAGTAACTTTTGAGATTTGGAGGCCCCCCTAGGACAAGAGGCATGGGAAAATAGCTTGCGAAATTTGGAGGCCAAAACAATAGGCCAAGGGCACTCCGAGAGAGAGAGAGAGAGAGAGAGAGAGAGAGAGAGAGAGAGAGAGAGAGAGAGAGAGACGGGGGGAGAGGGGGACACATGCTTTAGAGGTATTTGGAAGCCTCCTAAGACGAGGCCCGGGGCGGTCCGTCCGTCCCCCCCCCCCCGTCCCCCCCCCCCCTTCTAGTGTGTCACTGGATCACAGCAAAATAGAACCAACTCAAGTTAGACAAGAAGTTTTTGGGAACAGTTATGGCCAACTTCAGTAATAGAGTACCTCGAGATCTGAAACTTGTTGCAGTTGGTAATAACAGATTGCAGAAGATAAAGAAACTATTGATGCATGTATCTTTGGTGTAGCAGTGTTTTTATTTGCAGGCCAAAGTTGGAACATTAAGAAACTAAACCTACAAGAGGATAAATTACATTTTGACTGTTGTCATTCTTTGCTTGTCTGACATTCTTTCCCAAATGGTCGTAGAATTTGAGGCAAACATTTTTATTCAGATGCAGACTCTTCGGAGCAATACACCACCATTCTTACCTCAGCTTCCATTGGATGTAATTACCCTATCAAACCTAGATCAAAGGCAACTTTTCTGGGCTATCACATTCAAACCTAATATGAGGTCCATTTTGACACTGTGCTTACCACACCTTGAATTGCTTTTCATTGCCCCCATTACTTTTCTATGCAGTATCGTGGTTAGTCTCTACGCTTCCTCTGCACCGATTACCCTATTGTATGGCTCCTGCCCCTGTGATGTCCCTTCTGTAAGGCTTGCATTTGCTGCCTTCCGCTACCATCTATACCAACTGTGTGAAAAGCAAAATGTGCACTATCAAAGGCAGAATCACCTGTTAAACTCTACATATTTCATATACTGGCTGTTCATAAACACTGTTTGGTCTTTTACATTAGTACGAATATCGTAATGTTATCAGACAGGATGAGTGGGTATTGATGAACAATGTATACTGGCAAAACAATATTCTGTTTCTAACTACGCTCTAGGAAATTAGATGTCACATCAGTGTCTGTTTCACCACACTTCCCATCTTCATTATTCACATTACCATACACCGTCCACCTGGTCTAAAGGTATACATATTGACTTCCATTAATTTATTTGGTCTTCATGCCTCTTTCCTATAAATACTCCACTGTCTCATGGTTCTGAATATCTTTCATTTTCAGACCTGTCTATTCACTTATACTAGACCGCCCCCCCCCCCCCCCCCGTTTCCTTCCTCCCATCACTGGACCATATGTAATAAACTTACCATGTTTCTATTACTTGCAATGTTTTCAAATCTTTTCCTGTGCAGTCCTTAGCAGTCTGTCTTTCCTTGTCCCATCCTGTAAGTCTCAGAGTCTTTGGATTTGGGGGTGACTTGTTTAACTCTCCCCATTTCCTAAACCATAATTGGCCAGTGTGCGTTAACAACATGGCAAGCTTTCTGCTGACTGTTGCAGGCTCTTACTGAGTGGAGCACTCATGACATTAAAAGCACAGCTCCTTTCATTTCAGCTATTTAAACACCTTCGGTTATTTGTAGGTTACATAAGGAAAGGAAAACACCTGTTTGAGCACAACTGCTAAGAAATATTTACACACAAGAGCACTAACAAGTATTGGTTGCTTTTCTCACAAAATTAATTGGCAAAATACTGCAGATGTGGCTTAATTGACATCTTATCAATTATGAAGCTACATAGGAATTCAGACTTATTTGCACAGGTAGTTTTTGTTTCAAATCTTGATTTTCATTAGAAAGACACAACTCTGGTTTCTTCTGAAACATCGCCAACAAAATGAGAATGAGCTTGCTCCAGCAAGAATTCCATTTCAGGTGTCTTACTCTCTTCAGATATTAAAGATCAGATTTTTTTGTCATACTGACAGTAAGTGAATTTTACGTTCTTGACTTTTTAGGGTGTTGTTTAGCCTCTCTTTGTTTTCTGTGACAGTTTCTTTCCTAAAGCTTCGTTTGGAAAGCATTGTCTTCTATTTGAACTAGTGTCCATAAAGGCATTTAATGTCATAATTGTGTAGGTTTCGTCATTAGAGTTTGCACTTATTTTACATTTATGACACCTGATTATCTGGAGTCTACTTTTCAATTTGCCACCTATAAACTGCTGGTGCTGTTATTTTATGGAGAGAATAATTTGGAAATCTGCTGTGAATGCTACATGAATCTGCATCACTAAAATGTTCACTGCAAACCAGTAATGAATTTCACAGTGTATTTAGCATGAAAGTTTCTGTAGAAATCACACACATAAGGACAGCTCGTTTCGTATTGTCACAATACAGGGGAGACAGCGTTACGGAAATGATACAGGATCTGGGTTGGGAATCATTACAACAACGGCGTTTATCGCTGCGGCGTGGGCTACTTGCGAAACTCCAATCGCCAACATTCTCCTCCGAATGCAAAAATATATTGTTGACTCCCACTTACATAGGTAGAAATAATCATCAGAATAAAATACAAGAAATCAGAGAGATTCAGGTGTTCTTTCTTCCCGAACGCTATTCAAGAATGGAATGGGAGATAAATAGTATAATTGTGGTTCGATGAACCCTCTGCCAGGCACTTAAATGTGATTGGCAGAGTATCCCATGTAGATGTAGATTTCTTAGGCTAGTATCAACTGTAAATTCATGATAACTAATGCTGCTGGTTTTTCATTTTTTATTCTTATTCAAGGCACATAGCAGTAAGGCGTCTGTAAGGAATAAGGAGAGAATTGCAGATTATTAGGCTATGTGGTTCCAGATGTACATTTAAAGATGTACTTTAAAAACTGGCATAAACACTTATGAATGCAGTATGAATGCAAGTAGTAGAATAACATTTTCACTACTACTCACCACTTGTATTCCTTACTTTTGTTAGAAGAAAACTGCTATTGGATGATAATCTTAAAGCTCAATAAATGTTGCAAATCATATTTTACATATTTTCTCTATTTGCAGATTACACAAACACATGTTACTTTGAAAGTAAAAATTTCACAGTCCGGGAAAACCTGGGCATAGCCTTCTAACCTGCAGTACACACAACATAACTTGCACCTTCTTCTGACATGCTAACCCCATTTGATCCCAGAAAGTCCGAAGGCAGTTAGATCGTGCCAGCAGGCTATTTCTAAACCTTGCCAGTCCTTAACCCCTTCACTTACACCCTTCTGTTGGAGCAGCCGCCCCATCTAAAAGCATTTGTTCATTGTCTTACATTTCATTTGACATTTGGGAAATAGATTAATTAAGTATCAAATTAATTTTTCTTATATTGAGTACTTTCATTGATATCTCATTTTGATTAGAATTTTGAACAACTTCATCAATTTACATTGGTAAATAAATTTTTGTATGTTAACAAGTCAATTTAATCCTACTTCTATTATCGAGCATATTATAACAACAGTTTCTTTGGTGTAGTAACCAAATTGCAAAGATAATGTCATCTAGCAGTTTTTCAGAGTTCTTTTCATTGCATCTATATGTTGTTACTATCATCAACTATGATGCAGGGAATGCAGGGGTTTTTGTGGGAAAGTTCTCGCACTTCTGGTACCTAATCTTGCTATCTTTGGGATTGTCAGAAAAGTATTTCTGAGAAATCTGAAGATATTCTTTAGACTCGCAGAGTTACATACTAACTATAATAGTCATTTTCATCACTTTTCCTAATGATTACAAGATTTCCAGTGAAATGTTAGCTATCCCTTTTGTCTTACTTAAAAGCTCTTCAACATGCTGAGTGACAGAATGAAGCCCAAGATTCTGTGTGGAAACATTTCTGAGAATGTCAAAAAGTTGAAAAGGATAACTTCCATGGATGCCCTAACACATCAGGTACTGATTCAATGTGGAAATCATAAATGATTCTAGAAAATCATCAAATTACTGTCAGAGAAGCTACCGCTGATGTTGGCATATCGTTTGGCTAGTGCTAAGCATCACAATAATGCCCCTGCTTACTCCTCAAAAGTCATGATTTTATTTGTTGTTTTTGTGGTCTTCAGTCCGCAGACTGGTTTGATGCAGCCCTCCATGCTACCCTGACCTGTGCAAGTCTCTTCATCTGAGTATATGTTCGGCAACCTACATTCTTTTTGAATCTGCTTACTGTATTCATCCCTCGGTCTCGCTCTATGATTTTTACCCCACACGCTTACTTCTAATGCTAAGTTGACAATTCCTTGATGACTCGGAATGTGTCCAACCAATCTATCCCATCTCTTAGTCAGGATATGCCAGAAACTCCTTTTCTCCCCGATTCGGTTAAGCACCACCTCATTAGTTACGTGATCTACCCATCTAATTTTCATCATTCATCTGTAGCACCACATTTCAAAAGCTTCTATCATCTTTTTATCTGAACTCCTTATTGTCCACGTTTCACTCCCACACAATGCTATGCTCCCGACAAATGCTTTCAGAAAGGACTTCCTAAATTAATATTGGATGTTAACAAGTATCGCTTCTTGAGAAACGCTTTTTTTCCCCCATAGCCACTCTGCATTTTATATCTTCTTTACTTTGGCCATCAGAAGTTATCTTGCTACCCAAATAACAAAATTCATCTACTACTTTTATTAAAGCCCATGAAGCAAACAAAATAATAATGAAAAGGTTAGAAAGAGAAAAACTACACAGTAACACTTACATAGAAGCTGCAACAATGAACCAAATTAATAAAAAATTAACAACTAATGATGCCCTTGTTGTCAAAGCTGACAAAGGTAACACAGCTGTAATAATGTATCAATCAGAGTGCATTAACAAAACTTTAGAATTTTTAAAAACTACAACATAACAGAAATAGAATCCGATCCTACCCTCAAATACCAAGCTAAAATAAAAAACATGCTAAAGAACTGAAACTTCCTTTTAACATCCACTGAAGCTAAACACTGTTTAATAATGAATCCCAAAGCTCAGATCACAACCCAAGATTCACAAAAGTGGGCACCCAATACGCCCGATAGTGAACTCGATAAATAGTCCGGGCTACAAAGTAACCAAAAAACTCCATGAATTAATCAAGAAATACTACACATTTCCAACCAACTATACCATAAAAAACAGTTAAGAATTGATAGATAGCATCAGAAACATCACCATACCCAGTCCGGCAAGGTTTTCATCCCTTGATATAGTGAACTTATACACCAACATTCCTATAATACACACACTTCGAATAATAAAAGACAACCAAATGCACCACAAAAAACTAAGTAACTTTGAAATATATGAATTAATGGACCTGCTTAAGTTAGTACTATCACACAATTACTTGTGCTTCAACAACAAAATGTATATTCAACATGATGGTCTGGCAATGGGGAGCAGCCTAGCTGGTCTTCTTGCTGATATCTACATTAATGATTTTGAAAACAAATTCTTTAAAGCAAACCCAACTGAAAAAGATAAAATCATTTATTATAAAAGGTATGTTGATGACACCTTGTTGTTATATAATGGAACAACCAATGATATTGATGAGTTAGCTGATAAACTGAACAAAGTTCATCCCAAAATACAATTTACAGTGGAGCATGAAACACAATCTGGGATCAATTTTCTTGGCCTTTACATAACACATCAAGACAACAAACATAAATTTCAAATATACAGGAAACCTACCACATCAGATGCCATAATAAATAATACATCATGCCACCCAAATCAGCATAAACTAGCCTTCTTCAAATCAACACTTAACCGAATACATAAAATTCAACCCGATACCATTGCTAAAACTAAAGAAATAAATATTCTAAAAACCATAGCATTGAACAATGCTTATGACCCAACCATTGTAGATAAATCGGATGATAATATTAAATCCAATCAAACAGCAACAACAAATGAATCCTCAGAAGCAGAAGAAACCAAATTTATCTGTATGCCATTTCTCGGCAACATCTCGTACAAACTGGCTAAGCTGTTTAAACCACACAAGGTCAAAGTAAGCTTTCACGCTAAAAACCAAATAAAAGACAAAATAGTTCATAACACTAAAAGAACCACCACACCCTTTCACAAATCCGGTATATATAAATTAACATGCGACAGCTGCTCCTGCTACTACATAGGGCAAACAGGAAGAAGTTTTAATATCCGATACAAAGAACATACAGACGCACTCCATTTAAACAACTTACAAAAATCGACTTGAGTTTAAACAAGGCCCCTGGAGTAGATGATATTCCGTCTGAACTGCTGATATCGTTAGGAGAGCCAGTTGTGAAAAAATTGTATCACCTGGTATGCAAGATGTATGCGACAGGGAAATACCCCAAGACTTCAAGAAGAATATTGTAATTCCAATTCCAAAGAAAGCAAGTGCAGACAAGTGTGAAAATTACAGAACTATCAGTTTAATAAGTCGTGGGGCAAAATACAGATTTACAGACGAATAGAAAAACTTGTGGAATCCAACCTCGGGTAGGATTAGTTTGGATTTAGGAGAAATGTAGGACCACGGGAGGCAATACTTACATTACGACCTATCTTATAAGAAAGGCTAAGGAAAGGGAAACCCAAGTTTTTAGCGTTTGTCGATTTGGAGAAAGCTTTTGACAATGTTGACTGGAATACACTCTTCCAAATTCTGAAGGTATCAGGGGTGAAATATTGGGGACGAAGAGTTATATTCAACCTATACAAAAACCAGACAGCGGGTTATTAAAGTCGAACGGCAAGAAAGGGACGCAGAGGTTGGGAAGGGAGCAAGACAGGGTTGTAGCCTTTCCCCAATTTTGTTCAATTTGTACATTGAGCAGGCAGTGAAGGAATGGAAGGAGAAATTTGGAGAGGGCATTAAAGTGCAGGAAGAAGAAATAAAAACATTGCGGTTCACCGATGACATAGTAATTCTGTCAGAGCGCAAAAGATCTGGAAGAGCAATTGAATGGGATAGACAGTGTCTTGAAAGGAAGATATAAGACGAACATTAACAAGTGTAAAACGAAGATAATGAAATGCAATGTCAGAAAATCAGGCGATGCTGAAGGAATTAGATTACGTAATAGACAATAAAAGTAGTAGGTTTCAGAAATTACTGCAACCAGTCGCTTTTCGTTTCTTCTTAATGAAGATTTATTTAGACCATTACCGGTTTTAAACTGCCTAGCAGCTCATCTTCAGATGGTATACAATTATTTCAAGTTACATTTGAATCTGTGGTAGGGCAGAAAACGAGAAAATGGTAAACACTAATTTTGGTAGGCTATACTTAATAATTACAATATAAGTTTGTCTTCAAGACATTACTTACAGTTATGCTCTTTACATTTAGTTTGTCCATATTTCGTCCGCTTATTGATAGGATTTCACAACACTTCCTTTCCATCAACATGCCACAACAAATCCCACGACTTTTAAGTGGTAAAATTAACAAGTATTTCACACACATTACGACTTTATAGCCACTAGCACAACTTTCAGCTTGTAAACAAACCAAAGAGTATGTTTATACCACAAGATAAGAACTATGTGAAACCAAAGACTAACAAAAGCTTATCTTATTATAGAATATACATATGAGACTGATTTAGATTACATAAGATCAAAAGTTGTATTCAAAGTTAACATATGTATATAATATGATTTCAGAATGATAGTTACGTTAATATTAGGAGTATTGATTTTGTGATTACTATAACATCTGTTTACATGCGTCACATGTGTTGTTTTAGGTGGCTTATAAGACATTTGAATTTGTGTGTTATTCATTGATTCGAAAATTTCAAAATAATTTTGGGCTTTGGTAGGGAGTAGTGTGGGTGGTGGTGTAATGGGTGGGGTGGAGTGGGATGAAGTAGAAGAAGACAAAAGAAAGAGTGTAAGTGCAAGGAGATTTTTTGGTGGTGGTGTGTGTGTGTGTGTGTGTGTGTGTGTGTGTGTGTGTGTGTGTAATTAGGGGGGGGGGGGGGTATTTGTGAATGATTGTCTAATTCTTCAATTTTAAAGAGTCTTCAAAATACTGGAAGAATGAGGTATTTGCTAATTCTGACTGCTCATTTAGAATTGTGTTTGGTGATTTATGTTTGTGGATGAAAATCTCTAATTGTTCAAGGAGATCCATTTTTAGTCCCTTGTCTACAGAGTGTAGTATATTGAGGTTGGTATTTATGCCTGTAATGGAATGTTTGTTTTCTGCAAGGTGGGCAGCAAATGAGGATTTTTGTAAGTTGTTTAAAAGCACTCTGTCAAATTCTTCTCGCACTATCATATCTTTTATCTTATCTTCCTCTACTTCGTCTTCCATTTCCAGAAAACTGTCTTCAAGTTTACTTCCTTTGTATAGGCCCTCTATACATTCCTTCCACAGTTCAGCTTTCCCGTCTTTGCTTAGTACTGGTTTTCCGTCTGAGTTCTTGATATTCATACAGCTGCTTTTCTTGTCTCCAAATATCTCTTATTTTCCTGTAGGCGATATCTATCTTTCTCCTAGTTATGCATTCTTCTATGGTTCTGCATCTGTCCTCTAGCCATTCCAGCTTAGCCATCTGCACTTCCTGTCAATCTCATTTTTCAGACGTTTGTACCCCCTTTTTCCTGTTTCACTTGCTGAATTTTTGTATATTTCTATTTATTTATTTATTTATATTTTTTTAAATTGTATTTTAATATATATTGCAAAGAACTGAGAATTATTTTGCCTTGACCTGCATATTCACTTGAAATATCTCTCTGCAACTTCATTCTACTTCGAAGGCAAAAGACAACTGTGAAAGAATGTCACTTTTCCATCATTGATGAGATAAAAGGATCTGGAGGATGTGAATACCACAGTGAAAAGTGAGTTCCAGAAGCTCCAAAAACATTGTAAAAAGTGCTAGCATAATTGTATGATATCTGATGAGGATTACTGTGAGGGGTTCAAAGTTGATGTTGATAAATAAGTAAATATCTTTAAGAAAACAAAATTCTCATTACATTCACACCTTGTACACTTAAATAGGGCTGGATTCTATTTTTAGAAGTTTCATTTTAAAAATCCATTTCAGCCTCTATCCTCCAGTGTAATGAAGTTGAAAAATATGTTAGTCACTTTGTAAGATACTACTGCTTGTGTGTTACGCAAGTTTGTACATGATTTTCTTTTCTTCTTTTTTAAGGTTCCATACATATTTTGCTGTGTTAGGTCAATTATATAATCTTGCAGTATTTACCCACATTGGTTTTTAGTTGATGTGATATGGCATGAGATGAACACATTTTATCCACATACATATTTTTCAGTAAAGAAATACTTGTTTGTGGAAGAATCCTATAATTAAATCTAATACTATTACTTTTATTGAAAGCTGTCTCAGGAAACAAGTTTTTGGAAATATTTTGACAATTTCTCTGAACGTGCTTGGTTTTTATGTGCATAATTGATTCATAAATGTGTATCCATTTTTCCTTGCATAACAGGGCATTAAGAAGGTTTGTACACTCAAAATTGCAATATTGTAGTAACTCAGTAATTTTCCATACCAAAATTTTCATTAATACCTGCTATGTATTTCGGCATGGAAATTATAACTTCAGAAGCACTACTCCTTTTCTGTTTAGCAAGGAGATCTGGTTAAAGGCTGCACAAATTTAAGAATGAAGTACAAAGATAAACCTAAAATTCACCAAATGCAAAATGAGATTTAGTTCGCAGTTGCTTTTTTAAGTATATTTTTTGGTGAATTAGTTCAGAGTTTAGGTACAGTCATAGATATGCTTGCTACTATTCATGCTTGCATCTAGTTATGGAATGACGACAACCTTTGTACAAAATTATGCAACATAAGTTGCACCATGTGCATATTTAATTCAGTGTTATAGCACAGTGAGGCACAGTAGTATAGCATGGACCCACCTCTAAAAATCTGGTTGTCGAAATTACAATAATCCTAAACTTTCCTTTTTCAAGTAATCCAGTTAGTGGCATATTAGTGTAATATAGTGGAATTAGTTATTAAAGAGAAATGAAGTCTACCTTAGCTGATTTTCTGGGTTGTGAGTAATCCAAAACCACTTCCTCTTCTGCCCTTTGTCTCCTCTTTCCTCTCTCCTACCTGATGAAGGAAATTTGTGTCCTGAAAGCTTGTTTCCACATTTCTTTTTGTTATTTTGCTGTTACTATCAGCGGTCCTGAGCTAAAGTAATGGCCAACCACTCTTTATCTATTGAATATTGTTTTTCACATCTCTGTGGAGATAGTCCACCAGATTAATAGAATTTTAATTGTTCCATTCCATTAAGTAGACATGTCAGTGGAGCATGACCTCATTAATAAATCCCATTATAATTTCTTTGTATGTGCGCTTTCTAGCTTCAAATCTGCTGAAGTGTTGCAATTAATATGTATTAATTAAAACTAACATGATACCCTTTTCTATTTTTGTTGTTATTGCTGCTGCCGCCGCTTGCGTGTTTGTTTGTTTGTTTGTTTGTTTGTGTGTGTGTGTGTGTGTGTGTCTGCTGCTTACCTTACACTGATGATTATCTACTTTTTGTGATTGTTAAATGATAAGTGGTAGTTAAAATTCACCTCTTTGTAAAATTTGTTATGTGTACAAGATAATGTATGATTGTTGTATTACCTGTCACTTAAGAAGAAAAATTGCTTTGTGGAGATTTCTGAAATATCAAAGTAGAAAATTTGTGATATTAAACAAGATGCTGAAGTGGAATTAGTGTATTTATATGTAAACATAGTCAATATTTGACAGTAGCATGGCTACATTTAAAACAACAACAACAACAACAACAACAAAGTAAAGGAAAACAACTGTCCAAAAACCGCACCAGGGACAAGTTTATATTGTAACAAAAACTGATGGCTTAGTTCTAAGTTGCTTCCTGCAAAAAAAAATAATTGAAAGGCCATAAAATATACAATACATTAGAAATTGATATTTTTCTTGAAAGTTAAAAATGTAAGAAATATTGTGAACTATGAATTTTAGTTTAGAATAGTCTTTATAGACTTTGTCTTTATAGGCTTTTCTGGCATGATAATTATTTGTAATCTCTTTGGATTTGGTACTAGATGGTAAAATCATGTTACATATACTCTTAAAAGGAAAAACCATTGACTCCGTCAATCAAATTTTCCGGCAACCTGATTTCAATTGCTTCTCTGTAAATGCTGTGCTCAAAACAGGTGGTGTTTGCCACTATGAGGGACCTTGTCACATTTCATTCTGTGTCCTTCAGTTAAATAGTGTTTTGTTACTGCTCCTCGCCCACTGCCTGCCTCCTGTAGGCTCTAGTAGTCTGCTGTGGTGGCAATGTTTTATGCAACTTGTAATTTTTCCATTGTAGGACGGGTGATCTTCTTACTTTAAAGTTTTAAAATGCCAAGATTGCTACTAATTAATTTATTTTTTTATGACCAGTTTAGGTACAATTAGGGTACCATCATCTGGTCAGTAAAGAAAGGGAGGTACATTCAATTACAGTTATGTCAAATATATTAATACCAGATACAGCAATAATGCAACAAGTTCACATCCACAACTCGTACTTTGGGTCCTAAGCTTTCCATTTCGTGAAGATGTATGACATTATAATGGTACCTCAATCATAAATCATTTATAAATGGTATGTCTAACATAAAAACAGTAAAATATTTAAAATACATTCTCCATTATGTGCCATGTTGACAACCAGAGCACCTTCTTACAACTAACCTGTGGTATAATGCCTGCAGCAAAGATACTTCTTGCCACTAGTGTATGCTGTTGTGTGTCATCTTTGTTACTCTTAATACCAATGATTATTTGCTCGTAAAATCTATATCCTCTAATCGCAGCTGCTCTAGTGTTGCAAGAGACTGTAGTACCAACACATACTAATGCATATTTAAAATCTATCCTACTTCATAACATACTTTCTGATAAAAAGATACAGAGATGTTACAGATTTCAAAGTAAGATTCAGACATAAAAGCAATATGCACTGATGATCCAATGTAATTCAGCTCTCCAAGCTACCCTGACCTGTGCAAGTTTCTTCATCTGAGAATACGTTCGGCAACCTACATCCTTTTGAATCTGCTTACAATATTCATCCCTTGGTCTCCCTCTAAGATTTTTACCCCACAAACTTCCCTCTAATGCTAAGTTGAAAATTCCTTGATGTCTGATGTGTCCCACCCATCTACCCCTTCTCTTGGGCAGGATGTCCCAGAAACACCTTTTCTCCCCAATTCGGTTAAGCACCTCCTCATTAGTTATGTGATTTACCCATCTAATCATCATCATTCGTCTGTAACACCACATTTTGAAAGCTTCTATCATCTTTTTGTCTGAACTTCTTATCGTCCACGTTTCACTCCCATACAATGCTACACTCGACACAAATGCTTTCAGAAATGACTTGGATGTCAACAAATTTCACTTCTTCGGAAACGCTTTTCTTCCCATAGCCATTCTGCATTTTATATCATCTTTACTTCAGCCATCAGAAGTTACCTTGCTGCCCAAGTAACAAAACTCATCTACTGCTTTTATTGTCTCATTACTTACTCTAATTCTTTCAGTATCGCCTGGCATTCTGACACTACATTCCATTATCCTTGTTTTACTCTTGTTATTGATCATCTTATACCCTCTTTTCAAGACACTGTTCATTTCATTCAATTCCTCTTCCAGATCCCTTGCGGTCTCTGACAGAATTACTATGTCATCAGCGAACTGCGAAGTTTTTATTTCTTCTCCCTGAACTTTAATTCCCTCTACAAATGTCTCCTTGCATTCATTCACTGCTTGCTCAATATACAGACTGAACAATGTTGGGGAAAGGCTTCAACCCTGTCATACTCCCTTCCTAACCTCTGTGTCCCTTTCATGTTTTTAGATTCTAATAACCACTGTCTGGTTTTTGTATAAGTTGAATATAACTCTTTGCTCCCCTTTTGCCTTCAGAATTTGAAAGAGTTTATTCCAGTTCACATTGTCAAAAGCTTTCTCCAAATCTTCAAATGCTAAAAACATAAGTTTGCCTTTCCTTAGCCTGTCTTCTAAGATAAGTCGTAATGGGTGTATTGCCTTCCGTGTTACTACATTTCTCTTAAACCCAAACTGATCCTCCCCCAGGTTGGATTCCACGAGTTTTTCCATTCGTCTGTAAATAATTCGTGTTAGTATTTTGCAACTATGACTTATTATACTATAATTTTAACAATGGAAAATCCGATAGGAATATCAATAATGGAGGACAGGAAACAACTCACCATGAAGAGGCTTGCTGAGCTGCTGACACACACTAAAATAGATAATGACATTCACACAACTTAAATTTTCACCCATGGCCTTTGTCAGAAAAAGAAACACACACATTCATGCAATCACTTCCTTTTCTGATGAAAGCCATGGCCAAAAATTTAAGTTGTGTGAATGTGATTATCTGTTTTCGTTTCTGCTCAGCAGGCCTCTTTATGGCGAGTTCTTACCCATCCTCCATTCTTGATAGTTATGTAATTTTCGCATTTGTCTGCACTTGCTTTCTTTGGAATTGGAATTACTATATTCTTCTTGAAGTCGAAGGGTACTTCCCCTGTTTCATACAACTTGCATACTAGGTGGAACAATTTCTTCATGACTGGCTCTCCTAACGATATCGGCAGTTGACACAATGTCATCTATTCCAGGGGCCTTGTTTCTACTCGGATCTTTCAGTGCTCTGTCAAATTCTTCAGACAGTATTGTATCTCCTCTCTCTTCTTCCTCCACTTCATCTTCCATTTCTAGAATATTGCCTTCAAGTTTATTTCCTTTGTACATGCCCTCTATATATTCCTTCCACATTTCAGCTTTCCCCTCTTTGCTTAGTACTGGTTATCCATCTCAATTCTTGATATTCATACAGCTGCTTTTCTTGTCTCCAAATCTCTTTTATTTTCCTCTAAGCAGTATCTATCTCTCCCCTGATTATACATTCTTCTATAGTTCTTACATACACATAATTACACATATGGCTTTAAAAATATGTAATAATGGAAAGTCCAGCTTGGAATTAACAATTAACAAATTCCTCAAACACCACCTTCATGACCTAGGTCATGAATTACCTTTCTCTTCCGTTCCCATCCTTTTTTCTTCTCGTCTCTCCCACCTAAGGAAGGAACTGTGTTCCGAGGGCTTGTCCTTTTTTGTCCCTTTATTTCTTTTTCTTCATTTGTGTCACTGTTGTGGTGCAGCGCAGGGGTGGGTGCTGGCCGGCTGGTCTGTCTCTTTTGAAAAATAACTTATCATCTCTGAGGAGATGTGCCATCATTAATCGAATGTATGAAAATAGATCATTTAAATGAAAAAATCTACACGAGTGGCTCGGAAAACTTTCACATTTCGAGATATCTTATGTATTTGCTCATGCTGCCACTTGAATAGATTTTTGATGCATCCACATTACATTTTCTCTTCACTGTTATGTTTTATGAACTAGCAAGATGAATGTATTGATCAAACAGAAAGCCTCAGCTAGCTTGCAGGAGGTGCACACCTTACAATGTAAAATGTCAAAAAACTTGCCCTCAATCAACACTCTCGGTTGCAGTTGGCTCAATCTCACATCGGAACGGCCCAGCATGTGCCGAAGTTCCGCCCCCACTACCCGGTGACGTCCCCACAGGGCGGCCAACCCTACCCAGTGGCGAGGCACGCACACCCTCCGCCGCTGGGCGGCCCGCCCCGCTACACTGCGCCACCGGCTGCTGGGCCCGTCAGGGGGCTGGTGGGGCCACCGCCGTCTCTGGCCGAGCAGCTCAAGAGGGTGCTGGCAGAGCGTGAGAGACGTATTTCTGGTGGTGACAGGCAGCCGTCTGGATCCGGATCCGGTTCCGGCTCTGGATCTGGCTCGAGAGAGAGTTCTGGGGAGTTTGGGGATGCTGTACGGGATAGCAGTTCTGCCCAAAATCTTGCCGAAGAAATCAGGCAGGCTGTGAATGAAGCCAATGCTAGAGGTGAGAGAATAGTACTGCATTTATTAATTCATATTTCTGTTTCTCACAACACTTTGTGACAAAAAGTTTATCACATATCTGCTGTGTACAGAGAGTTCTACTTTTACTAAACGTTGAGGCTTAATATTTTGAGATTATGCAGACAATGCAAAAGGAAGTAACAGTAAGGTAAAAAAAATGTAGTAAATAAGAGTATTCCTTTCATTATATACCTATTTATAACATATTACTTCTATACCTACTATAACATTTAACCCACGAGAACACTCACTCTTAAAAGTTACGCGATCGATCGCGTGTATAGCATTTTTTCTGACAGTCAAAGAAAAGTTTGTAATGTACTTAATATGTCTAAATAAGTATTTCTAGTGTGACAGCATCACAAATAAATAAATGAATACACACACACAAAATCGCAAGCTTTCGCAACCCAGTTGCTTCTTCAGGCAGAAGGGAAGGAGAGGGAAAAGGAAATGATGACGGTTTTAAGGAAAGGGGTAAGAAGCCATTCCAATCCCGGGAGAGGAAAGACTTACCTTGGGGGAAAAAATGGAGGGTAAACAAATGCACACATACCCACACATTCACACAGACACAAGTACACCTAAGCAGACATATGTCTGTATTCATTTATTTATTTGTGATGCTGTCACACCTGTGCTCCTTCACCTGGTGAGTATTCTTCATCTATTTTTTATATTTTATTTTTCCTGCTAGGAGTTTTTTGTCTTAATATAAGTATTTCTAGTTGCGTTTATAAGAAAACACAAATATTTGACTATTTAAAATTGTTAAAATGTTGATTGCTTTAAAATTACTGTGAGCAAAATGCTCACGCGTGAGTCCTATCAGGTTAAGGAAGTATTGACAGGTCAATATTAGAATTGACAACTACAGTGGAAGAAATAGCGGAGAAGAATATGTCGGAGGTATGGCACACTTGCTCCCTAACCTACCCATCCCCCTCCCCCCCCCCCTTCCTCTTCCACCACTACACTTGCCTCTTTCTCCACAGTGCTTGAGATTCAGGCCACTTGCTGTCCTATCTGATGGTTTCATTATGCAGTTTTGTTTTTTGTGGTTACAGATTATGAGTAAGGTGTTCATTGTTACTGTTATTTGTTGTTTGGTATTGAATTATGTCAGAAGCAAGTTTATCTAAACACAAGAGTGGATAATTTAGGCAGTGTTATCTTGTCTGAGATTGTACAGTCAGTTTTAGATAGCAAAACTTAATTGTGGCCCACCGTTATGTTACCCAGGTAATCCATAGAACTATTGCCACTTTGAATAGAATTTTGAAAAAAAAACCACTTGTGAAGATTGCAACAAAACATTCAAGAAAGGAAATAAAGATAGTAAAATATTGAACCTTGAAACTCCAAGGAGAAACTATTATATACATACACAGATTACCAATGTAGTGTCATGTTTCAAGGATGGACTGTGTCAAATTAGTATTGTTAATAATAATAATAATAATAATAATAATAATAATAATAATATGTAGACAGGGAAGAACTCACCATAAAGACAAGTGTTGAGCAGCTGACAGACATAAATAAGACACACAAATAGTTCTAAATTTTCGGCCGTGGCCTTCCTCATGAAGAGAACACTTATCCACCCAATCACTCGGGCAAACTCATC
Organism: Locusta migratoria; assembly: GCA_026315105.1. NCBI lineage: Eukaryota > Metazoa > Arthropoda > Insecta > Orthoptera > Acrididae > Locusta > Locusta migratoria. The sequence continues at coordinate 67,915,156 of CM048746.1, read as the reverse complement.
CATACACATCAGCCATCTATGGCTGCCCAACATAGCCAGCAAACTGTGTTGGGCAGCCAGAGATGGCTGACGTGTATGGATGAGTGTGCCCGAGTGATTGGGTGGATAAGTGTTCTCTTCCTGAGGAAGGCTGCAGCCAAAAATTTAGAACTATTTCTGTGTCTTTTATTTGTGTCTGTTGGTGGCTCATTGTTTGTCGCCATTTCTTTTAAAGGCAGATCCATGGTAGTATTCACAAAGAGATGCGTCTTGATGTTAGGTGAATAGTTTTGATCATAGTGTCAAGTTGGACTGGAAATAGAACACAATTCAAGGATTTAATTGAAGTTCTTTAAAGAGGGGAGAGTGGAGAGGCTGACTGTCAGAGCTAAAGGTGGAGTGGATATTTTCATCAACGCCACCTACCACTTCAAACCTGTCTCGCTCACCACATGCCTGCAGACAGTTGCATTATCTTTGCATTTGCAACACCCATTGACACAATCTCACTTTATCTGCCCTCACACAATGCATTTGCTGAAGCTGCTCTGTCATATTCTCACTCAGCTCTCCATCCATTGATCCTGTGTGGGAATTTTAATGCACACAATGTTTTCTAGGGCTATGCAACTACTTGCCCCAGGGGTAGAGCAATTGAGAAGATTCTTTTGTCATCCAGCACATATTTGCTGAATACAGGCAGGAGTACACACTCCTGTGCTGCAACAGGGTCATTATCCACTATTCCTCTGTTTATTGGGATGTGGTGGATGACCTATATGGAAGGGATCACTTCCCGCTCTGGATTCATCTGCCAGACAGTGGTACCAGCCAGAACCCCACCAAAATGGGTGCTTCTTGAGACAGGCTGGACTGTGTTCAGCCAACATGCAGAATTTGACCAACGAGATAGTGTCCAGGAATGGGTGGATCATGTTACACAGGTGAGCACCAGCACTGTTAAGCATCCATTCCACAGTCTACAGGCTGGTTGAAATGGCAGCGTGTCCCATGTGGAGTGAAGACTGCTGCTGTGCCATACACGCTACACGAGTAGCTCTGCGTAAATTTGAGCACCGGTCCACCGTAGCTAATATTGCAGCCTTTCGGGTAGCAAGGGTAAAATGTCACCAGGTTATATGAGAGAGTAAGAAGATATCGTAGCTGCACTTCGGGAGGTCCATCAGTCATTCCACAACTAGCACTAAAGAATGGGAGACCATAAGGAGGATATCTGGAAGAGGAGGGCGGTACCCAGTAACTGCTGTAATGGCGAATGTCACTCTCCACACTGAGCCACGAGACACTGTGCAGACGTTGACAGAGTAATTCACCTCTGTAACTTGCACTGTCCAGTATGAGCCTGCTTTCCAGCGCCACAGAATGGGTGCTGAGAAGGGCAGTTTGAACTTCAGGTCCACCACTGCAGAAGAGTACAACTGCTTATTTTCTATGTAGGAGCTCGATTCTGCATTGTCTGCACCTTGGAATACACTATATAGTATGTTATGGCACCTTACAGAATGGAGCAAAGAAATACTCCTATCACTTTATAATGTTGTTTGGTCGTTGGGCCAGTTTCCCAACTCATAGTGTGAAGTGATTTTAGTTCCCATTTTAAAACCAGGGAAGGGTCACATGAGCCCGAGTAGCTATCATAGCATTGCCCTCACTAGCTGTGTGGGAAAGACCTTAGAGAATTGGTCAACCACTGTCTTGTTTGGCTATTAGAATCCAGGTAGCTCCTTAGTTGCTTTCAGTATGGGTTAAGAAAATACCATTCCACCTTTGATAACCTGGCCTTTCTGGAAGCAGCTATACAGTAGGCTTTCCTGTGCCAGCATCACCTTTTTAGTATATTCTTAGACATTGAGTGTGCCTATGATACTACTTGGAGGCACTTTATTCTTCAGCAGCTCCACAAATGTGGATTTCATGGATGTTTTCCCCATTTTATTAAGTCCTTTCTTTATCCACACTATTTCAGAAATAGTCGGTGATATCCTCTCTAATCTTTTTGAGCAAGAGAATCGTGTGTCTGCAGGGTACTGTATTAAGTGTGACTTTGTTTGCTATAGCAATCAAGTCTTGCATCTGTTGTGAAAAGTCCTGTTTAGTTTTCGTTATTTGTTGATGATTTCTCGATATTTTTCTCTTCTTCACACCTTGCAACAATAACACGTCAGTTGCAACTAACTCTTTGACAACTGGATGAATGGTCAGAAAAGACTGGATTTAAATTTTGCCCTGAGGAGTCTGTATGTGTTCTTTTTAACTGTGCTAGTTACATTTTAAACTTGCCTGAAATGCGGGTGAGGGACGCTGTTCTAAATTTTAAAGACACGGTGAGGTTCCTGGTCCTCACATTTGACGGCAAATGTTCATGGTTGCAACACCTGAAAGATCTGAAATGACAGTGCCTTAAAACACTGAGAATTTTAATATGTATTAGCCATACTTCATGCAGAGCAGACAGGACTTGTCTGGTCTGGTTTTATAAAACCTCTGTTCGATCTTGGCGTGACTATGGGTGTACAGTGCGACAGTGGAACGTCGTACGTTGTAGAGCCTGGGGATCTTGGCTTAGTCACCCGGGTTGCGAGGATGGTAAAAACCACTATAAAAAAATCTCAATCTTGAGGTGTGCTACGTGCTGAAGAGACGCGCGACTGTTACGATGGGACATTCACAAGCGAGCAACCTCTGGGGAACCTTCCACACCTCAGTTGTATTAGACTTACCCAGGAAAGTGGGGCTCTGCCTGGCTGGACATATAATTTCCTAGTTGATCCTGGAAACAGAATGAAACAAGCAAGTAATAGCATTGGCAGACACACAACTGCCATCTCTAAGTGTGGGAAAACAGAGTTGAATGTAATAACATATGTGGGAGGAACATAGGGGCCTTAATAGATTAGAGCTGTACTCATCATAATATCTTGAATGTGAGCGTTCGGTGAATTGTTAAGTCCACTAAGCCTCAGTTCTTTGTCGACTTAGTTGAAGACAAGGTTGGTGAAGTGGCGTCATTCTTGAAGATAAGTGGGACTGTTTTGACACAAATGGTATGCCCTGCCCAGTCAAAGGCATTACTTGTTTGCAGCAAGCTGGGTGATTTTCTTGTGAGTATCACACCCCACAAGACGGCTCAACTTGATCCAGGGTATGTTATACCACCGTGACCACCTCTCCCAGTCCAACAATGTGCTGTGTGCCTACTTACATTGACAAGGTGTGCACTTCATCCGGTGTGTGTATAGGGTTGCCACCGGTCCTTCCATCCTCACCTTCCAAAGTTTTACACTACCTGAGAAGCTCAAGGTAATGAGATACCGTTCTGACGTGAAACAGTATGTACCTCCCACTATGCGGTGTTTCCGGTGCTGGAAGTTCAGGCACATGTCCTCCCGATGTACTTCCAGGCCAACCTGCAGGTAATGTGGGCACCTGGCACACCCACATGCCCCATGTACCCAACCTCCCTTTTGCATGAATTGTGGGAAACGTCATCCACCATGCTCACCAAACTGTACAGTTTTACATCGGGAAAGGAAAATAATGGAGATAAAGACTATGGACCGGCTGACTTTCTCTGAGGCATGGAAGAAGTATGAGCAGCTCAACCCCATACGTATGGCAACATCTTTTGTCACAGTCATGGTGGCACCAGTTTCTTTGAGAACTACAATATCGCCACTGTTCCCTCCATCCATGGGCCCTATGGGCCATCAACCTTCGAATGCCTCCTTGAGGGGTGGACGCACCTCTTCATCAATTGCTCCCCCAACACCACCGATGGGAGCAATTTCCCCCACCAGCTGGAGAAGCAACAGTCTTCCCCAGCTCTCTCACTCAGAAGGGGTCTCTTGTGGCACTCCATTCTAAGGCTCCCATGAGTGGACTGACAGATCCCAGCCAGAGGCTGCAGGGTCCGCTCGCTCCAAGTCGAAAAAATTCCCGATCTGCGTCGTGTCCTGAAACCACCTGCAAGAAGCCATCCCAGCCTTCAAAACCAAATGGCAGCGAGAGTAAAAAAAAAAAAAAAAAAAAAAAAAAAAAAAAAAAAAAAAAGAAGAAGAAGCTGAAGGAGGAAGACTCCTCAGTGGCATCAAAGCCGCATCTGCCTATATCTTGTGCCTCAGAAGGTGGAGCTCCTTGCATCCCCCGAAGATCTCGCCCTCACTGAGACCCTCGAAGCAATGGTTCTAGATGACTGACGTACAACCTTTGGTAGAAGGTTATCCTTTGGGCTGATGATCTTTTGTCTTACATCATGGCCTTTTAGCAAGGAGATACCAAAATTCTCAGGTGGAATTGCAGCAGTTTTTTCCAATCTTCTAGCTAAGCTGCAGCAGTTATTGTGCTGCTTCCCCATGATGTGTTTGGCATTACAGGAAACATGGTTTCCTGCCAAGCAGACCTGTGCCCTCTGGGGTGTCTCTAAAAACCATTCTGTTTATGACATTGTCTCTGGTAGTGTCTGTGTTTACCTCCTTGCCACTGTCCCCAGTGCCCCTGTGCCTCTCCGCACAGCCCTTGAGGCAGTGGTTGTCAGAATCCGGGCAGCCCAGGAACTTACCATCTGTTGTCTCTATTTCTCTCTCTGGATGAGTTTGCCTGCCCTGCTGACCTAGTTGCCTTTGTTGCTCAACTTCCCCCACCATTCCTCCTTCTGGGAGACTTCAATTCCCACCACACTTTCTGGGGTTGAACCGAGACAGGGATTTTGAGACTGTCCTGGCACAGCAGAAAGTGTGACTCCTAAACACAGGTGCACCCACACATTTCAGGATGTCACATGAAACATACACGGCTATCAACCTCTCCATTTGCAGCCCGAGCATTCTCTCCTTCCAGCTGAAGGGTACATGATGATCTATGTGGTGGCGACCACTTTTCCTTTATTCTATTCTCTGCCTCAGTTCAAACCTGCATACCGCCCACCTAGAAGGTCGCTCTGCATAGCAGATGGCTGGGCTTACACCACAGCTTCTTTAGTAGCTGCTCTACTTCTCAATGATGTTGATATGGTGATTCACCAGGTAACTGCAGCCATCATTTCTGCCACTGAGGCCACTATCCCAAGTTCTCATGGCTTGCTCAGACATAAGTCATTGCCTTGGTGGACGCCAGAAATCACTGAGGCCATCCGGGAATGTGGGGCAAGCAGGACTCTTGGGAGCTGTATGTTGCCACCATTGGCTCTCCCACCTCCATGCCTCAGATTTGGTTCCAAGTTTGACGCACCTTTATACACCGCCCACCATCAGGAATCCACTGTCTCCAATCCCATGGTACTCTATGCACTGACCCCGTCGCTATTGCCGAGCATATGGCAAAATGTTATTCTGTGACAGTACAGCCCACAATTTCACACCCTCAAAGAGCAAGCTGACCAAAAGCCTTTGTCATTCCACATGTGTCACCAGGAGACGTAAAACACTCCATTTAGTATGGGAGTTCAAAAGTGCCTCTGCTAGATGCTCGATACTTCAACAGGAGCAGACCATGTTCACAACCAGTTCTTTCCTCACCTGTCTGTGGATACTCGACATCAACTGCTCGCCCTGTTTAATCATGTCTGGGCTGAAGGTGTTTTCCATCCCAGTGGTGGGACAGTATCATAATCCCAGTGCTGAAACCTGGCATCGATCCGAAGGTGGCTAATAATTACCACCCGATTAGCCTCGCCAACATTCTCTGCAATCTCCTCGAATGTATGGTGAGTCAGCGGCTCATGTGGATCCTTGAAGATCAGCAACTCTTGGCCGCACAACAGCTTCTTAGGCTTGCTCTTTGATGCCTGGCTCACTTGGGTGCCACATCTTAGCACCAGCACTTTTGTTGTGTCTGATATCTCAACTTTCTTTGCTGCCTCAGCCACACTGTTTGAGGAGCTGCCCATCCAACTATTTTGCAGCTCTACAAGACCCTAATATAATCATGCTTGGACTATGGCAGCATAGTGTATGACTTGGCAGCACCTTCAGCACTGCAGATGCTGGACCCAATCCTACATAGTGTTGTTCGTTTGGCGATAGGGGCTTTTTGCTAGAGTCCAGTGACAAGCCTCCTAGTCAAAGCAGGGGTCCCTTCCCTGAGGTTCCAGTGGCAACAGCTGTTGGCATCGTATGTTGCCCACATTCATACTTCAACCTGTCGTAGAAGCCGCAGGCTTCTACTTCAAACTGCTGCACTCCAGTCCTCACAAAGATGGCCCAGATTGGGTTTCCCGATTGTGATCCATGTTTGTTTCCTTCTCTCATCCCTTCAATCCCTTCCATTCACTCCCACTATCCCCTACTCTTCCCATACCCCTCTTTGGTGCACCCTCACTGCAGATTAGTTTGTACTTGTCCTGGGATCCTAAACCCTCAGTAACACCATTGACCCTCCACCGCCAGTTCCAAGCACTGCTTAATCATTTCATGGCACAAAAGTAATTTACACGGACAGTTATCTGGTCAATGGCCGTGCTGGGTATGCCTTTATCTATGGTGACCATATTGAACAGCGATCCTTGCCTTGTTTGCTGCAGAACTGGTCGCTATTTTAAGAGTTCTCAAACATCTCCGAGCTTTCACTATGGGGTGTTTGTCATCTGCTGTGACTCGCAGGCCCTGCAACAGTGTTTTCCTAACCTGTAGTGCGGTCACTTCAGGATGCAGTCTTCACCCATGGCAAGTCAGGCCATTCACTTTTGACACTAGAGCACATCGGTGTATCAGGTAATGAACATAGATTAGTTGGCCAAGCAGGCCACCACTTCTAGAGCCTTGGATATTGGCCTACTGGAAACATACTTCTAATCTCACTTACACAACAAAGTCCTTGAGGTTTGGAGTTCTGAATGGGCAGGCTTGACTGAACCGAACAAGTTCTGTGGTGTCAAACTCTCAAATGCTGCATGGAAGTGCTCACTGAGGCCTTTTCAAAGGGAGTCAGTTGTTCTTTGCTGGCTCCATATTGACCATACCTGGCTGGAACATAGTCACCAACTTTGTCACAAGGACCCTCCTTGGTGTCGCTGTGGTGCCCATTTGACAGTCATGCACATATTATTGGATTGCCCAATTTAGCCACCCAAAGGTGGAATTTTGATATCCCTGACACCTTGAATCTTGTTTGAGCTGACGATGCCTTCATGGTTGAGTCTTGTCTTACATTTTATTCGTGCCATGAAATTCCATATAGTTTTATTAAGTGTCTATTATCCATCTGCTCTCCACTTGCTTAATACTTTTAATTAGGTGGTTTTTAACGTGTAACAGAGCAGTTGGACGTCCTACTTTTATTTTTGTGATCATCCAGCCAAAACACTTTGGTGTTGTCTTTAAACCTTTTTCTCTTTCCTTGTTTTCATTTGCTACTTTTATTTTTGATGTGTTAATCCTGTTTCAGGAAATTTAATACATTGTTACATCTTTATGATTGAAATAAGGGACTGATAACCTTTGTAGTTTAGTCCCTTCCAAAACACAACTACTACTACTACTACTACTACTACTTTCAGAGCATAAATGAAAAAAGGAAAGCTTCAAGTTATGTTTCTTGTGGACAATACAACATGTCACTCAAATGAGTAGTTGTCAGACATTAAATTGGCATGGTTCCTGCCAGGTTTAATCAGCCTCTCACAACCAATGAATCAAGGGGTTGTTTACACATTTAAGTCTCATTACAGATTAATTCTTAGTGTTGAAGAGACGGAAAGTGTGTTCATTCTTGCACAGCCAGTTTCTGTCCTGGATGCAGTAAGTTGGAGTGGCTTGACAGTGAAGCAAATGGAAGTCTGAAACTGTTACCAGGTGCTTCAATAAATCAGGGTTTAGTGGTCAAGAACAAGACACTACTGTAACCAAAAAATGCAGCAGCAATTATTGAATTACTTAAAATGCAAAAAATTTCATTTAGCGCAGCTGACTGTATTCAAAGTGATGTCTTGCTGAACTGAAAGTGGAGTGAGTTGACAGTAACAGATTAATAGAAATACGCAAAAAATTGTGTGGATAAGCAGTTGTGAACTAGTTTCCCTCCTTTATACATTGCAAAAAAAGTGAAATGTAAAGGAAATAAACATGAGAATAATACTGTATTATGCACACACAAACAAGAATAAATGAATATAAAGTGGAATTAAACATGCGGAAACACTGTTATTTACCCATAATTATAATAGTCCAAGGTTCTGTTACACAATATACAGCAAACATCTGCTGTGCTGCAGTGAAGGCGTATAAATATGTGCATAATTAAATTTATCCTGTATGTTTGTGCATGGTAATTGATGAATTTTATGTAGCCAATTGAGTTTTGTGAAATCCAGAAATTTGTTAACGTAAAAATTTTTTAGTCCCAGGTGACTCCAGTTTTGAACAAGTTCTAATGTAATATGAACCTTTTGGAAAACGATTTGTTAATGACTGATGTCACTTACATAATACAAATTCTATAAAATTACTTGACACTGTATGCCACTGATGAGAAATGTCATAAAAATGCCTAGACACCTTGCAAGCCCTTCTCCGTCTTGTGCCATTTATCTCATTCTACTACTGCTGACTACCGACTGATAGCCTTTGCTGCATACACCACACACTGAAGTGCCTTTGTTTGCATCAATGATATTACATCTCCAACAAAGACATTGATATTAAAGGATGGTATTCTCTGAAAGTACCATGATATGGTGTGTGACTAAATGAAAGTGTTTCCACCTAGCTGTACACCAGCAATGTCATGTGGTGACTGGCACTTCTGTCAGTTTGTTGGGTTGATGTAATGATAAAATGTGCTGGAGACAGCTTCTTATGTATATCTGAAATCTAGGTATTCTACAGTAAGTGCAAGAAAGAATGGAGAATTGGATTGCAACTGATTGTTCACAAAGACTTCTTTGTCGTAATCTATTCATTGTGCACAACAGTTCCTTATGGAATCAAATTTGGTTTAATATTGCTTTTAGCCTTCAGTTAAGAGTTTGTCAAATGTGAAACCTTTAATATGATGATCAATGTATATATTATCTTGTGTGTTGTCATCAAATACTATGATTATACTTTAAATTTCTTCTCAGGAGGAAGTCAGAATAAACATTGTGTTTCCATAGCCTCTTCTGAAACTTGTCATATCATTACTGCCAGCAGTGAGATGACAATCATTGTCATTGTTACAGCAACACCCATTCCTAACTGATGAACAAATTGTGCATTTTAATAGAAACTAGTAAACATGTGAATGATTCATCTCCTACATTAGTAGCACCTTCATGAAGAAGAGTTCATTAAAACTTCATCTCAACAAATTTGAAAACATTAGCGGTGTTCATTACCAGTTGCTGACACTTAACTGCACAAACAACTTCCCAAAATAGACATAAATACTGTTCTTCCTCTTTTGGTCTCAACAAGTGTAATGACAAGTGATATTTAAATTCAGCGTGGCATACTCAGCTGCCACTAATGTAAGACTGCAGAGGTTTGCAGATAAACAAACATCAGTGATGTGATAAGGGACCTTTACATGGCCGATCATGGGATTGTGGTTATAAATGTGTTGGCTAGAGCCCAAATATTTCCTTGTTAAGATTCCAATGGAACAGTATTATCATGCCCACAATATGTAGTATAGATATATCTGCTTTTCTTAACAGACTTTTCTTTTATCAGCACCTCTCCACACACGTTTGACTGTTCCTTAACTTGCTTCACAGGTGTGATAACTTTGGTCTGTTTTGGCTTGCAGTGAAGAAGGTGACGGGCAGCCAGAGTGTAGCGCCTTCGGCAGGTGTGCTGTGGCAGCAGCAACAGGTGTCGCCGCTCCGCGAGGGCGAGCCCCCGTCTCCGTCCTCGCTCTCCTCCTCAGGCAGCGTCTCACCTGCAGTGGAGCCCAGTCCGAGCAAACCTGCCACCTCTGGTAATTACCTCGCCAAATGACCACCGCCTTGAGCTCATTTAAGTGACAGATAAAACCTTGCCTCACCCAAAAATTGGGGAATATTCCGGTATCAAATATTTTGCCGTAGTATGGGTGGTTACGAGTAACACCCGACAGTTAGATTAGTGCTTAGCATTGAGGGTTTCTGACAAATGTGCCTTTTGAAAGCTTCCTAGATGTGCAGCTGGGTGCAGTCATTTTCGTAATACAATAATTTGACACTGTAGCTTCTCAGGTGATGCCTGCAGTGTGTGCATCTTCGTTAGATTGTGCCTCATTTACACTGATAGTTTTCCAGCCCTTTCTCCTCCACCAGTCACACGCCATGTCGAGCCGTATGAAGGATGGGATCACTGAAGGCTGGGAGTGACCCTACTCTCTTGGTGCTTTCGTAGACCCTGTCGTGTGCAGAAATGCCTCTCAGCTGAGGCTGCAATTTTAGTTGGCCGAGTGCTGTCTCCTGAAATTTAAGCTTTGCCTAGGGTGTGGCCACTATCTTTCTCAATAAGCCTGTCGGCCACTTATATTTCAATAACCTCCTTCAGAACGTGATCCAAAAATCGTGTTTGTCTCACCACTTCTGTTTATTTGCACTTGTTTTGTCCACTGTAGCCATGTAATTTCATTGTTGTTAAATTTTGGTGTATCTTCTGCGATGCTTGCATTTTTCTTAGAGTATTAGCACACTTTGCCTGAGAAACCTATACCACATTGACATAAAATACAGTAAGTACCTGGTTTATTAGCCCCAGATTGGCTTTAATCATATCTAATAGTGCACCCGTTTTCAGAGGTGCATGGAAAATACATTTAATGTTGTGTCAAACAAGTATTCTGCCAATTCAGCCTGATGCTGCACTGGTGTCTGGCATATACACCATTGCATTGTTCTCCTTGTTGTGTTGTATTTATTGGGCCTATACCTACCTACCTACCTACCTACAAATAAAACAAATACACACCCACACATATACACGAACACAAGCAAACCTAGGCAGACATATTGTAGAAAGCAAAGAAGTTGGTCCAACTTCCTCTCAAACAAGATGTGGAAGTCATTACACACCTCTGAATCAGGCACTGTCCATTTACCTACGACTTCTTACTCCGGTGGGAGGACCTCCCAATTGTGTGATGTCTGTGGTGTACTTATAACTATATGCCACATTTTTAAACTACTCTACTGACAACTGTTCTGATACATTATGCCCTGGGCACTGAAAACCTCAACCATCATCGTCCTCAGACTAAGCAATTCTGCAGTGCAATTGCATTTTTGCTAGCTGTTGCTGTTATTCTGCTTGAAATTACAAAATTCTTAAAGCAACTGTTAAGTTCCTTGAGAAGTGTCAGTTGTTTGTTGCTTTAAGTTTATTGTACAAAGCCTTGGAAGTCCCACAACACATGTTGCTTTACGTTTCTGCCTGTTCTCTTTAGGCTATATAATGTTTTGCCTTACCAAGCATTTACTGCCATTTCTTCCTCTCATCTTCCCTCCCTCCTCCCTATCCCAAGAGCTTCATGTGTTGCAAGTGATTCAGTTCTGTCCCCTAAGAACTATCAGTAATTAGATATCTTTTACATGTCCAAAATACCATACTCACATTATGAGTGCTGTAGACATTGGAGTGATAGGGAACACGCCTAACGTGCGTATTGTCTATGTAAGACTTTCCACTTGCTTCAATAAAACCTTTCAATATGACAATTAGAAGGAAGGAGCAGTGGGGAAAAGGGGGGAGGGGGATGACTTTTGAGGAATATAGTTTAACTGAGGCAAAAACAGTTGACGGTGTTGGGGTAGAGAAACAAGGGGCTCAGCCAAGACTAGATTGTTCATTCTGTCTTTGGAAACTGGTCAGTTTTCAAGACTGAAATTTTTGCAGTTGTAGACTGTGTGGAGGAGAATCTACAGGGGTTACAAAGATGGTCAGATCTACATTCATTCAGGCAGCTTTGAAATTCTTAGCTGCCCCTGTAATGAGACACAAGATATTTGCAGAATGCCAGAATGGTATAAATTTCCTGAGAGTTTAACCTGCTGTGTGTTCTGGGACACCAGGGTGTTGATGGCCATGAACTGGTTGATAGGCAAGCCTTCACAGGGACACATGTACTTCTTATAGGACCAGAGCCTGTTCTTGAAATTACTAACTCAAACATACAATCAATTTCTACATCCAACAAAGTTAAAGTACTGCTGTCCTTGAGTATTCGTATATCATTAAATTCATTTTCTTCTAACATTATAATGTATTTTTCTTTCTCAGTGTTTCTTTGTTGAACTCACACACACTCTTTTTTTACTTTATTTTTAGATTCATGGGTTCAAAACCTTTGGTGTTTCATTTTTACTTAGTTTATTTATAAGATTTTTATGCAACATATCTGAATGTAACAGCACACAGGCAGTGCATATAGCCACAGGTAACCCTCATCTTAACTCATTGCCTGCCTTGGGAAACCATATAGCAAAGAATCTTTTTGTAGTTTTCTGGGACCACTGCATCGTATGTCATTTCAAGACATTGTAAAAATTATTTATTCCAAGGACACTGATTTTAAATAAATTATTTATTATGACGGGCCTGTTCTGGCTTGAATGCCACCATCAGTTTAAATTGCTAGATCTTCTTCTTGTTGTAATATTTATGTTTATCTGTTCCATTTTGTAGTTACACAGAGTGATAATAAGTCGCTATACATTTTGTACTTAATGAAATTTTATTAACCAATATGTAATGGCACTGCAACTTATGTTACAATAGAACATAATTTCAGTATATTTCAATGTGACCACCTTGCATGTCTTAGGCACACCCACCAACACTCCACTGTAGACCGAAAAACCTACCAACCATATCTATTGTAATCTCAGCAGCTGCATCTTGAATCCGCTGTTTTAAGTGTTCAGTGTTGTGGATCTCCACCTGGTATGCCTTAGACTCGATAAATATAGAAATAAGGACAGTTTACAACTCACTGCAAAGATGTGGCGACAAGCTGTGTCAGGCACATACAAAAGACAGACAGACACACACACACACACACACACACACACACACACACACACACACACACACACACATACATACACACTTTCAGCTATCAGCCATGGCATTCTCCAGAAAATAGAACATTCACGCAATCACAAAGGCACACAACACAGTCACACACCCATTACCTCCGGCTGCCACACTTCAAAGTGTGACACTGTGAATGTTCTATATTCTGAAGAATGCCATGGATGATAGCTGAAAGTGTTGTATGTGTTTCTTTTGTATGTGCCTGTCGCAGCTCGTTACTACGTCTTTGCGGCGAGTTGTAAACTGATCTTATTACTATATTAGTAATTCCGACCTGGACTTTCCATTCTTAGATTTAGACTTCATAAACCCCTATGCCAAAAAGTCTAAGGGTGTCAAGTGAGGAGAGTGGGGTGCCCACATCCGTGGAGAGACACGACCAATGCATCTGCTGGAAAACGCTTTATTCAGATAATCCTGAACAACAAGGGTCAAATGGGGTGGTGCACCCTCCTGTTGAAAAACAACAGTATCCATAATCACATCAGATATCAACTGGGGCTCCAAAAACTGTTCCATCATATCTAGGTTTGTGGTTCCAGTAACAGTGTGTTCATTCTGCGAATGAGGGGGGACTGTACACTGTTGACCTCATTAACCCTAACCACACTGAAACTTTTGTTGTGTCCTGTTGCCATTCTCCAGCACACTTGGTTGTTTGTCTGCACAGATCCTACTGTTGTGTCTGTTCACAGGAATGAAATGTAGTTTCATCATTGAACAAGACATTTTGCATCAAATTATCATTTTCCACAGCTTTTAGCAGATCATGACACACAGCTTGTCTGGCTGCATAGTCCTCCGCTGCAAGCTTATGTACAACCTGGATATGGTACACATGTTTGTACAGTTCGGAACATAGAACTCTGCATACAGTAGTTTGGGGAATACCAAGCTCCCTATTAAGTCTCCTGGTAGATGTAGAAGGGCTACGTGTAATCGCATCCTGCACACTTTGCACGGTGTTTGGAATTATAGCTGGCCTCCCTGGACATAACTTCATTTGAAACACTACCAGTACACTGGTATTTATTGATTAGGGTCTTGATAGCAAGCCTGATGGGGCCTGTTTTCCGGAATTGATGGGCAAAGCCTGTCCACACCTGTTCATACGTCAATCCACGAAGATGAGCAGAAACAGCGATTTGTGTTTCCTCGGTTAGAATTCTGTCGTAGTACCTCCAAGAAACAAATATTCAGTTACTATATCACTGAAATGTATTTTGTTGTATGATCCGCAAGAAACAAATATTCAGTTACTACACCACTTTAGAATCACCCTGTATTAACGGATATATTAGATATAATTTTCTCGTAGTTCTTGATGAAGATGTTTATATATCTTACCAATTTATATTAAATATCTTAGAACTACAAGAACAACAGTTATGATATATCTGTTAATTTAACAATGAAACAGGGTAGATAAAGAGCTACAGTATATTGCAAGGAGAACAGGAGTTACTAATTTACCCTGAAGGTGCAAAGCATGCAGCATCCATAATTATTATAATTGATTCCAACAACCCAACTGATGGATTCACATTGCTAGTGGGTGATACATGGTGAGCAGGGATGAGGTATTCTGAGAAGTCTACTTCACAGTGGTGAGCTAGAAGGTGGGAAGGCTCAAAGTTTAAGAATTTTATTTCTGTGGGGAACTGCTAATTATTACAAGCAAATTTTGTGTATATGCTATCTGTTTTAGAATACTTTCCTCCAATAACAAAGTGTTCTTGTGTGTTCGCGTACGCGTGTGTTCGCACACGTGTGTGTGTGTGTGTGTGTGTGTGTGTGTGTGTGTGTGTGTGTGTGTGTGTTTTATTATTTTTTATGTTTGTTAATTTTCAGATGTCGAAGGTTGGACGCCACCTCACCCACAAGATATTGGTTCATCATTTTCTTCTGAGAAGAAATCTTCACACTTCTGGCAGAGTGCACCTGTGACAGAGTGGTCAAAAGAACAAGTATGTCCAGGAATTAAATTACTGCTTGCAATTCATGCATTATTGTAACACAAAATTCAGTGCTCATTAATATTAAATATATTCCATGAAGTAATTATTCAAAAACCAGGTCTTTGGGTACTGCATGCTCTGAGCCAAATTAAAAGAATGCAAGTAGTCAAATGTGCATTTCTGTAAGCTCATCATTAATTAGTTTGTGAACATTGTCTAGCTATTCTTGTTCTGTATCATTACTGGTGATAGGGTGTGTCTTTATGCTAATGTAAGAAAAAAAAGGATGGTTGAGCTAAAACAGAAGCACACTAAAAATAATGCTATACATTTGGTGGAAGACAATGGTGTTGTGCACTGTTGTTGTGGTCTTCAGTCCGGAGGCTGGGTCGATGAAACTCTCCATCCCACTCTTATCCTGAGCAAGCCTCTTCCTCTCCTTATAAGAATGGCAATATACATCCCTCTAAATCTGCTTACTATATTCATTTCTTGGTCTCCCTCGGAGATTTTTACCCCACACACTTCCCTCCGATGCTAAATTTATGATTCTTTGATGTCTAAGAATGTGTCCTACCAATCAGTCCCTTCTTTTCTCTCTAATTCTGTTCAGTACCTCTTCATTAGTTACACGATCTACCAACCTAATCTTCCAAAATTCTTCTGTAGGGCCACATTTCCAAACCTCTATCCTCTTCATGTCCACGCTGTTTATCATTCGTGTTTCATCCCCATACAAAGCAACACTCCACACAAATGCCTTCAGGAAGGACTTCTTTATGCTTAAATTAATATTTGATTTTAACAAATTTCTCTTTTTGAAAAAAGCTTTCCAGAGGTATAACTGTCACAAATGACACTTATTGTCAGCAACTGAGACATCTTGCAGAGACAGTCCAAAAACAGTGACAAGGAAGATTATATGAGGTGATGCTACTGGACAATTACTCCCACTCTCACTGTGGTAGAAGTGAGACACAGATTTTTTTTACAGAGTTTATCTGTATATTCCCTCCAATGCATCTTCAGAAATGTGACCAAACTTATATGAAGCCAACTAGCAATCAAAGATTTTGAATGATTTTCACTCTGTAGTGGAACATGCACTGATAAGAAACTCCCTGGCAGGTTAAAACTGTGTGATGGGGATTTGAACCTGAGATCTTTGAGTTTTGCAAGCAAATGCTCTACTGACTGCACTATTAAATCACTGCAGGCAAGTGCCGGAATGGTTCCTTTCAAAGGGCATGGTAGATTTCATTCCCCATCCTTACCTAAACATTCCAAGCATAAGCTCCGCCTCTAATGAAGGAAGGAAGATTAGTGTTTAACACCCCACTGTTGACAGCAGGGTGTTAAACGCTAATCTTCCTTCCTTCTTCCGACTGTGCTACACTGGCACGCACACCTCACGGCCAGTCCTCACAGCTTTACTTCCGAATACCTCACCTCTTACCTTCCAAACTGCACAGAAGTTCTCCTGCACGCCTTGCAGGACCAGCACTTCAGGAAGAAACAATATTGTGGCTTGGCCACAGCCTAAGTGATGTTTTGAGAATAATATTTTTGCTCTACATTGGAGTGTTTGCTAATATGAAACTTCCTGGCAGATTAAGGCTCACATGAGAACTTTTGTGGAGTTTGGAAGGTAGGAGCAAGTAATGCTGTGAGGATGAGCTATGAGGAGTGTCACAGTAGCTCAGTCACTAGAGTGCTTGCCCATAAAAGTCAGAGGTGCATGGTTTGAATGTCTCAGTCTGGCAGGTATCAAGATTTTACAAAATAGAATGATTTTCAAATGTAAGGTAACTGAATGTGAGAGTAGGCTTTTGTGGCCTTTCTCACCACCACCATTATGATGTAAGACCAATTATGCCTTTGAGAGCTTAGTCTGGAGAATAGTTCCCCTTATAAAACTGCTCCATGATCCCCTATTTAATGCTAAGGTTGAGGCCTCATCTGATGTTAAGCCTACTACTAAAATAATTCTTGACTGAATCCAAGTACTTTTTTCCTGGTCTACCTTGACTGCTCGTACCTTTTACTACCAAAACCATGGGTCTGTTAGGAAACTATGCTTCTCATATATGTGTAACATGGCACCAGTATCTCAGCCTGTTCCCTCTAACTGCTTCATCTGTGGTGTTCATCCCCAGTTTTTCTTTCATTTCATTATATTTACAACCTGCCATTGTTTGCATTTATTAGTACCTGCAATCATCCTTGCTACTTTAATATCTGTAACCTCAATCTTGAATAAGGGAACCTGTATCCACCCATCTTTCACTCCCATACTAGGAAGTTGGTTGGAAGATAAAACAGTGCACTGCTAAATGTCTTGGTGCCAACTTCCTTCTTGTAGAAGAGAATAGATCATATCTGAGCACTCACTACATTCATCTAAATCTATATAAATACTCTTAAAGTCACACTGAAGTGCATGGCAGAGGGTTCATCGAACCACTTTTGATGTTTCTGAATAGTTCCATTCTCTAATAGCTCGCAAAAAAAAGAAACACCTAAATCTTTTCGTTTTCAATCTGATATCTCTTATTTTATTGATGATCATGTCTTCCTATATATGTGGGTGCTAACAAAATCTGTTCTCATTTGGAAGAGAAAGTTGGCGAAAGAAATTTTGCAACTAGATCTCATAGTAACGCCTTTCTTTTAATGATTTTCACCCTTCCTGATGCCTATTTCTGTGACTCTCTCTCCCCTGTTGTTGTTGTTGTGGTTGTGGTCTTCAGTCCACGTACTGGTTTGATGCAGCTCTCCACGCTTCCTTGTCCTGTGTAAGTCTCTTCATCTGAGAATAACTTCCACAACCTACATCCTTTTGAATCTGCTTACTGTGTTCATTCCTCAGTCTCCCCTACAATTTTTACCCCACACACTTCCCTCTAATGCTGCATTGATGATTCCTTGGTGTCGCAGATTGTGTCCAACCAATCTATTTCCTTCTCTTAGTCCAGATATAGTCCAGTAGAATTAGCATTCAAATTGGAAATAATTGCTGCGGGCAAAAATGTGCCCGAAAAAGGGGTATTTTTCAGTTTTGTGATTATATCTTGTAAATGACTCACCATTGTCAACCTTAATGGAATTAAGTCGTGGGCCATGAAATTCTGCATTGAATGAGACCATCAACATATTTTTTGGAGTACCTATTTCCATACTAGTGCTCTTCAAAATTAAACCAATTTTAGTTGTTCATAAAATTTTTTTGTTTCAACCTATGTTTCTTGGTAATATTGTTGAAACTAACCCATCTATCAGTCATGTGGTTCATAAAGAGATATAGATAGAGAGAGAAATCTGCATTTGATTAAACCAAAAGTGAATTTATTGGACCACCCATTAGTGCACAGCTCCTCATTAAAGGTGGACCATTTCTCATCATCAATGAAAGCTGTTTCAAATGCAGTTAGTTCTTCAGTAATTCTTATGTACACTCTTTTAAATACTATAGCATCCCATTGTCTTGTACTTATTTGATATGGTAATAGAATAAAATATTAAAATTTTGGAATATTTGAAAAATAATATTTAAAAGGGTTTTCATATATAATATATTGATATCCATTCATTGTTATGGAGGAGGCAGGGAGAGACACTTCTTGAAATTAAGGAGTGGTTATCATATTTCTTAATAACAAAATTTAACATAAAGGTACGAGATGAAAAGGGTAAAAGTAGGTATGTACACAAATTTCACACACGTCGACATTTGACTGTCATTGCACCACTCAGCTCCTTAAAGTCTGTAATTTCCAAGTCTGTCTCCCTGTCACTCGGCTCCTCAAAGTCAGTAATTTTTGTTGCTTTGCACACACAGTCCAGGTCTTTGTCAACATCTGGTTCGTTAGTTAATAAGCACTTATTACCACCCTTCCAAGAAAACCTCTGGATATGCCACTGCAATCAACACAATAACCCGAATTTTAAAATTTATTACTTTAATCGAAACTCTGCATAACAACATTACAATAATATTTTTAAAAAAAATTGCCACCCCCAAAATTTGGCCGCTTTGTGCAACTGCACATGTTGCACCTGCCCTTGTTGTATTTGCAGGAAATTGTTGAGCAAAGAAACTGTGGAGCTGGTTCTTTGGAGTTAGGAATGGGACCAGAACCAAACTTAGAAACCTGCCATCCCCAGAGGAGCAAATCCATCTGGTGTCCTATCCACTTTTGTACTTGTAAGTAGGTCCTCAAGCAATGTTGGCGGACTGCTTCGGACATTAGTGGTAGGGATGTTAGGTTGAATGATGTTGAATCTGGATTTCACAATTGCTTCGCAAAACAGGTTGAATCACAATTTATCTAGTGTATCCTCCCCTACTTCCATAGAAGATTGTTAAAAATAGGAGGCCAGCTTCGACAATAGCTTCAGCTTGAGTGTCATGCTCGAAGAAAAGTTTGAGATCTTCCAGAAGACATTTATCTTGGACCAGTGCATTGACCACTGTCTTCTTACCCAGACTGAAAAGTGCCAAAGTTTTCACATCCACTTTTGGTGTAGAGAAGTATGAGTGACCTTCTGATATTGTTTGCCAGTTTGAAACTGCTTGAACTGGCGACAGGGCAATAAACTATGTCACCTAGTGGGCGGATGCAGGCAGCTGCCGCATGATAACTATACACTCACATTATACACAATATTCTAGTAAAGCAAAAGTTGCTCTTCCTAATGGTGCATTTTGAATTAAAATCAGAGGTGACCTGTGTAAATATATTTAGTCTCCAAATTTGGTCAAATGTAGTGTTATGAATTTTTGGAGGTAAATTTTTGGACCATTACCTTAGGAATTACAAAAGATAAGTTTTGTCATTATTATACTGGTGTGCCAGACAGAACATATACACAAAGGCAGAATAACAAGCTGCAAAAAGGCATTTCCATTTAATAAGGGATTGTCAAAGTTAACCTTAAATATCTTTTCATGGAATTTACTCCTGACTTTCAAAAACAATGTAAATTACGCTTCAAACTTTGCTCATGATAATGTTACTTTTGCATTCTCTGGATAAAACTGATGAAAATACACACTTAGCCAGACACAGGTGGTGCATTTAACTTTTGGCCTCATCAAACGCCGAATTTATTCCTCTATTTTTTTTCCTTTTTTTTATGAACCACATTATTGATGGATGGGTTAGTTTCAACAATATTAACAAAAACACACATTAAAACGAATATTTTTCACAAACATAAAATTGGTCCAATTTTGAAGAGCACTAGTATGGAAATGGGTGGTCCAAAAAAATATGTGGATGGTCTCATTCAATGCAGAATTTCATGCCATACAACTTTTAATTGCACTATGTGTTTGATATTGAGTAATTTGAGATATAATCAAAAATCCGAGAAAAGAAACACCTGGGTACATTTTTGCATTTTTGCCCTTCACCACTTGTGCAGAAAGTTTCTGAGGGGGGGAAACCTAGGATATTCATATTGGGCCACAAATGAAACCATTAAAACAATAAAACATTTTGTGGCAATTATTTCCGATTTGTCTAATTTTTAGCTTTGACCCTACTGCACTAATGCCAGAAACTCCTTTTCTCCCAAATTCAGTTAAGCACCTCATTAGTTACATGATCTACCCATCTAATTTTCATCATTCGTCTTTAGCACCACATTTCAAAAGCTTCTATCATCTTTTTGTCTGAGCTCCTTAACGTCCATGTTTCACTCCCATACAATGCTACACTCAAGACAAATGCTTTCAGAAAGAACTTCTTAACATTTAAATTAATATTGAATGTCAACAAATTTAGCTGCTTCAGAAATGCTTTTCTTCCCATAACCATTCCACATTTTATATCATCTTCACTTGGGCCATCAGAAGTTATCTTGCTACCCAAATAACAAAACTCATCTACTACTTTTATTGTCTCATTACCTAATCTAATTCCTTCAGCATCGCCTGACTTTCTGATGCTACATTGCATTATCCTTTTTTTACTCTTGTTGATCATTTTATACCTCTTTTCAAGACACTGTCCATTCCATTCATTTGCTCTTCCAGATCCTTTGCAGTCTGACAAAATTACTGTCATCATCAAACCTCAAAGATTTTATTTCTTCTCACTGTACTTTAATTCCCTCTCCAAAATTTCTCCTTGCATTCCTTCACTGCTTGCTCAATGTATATATTGAACAACATTGGGGAAAGGCTACAACCCCGTCTTACTCCCTTCCTGACCTCTGCGTCCATTTCTTACCCCTCAACTCTAATAATGCTGTCTGGTTTTTGTATCGGTTGAATATAACTCTTCGCTCCCTATATTTTACCTGTGCTACCTTCAGAATTTGAAATGGTTTATTTCAGTTGACATTGTCAAAAGCTTTCTCCAAATCTACAAATGCTAAAAATATAGGTTTGCTTCTTTTAAGATAAGTCGTATTGTGAGTATTCCCTTCCGTGTTCCTAAATCCAAACTGATCTTCTCCAAGGTTGGATTCCACATGTTTTTCCATTCGTCTGTAAATAATGTGTGTTAGTATTTTGCAACTATGACTTATTAAACTGATAGTTCTGTAATTTTCACATTTGTCTGCACTTGCTTTCTTTGGAATTGGAATTACTATATTCTTCTTAAAGTCAAAGGGTACTTCCCTTTCTTATAAAACTTGCATACCAGGTGGAACAATTTCTTCATGACTGGCTCTCCTAACGATATCAGCAGTTTAGACATAATATCGTCTACTTCAGGGGCCTTGTTTAGACTGAAATCATTCAGCGCTCTGTCAAATTCTTCTCGCAGTATCACATCACCTATCTCGTCTTCCACCACTTTATCTTCCATTTCTAGAAATCTGTCTTGGAGTTTGTTTCCTTTGTATAGGCCCTCTATATATTTTTTCCACAGTTCAGTTTTTCCCTCTTAGTACTGATATTTTGTCAGAGTTCTTGATATTCATACAGCTGCTTTTCTTGTCTCCAAATATCTCTTATTTTCCTGAAGACGGTATCTATCTTTCCCCTGGTTATACATTCTTCTATGGTTCTCCATTTCTCCTCTAGCTACTCCTGCTTAGCCAGTGAGAACTTCCTGTCAATCTCATTTTTCAGATGTTTGTACTGCCTTTTGCCTGCTTCACTTGATGCAGTTTTATATTTTCTCCTCTCATCAATTAAGTCCAGTATATCCTGTGTTATCCAGGGATTTCTATTAGGTCTTGGCCTTCTGCATATATGATCTTCTGCTGCTTTCACTACTCTCTCTCTCAGAGCTACCCATTCTTCTTCTACTGTATTACTTTTCCCTGTTTCAGCATAGTTATAGTCACAAAAAAGAATGGACAAGGTACAGCAATACTGTAATAGAAGTGGCTAGAGAATGTCTTGGAACATTAGTGTGTAAAGGCAGGAAGAAACAGTCAGTTTGGTGGACAGGCAAGACAGCACATAAAGGTAAAAAAAAAAAAATAGAGGGGGGGGTGTCTATGGAAAACGGGTCAATACTAGAACTCAGGTAGACAGAGAAACAAAGCCAAACAGATTGGCAGCATCCAAGCAGAAATCATGGGAAAACATTGGAATAGGTTGGAAACTTTGGGTTAAGCTACTGGAAAACCTTTGTCAAGTGTAATAAGCATTGTTAGAAAGGGAGGGAAGAAGGAATTGACAAGTGTTTTGGATAGGTCGAGAAAGCTGTTAGTGAATCCCATGGATGCCTTGAGTAGATGGTAGGAATATTAAGAAGAGTTGCTCAATGTAGGTGAACATTTTTTCAGTTATGTTTCAGATTTTGATGTACACGGGGATAAGAACAATGATGGAAATAGGATTACATTTGAATAGGTTGAAGTTCAGTAAAGCAGCTGGGGATAGATGGAATTAAGTCTGAACTTATCAAATACAGTGTAACGTTCGCTCTTAAATGGTTACACAGAATAACTGAAATGGCCTGGAAAGTCTGAGTTGGTTTTGTCTCACTTGATGAAAGCAGTAATCACAACTAGTTGCAACCAGAGAAAATAAAAGATTGTAACATCTACAGAAATATTTGTTTTATAAGCATTACAGGCAAAATATTCTCTGGTATTGTTGAAAAGAGAGTGTTACTATTAGTAGAAGACAAATTAGATGAAAATTGGTGTGGGTTTCAGCATCTTGGTGGCTGTCAGAACCAGATCTTTAGCTTGCAGCAGACAATAAAGTGCTATGAGTGGAAAAGAAAATTGTATCTATCTAGGAAAGGCTTATGGGTAGCTTCCTAGTAGAAAGTTATTGTCAATTGTATGAGATCTTGGATAGGAAGCAACCTTCAGGCAATTAAAGGTCTTTATGTGGATTGTCTGGCAGCAGTTACAGTTGACAGTAATTTGAGTTCATGGTTAAAGGTCATTTCAGGGGTAAAAGACGGATGTAACCAGACACCACCTGTTATTCATATTATTTATGAATCATATTTTGAAAATGATAGCCCAGCAGGGTGAGATCAAAACAGATGAAAACAAAATAAGCAGACTCACATATACAAACAACTTACTTGTGATAGCAGATTCGATTGAAAGGTTGAAACCTAATATTTTGGAGCTATATCAGAGATGTAAGGGTTTTGGCATGAAGACCAACATCTCTAAAAGAAAAGTAATGTTTATGGGAAATAGATTTAAGTAGATTGAGTGCCAAATAGGAGGAACAAAGTTAGACTAGGTGGACAGTTTCAAGTACTTGGGATATATTTTCTCACGGGATGGCAACAAAGTGAAAGAACTTTAATTATGATGGGACAAAGTGACTTTAACTTACCCTCGATATGTTGGCAAAAATACATGTTTAAACATTGGCAAGCATAAAACATTGTCTGAAATTATACTGAATGCATTCTCCGAAAACTGTCTCGAGCAATTAGTTCATGAACTCTCTAGAATAGTAAATGGTTGTGAAAATCTACTTGACCTCTCAGCAACTAATAATCCGGAGCTAATAATGAGTATCTAAACAGACACAGGGATAAGTGAACACAGAGTTGTTGTAGCAAAAATGAATATCGGATTTCCCAAATCTGCCAAAAATGAATGAAAAATATATCTGTTCAAAAAAGCAGATAAAAATTCAATTAATCCTTTGAGTGAGAATCTCAAGACTTTCAAAACTAATGATGTTAGTGTTAATATATGATGTTGTCGTCTTGGGTAAAATATTCCGAAGGTAAAATAGTCCCCAATTCGGATCTCTGGGTGGGGACTAATCAGAAGGATGTTGTCATCAAGAAAAACAAAACAGGCATTCTATGAATCAGAGCATGGAATGTTATAACCCTTAATTGCGTAGGTAGGTTAAAAAATTTGAAAAGACAAATTGATAGGTTAAAGTTAGATATGGTAGGGATTAGTGAAGTTCGGTGGCAGGATGAACAGGATTTCTAGTTAGTCAGGTGAGTAAAGGGTTAGAAATACAAAATCGGTTGGTGGTAATGCAGGTGTAGGTCTGATAATGAATAAGAAAAGACGGATGTGGGTAAGTTACTATGAACAGCATAGTGAATTCATTATCGTAGCAAAGATACGCAAAACCAACACTGACCACAGTAGTAAAAGTTTATATGCCAACTAGCTCTGCTGGTGATGAGGACATCAAAGAAATGTGTGAGAAGATACAAGAAATTATACAGAAAATTAAGGGAGATGAAAACTTTATTGTGAAGGGGGGCTGGATTTCGGTAGTAGGAAAAGGAAGAGAAGGAAATGTTGTGGGTGAATATGAACTGGGGAAAAGAAGTGAAAGAGGAGATCGCTTGGTAGAATTTTGTGCAGAGCACAATTTAATGATCACCAACACTTGGTTTAAACAGGTTTAAACATCAAGAAAGAAGGCTACATACATGGAAAAGACCAGGAGACACTGAACGGTACCAGATTGATTTTATAATGGTAAGGAATATATTTAGGTACCAGGTTTTAAACTGTAAGACATACCCAGGGGCAGATAGACTCTGACGATTTCTTATTGGTAATGAACTGTAGATTAAAACTTAAGAGACTGCAGACAGGTAGAAAAGGTAAGAAATGGAACCTGGACAAACTGAAAGAACCAGAGGTGGTTGAGGGTTTCAGAAGGAGCATTAGGCAAGACGTTTTACTTTTATGTGCTGTCTTGACTGTCCACCAAACTGTTTCTTTCTGCCTTTACACACTACTGTTCCAGGACATTCTCTAGCCACTTCTATTACAGTGTTGTTGTACCTTGTCCATTCTTTTTTCAATGACTATAACTATGCTCAACTAACTGATTCCTTTCTGAAATCGTATGTATGTACTTATCCCTTATATCCTTGTCCTGGAGCTTTTCCTCTGTTATCCTCCTACATATGGACCTGACTTCCTGCAGATTAAATAATGATCAGTTTCGTCAAAGAACCCTTTGAATACTAGTGCGTCCCTGACTGCCTTCCTAATAAATTGTTATATAGTCTGTTAGATCTTGTTTCCCTGCCTTCCCAAGTACTTTTTGTACTTAAGAGTTTGCTAAGCCCATACTAACACAGAAATTCAAGAGCTGTTTTCCATTCCTGTTGGCCTCCATATCCTCTCCAAACTTACCCATAACATTTTTATACCCTTCTGTTCGATTTCTTATCTTACCATTAAAATTACCCATTAGCAATACACCATCTTTATTTTACTCTAACAACTATCTCACTGCATGCGTCATAAAATATGTCCCTCTCATCTTTCTCTGTCCCTTCACAGGGCAAATAAACTGACACAATGCTAATTTTCTTGCTGGAAACTACCAAATCAATCTACATTACATACCTTACTGCAACTATCCTGGGTTAAATTGCTTTCCTGGAGTAAATCTCTACACCCTGTTGTGCTCTTCCTGCTTTGACTCCTGACAGATCCTGTATTCTCCCACTTGTCTTGTGTCTCTCCCCTTGCCCTAATGTCAGTAACAGCTCGAACATCTAACCCCATCTTACGTGTAGCCTCTGACAGCTCTGACATCTTCGCATCATGTTAATAGCTTCTTATCTCATTCCTAATCATTTGTTAAGTCATATCTGAGGAGTCCCTGGCCTGTCGATAACAAGTGAGACTCCATCACCTCCAAAGGTCGAAGACATTTTGCTCCGATTGCTGTCAGCATGAGATTGACAATCACTAACCTTAC
Source organism: Locusta migratoria (assembly GCA_026315105.1). Taxonomy (NCBI): domain Eukaryota; kingdom Metazoa; phylum Arthropoda; class Insecta; order Orthoptera; family Acrididae; genus Locusta; species Locusta migratoria. The sequence goes on along the minus strand of CM048746.1, from coordinate 67,889,057 downwards.
TTACCCAGCGTCCCATTGTGTTTTATGCCTAATGGTTGAGGGACTAACCAGTGGATTTGGTAGTCTTTGCTGTCTGAAAACAAAGGTGGTCGTGACTCGGAATATGTCTGAGATGCTCAACCTTGTGTTAAAGTAACTGGTGTCTTGACTGTCTGGACCACTTACTCGGCCACTCTTACATGAACTAGGACACGAGTGCTGAAACCCACACCATGAACCACGTCACAATCAATAAAATTCTTCAGGTTGGTAAGACAGCATTGTCAGTCTTTAAAACTGGCTGAAGTGGCAAAAAGTCGAAAAGTTTTAAAGATTGACAATGTGATTTCAAACCCTGAAGAATTTTATTGAGAAGGTAACAGCACTAAATAAAAGGCAATACCTCAATTTTAGCAGGTGGACCTTAAGTACTTGTAAGAAATAATAAAGCAGTTTTGTTGTGAAAAGTGTTGCAAGTGAAACTGACTGTACAGTTCATCACAATTAATAATTTTATACCTCTCCTTCTTTTCCCTTTTTTCTTTCTGTTGGACTATCTCAATGGCTGCTGTAGATGAGATACACAAAAAGATGAACCATCCTTTTCAGTCATTAAATGCTTGGCACAAACGGTAGGTAATGACAGAACACATCGTATTTCATCATTGTGTTTCACAATACTATGCCACAATCTACATGCTTCTATTCAGAAGAAAAATTTTATTGCAGGTTTAAGATAGCATAATATTAGGAAGAAGGAAAAATGCTTCTTGTTGTGAAATAAGCATTAGATTTTTTAATTGTGGGCACTAAATCATCTATGCCATGTGCTGTCACAATATTTTCTAACTTGTTTACAACTTTAATGCATCAGTAAGAGAACAAAACAAAACCAGGGGTCCAGATATATTTTCTGATAAAGTAACATTTTTAGAAACAGTTCCATCAAATGTTCTTGAAGGAACTTTTTATATATGAATACCATATTTGCTCAAATATTCCCAAATTTTAGCGTACAAAATCATGGTGTGGCCTATAATAAAGATTCAATCCTCCTCCTCCCCCCCCCCCCCAAAAAAAAAAAAAAAAAACCGCTCCTTTTCCCAAAGTTGTTAGTTTCAAAAATTACATGATCACTTTTATTTTGATTTGAGAAACATAACTAAATAATCTTAAAAAATGCTACAGTAACAGTTTCGCAGAACTGCATATATGTTTTTGTACACGTTTACGGAAACGGCGGGGGAATTCGTGGAAGTAGATATTTCGATATAAATCAAATGGTGTCATTCTGTACTGCAGCCAACAAAAGCTGATGACTTTTTTTAACACGTCGGTGCGGCCTAAAACAAAAGTAGTACCTAACACACACTTCCTAAGCCCACAAATGATTCTAATGTAGTCAATGAAGCTAGTCTTAGCAATTAAAGTTTAGTGTGTGTCGCGAGAGATTTTATTGTGACGCTTACGTTGGTACGGTAACGCCTATTGTGGGAGGTGATAGGAGGTTAAGATAGCGGAACAACTGATTTATGTAGCTAATGCTGATGTTGAGTTCCAATGCTATGTTTTAAAATAACATATTTTACTATGACCAGATTCACTGGTTTCACATTCGTTGGGGGTTATTTCCATGAAACGATGTACATAAAACTAGGGGCTATTTTGCAGCCTTGCAACTGAATCATTTCTGTTGTAACAGCAAAACCACAGTTCCTGTTTTGAATTGTGAAGTCAAGCAAACATGGGGATATTTATATTTTAGCCCTTTAAATGCACGACGACTCTTTGAAGATTTTAATAGTTTGTCTTCACTTATATACCAGCGTCAAACTTTTTTTCGTCGGCATCAAATTTATGTCAAACTTTCCATTTTCCATGTCTGTTACTGTGACTAGGCAACCTGAAGCTTACATTTGACAGTGTAACTCGTACATTCGTTTCCCACTACAAACTTAAAAGCCAAAACATCATCATTCATCACACACTGCCCCCCCCCCCCCCACACACACACCCAAAAAACTACATTTTTGCAGCACACGTCTACGCTTTACAGTACTTGAAACACCTGGTAACATGCCTTGGTTCAGCGTCCCCTCACTTCGGGCGCCCTGGTCGGCCTGTCGTCTTGCTTTACAGTTTTGCATATTTGTTTTGAGTTTATTGAAAAGAGAACATTATTTTGTTAACATTGTGTTTCTGATTATGAAAAAAGTTTGATTATACAAAAAATAAAAATAAATAAAATAAAAATTAAAAAAACCTGCGGCCTACACTCGAGATGTTTTTTTTTTTTATAGGTGCTGTCTATATTCGCACACAGCCTATATTCGCACAAGTACGGTATATGCTCAGAACACAGTTTGACTAGTTCTTTACCTCAAAATTAAGGGATTTCTACAGTCGTGGAATCAAATAGTTGTCCAACCATTGGAAGACTGTGTAGTATTTATTAAACATACAGAGATGAGAAACATTGATACTGATGCCGTAACCTAATGTTATTTCCAATCATATGTGCACGTGTGCAGTTTCTACTGGTTTTCCTCCCACCCTCAGGTATAAGCACATTTGTTAGTCTTTAAATTATCACTTGACTTTAAGATGATATTCTTCCTGGGTCTGCAGCCAGATAACATTGTCATCTTGACAGAGTATTCCAGCAGACCAACCGACTGCCATCTTCAGGTGAGTCAGTGCATTCAGCTTACTCACCTGAAGATGGCAGCTAGTTGGTCTGTTGAAATATTGCGTCAAGATGACGATGTTATCTTGTTGCAGACCCGGGAAGAATATGATCAATTATTACAGCAGAAAAGCATACGCAACTACATGACTTTGTGACATTTTTCTTCCTTTGTAAATTTTGATACATAACAGCTTACATTAAGGAACCTGATCATTCCCTACTCCTGTGAAATATTAAGCTAAAGCGCTCTCTCTCTCTCTCTCTCTCTCTCTCTCTCTCTCTGCAGTAATGTAAATGCACATTGTTTCCTCTGTGCAATAGGTCTGCCAGTGGCTGCTGGCCCTCAGCCTGGAGCAGCATATCCCAAAGTTCCTCGAGATGCAGGTGGGAGGCGCTACACTACTGCAGCTGGAGTCGAGGGACTTCAAGCAGCTCGGCGTGAATGGTGAGGACAAAAATCGTCTGAAGAGGAAGCTGAAAGAACTGCGTGTTCAGGTGGAAAAGGAGCGCAGGCAGCAGGAGAAGGAGCGCAAGGAGAGGGAGCGTCTCCAGCGCAAGGCCGAGAAGATGGCGGAGAAAGCGAGCAGGCGCAAATAGTCTCAGTGTACAGACTGCTAGATGTTTTGTGAGAGTGAAATATTTTGGAACATTGTACTGGTTATGAAGTGTGTCCTTGATGGTGCATCCTTGTGACAAAATAATTTATTTACTTCAAGTGTATTGTTACCAACTGATTTGGATGAGTGCTGCCCAGGGTATTTGTTTATACCTCTTTGCCCCAGTCAGTAAAGCCCAACCATTCTTGTATGGGCATTAGCTGTTGAATATAGTCATCGTATTAAAAAAAAAAAAAAAAAAAAACCACACGTAGCAATTCCTTAGCTACTTAGCAGCAGATCTGCTAGCTGCAAGTGATACTGTAAGTTATGTACACGTATGAAAGTTTTGATGTAAAGATAGTGTCGACTTGGGCGTGTGGTCCCTTGCACATTTACGAGTAAGTGACTTTGCAAGCTCGAGCCGAACTCCAGAAAACTGTGATTTACTGATGAAGCGGTGATTTTTAAAAATAAAATTACTGAAGCTCATATTGCATTTCAACTAAGTGTTGTACGGATATTTGTATTTAATGTATTTTATACATTTTTTGTCTTTTTCAGTATTTTGATGTGGCAGCTTGAATCAGATATTGGCATTTTTGTTGTCCCTGTTGTACATACATTTTTTATTTACAAAACTTGTAATGTATCATAAGAGTAAAATAGGATAGTTGTCAGCAGTGTGTGGACATCTGTAAGGTGTAGAAGACTTAATCTCAGGAAAGTTAACTGCTGTCCTCCATCAGAATAGATTTATTTCTGCCCTATTCAAGATTGTGTGACAGCAATAGGAGGAAAAGTAAATTTGTCAAAGGAGATATAAAACTGCAGTACTTTTCACTGTTCCTTGTGACGATCCAGTTTTTAGTGGATCATTTACTCTGTATTTACTGTTTTTAAAGATACAGTCTCTGGAACTGACCAGTATTTAGCACAAGAATGTGTTAGTTATAGTGAAGCACAGTATACGCATTGGTGGCAATATTTCTTGATCTCTTACGTCCAATATGAAATGTGACTTAATTTTCTGATTATAGTTTTATTTTATTTGTGGATATTTGAAAAGATTATCTGCAAGATCCATAAACGTTTTGAGATACCTAATTGTCCTGGATAAAGCATCTACACAAGAAACAGAAAGATTGAAAAAATTGACAAATCTAACAATTACTGCAAGGGCCTTGTGCGTAATTATCTTTCTGGAAACAATAATTTGTAGCTAAATATATTTTTCTGCTCTTTATGGCTCTAAGAGCTTCAGTGTATTTTTTTTCTTTTTTCATTGTTAATTACTGAGACTTTAACTGTTCAAAAGCATCACTTAGTCTCATAACGGTACTAAGTACTTGAAAACGTACTTCTTCAAGGATATTTTAATTCTGTCTTGGCTGTTACAACACTTAAGGAAGTGTATCTATCAGATATTGTCACATTTTTCTGTATTTTGTACCTTGTTGAAATATAGTAAGTGGATAGTGGACTGATGTTAGTGAGCATAAGTATTATAGAAATAAGAAATACTGGCACAGAGATACTGTTGCATGCTTTCTGTAATATTTTTGTACATGTCATTTTGGAGCAAGCAAATGCATTTTGTACTGATTTAAGATAAATTGCTGAAATAATCAGTTTTTAGGAAAGTGCCTCGAAAGATATTATTTCACACTAAGAGAGGAGCCACGTGTAGTGGCTTGTGACTGCAGTTTGTATTTTTGGTATTTATAATTGTGAGCACATTTATTTTAATCTGCAGTTAAGTAGCAAACTGAGGTTTCTCTGTATGCATTTGTCACTGAAAGATTTTATACTTGTAGTTTTTGAAATTTATTTGCTCTGTAAATGTTTGGTAACAATTCTTAAGTGGAACATAATCTGGTGCAAAAAAATTATGGCCATTTTATAGAGATAATCTTGTTTAATCTCAGGTTGTGGCAAGGGTTATTTCATTGTTACCTGGAAATTATGTCCACATTCAGCTGCAGTAACTTACTGTCCTAATAAACTGCTCCTTGTCGAATTCTTATTTCATTTCTATATATTACAGTCATAACCCCAACCCTCCACTGCTCCCCTTACTCACTCCATCCATTCTCTGGTATATTGATTTTCATGTTTATTTTATAAAACTTACTGCTTTTATTTTATTCAGGAAATATTTTTACATGTTCTGTTGCACAAAAGGCAAAATATTTTGTCTGCAGTCTGTCCTTGCCAGCATCTGTGGATGATGTGACTTAGAACCTTGCTATGAATGGCACAATTGTATGTTTATTATGACCTATTTTAAGAATTACCTATACACCTGAAGATGGAGCTTGTAATGTCCTAGACCAATTTGTGGCTGGAGTAAAGTGTGTTTCATAAACTTAAGCGGATAAGGAATCACTCTCCATCAACTGGGCCTCTTAGTTGGAAATGTCTTGTCAACCAAATCTTTTTTAAAGATGTTTGCCAAAAAGGAAGACTGTTTTTAAATTGTCAAATAAAAGAGGTTTAATAGTGCTATTTTAGTAGCTTATACATGTACATTCCAGTATCCAAAAAACAGGTAAACTGATTAGGTACAGAAGTTTTGTAATAGTGCACACACAAACAGAGAAGAAGAAGAAGAAGAAGAAGAAGTGGATGTTGTTCCAGAGGGTTTGCATTGGGATGGCGAAGGGATAGACTAACTCGGGAGGGGGGGGGGGGCATATGTCTCATTTCAGGGCATGATGATAACTGGTGATAGCCTTGATGCTGTGTCTTACTTGTTTCAGTCTGGGATGGTACCGGGTGACGAGTAGGGCCAAATGTAAGACCTGGATAGCACTTTATCTGCCTGCTGTGTCGAACAACAATAGCTTTAAACACTGTCTGAGCCTGGCAGCAATGAAAACTCAAGTGAGGAAGTGTTCCCCACTCGTGCCCTGCTCCCCATGGACCATTGTGGTCCTCGGCTAACTCATCTCCTACAGATTGTGGGTGTCCAGGAACATAATTTGATCTGACCTTTATAATCAGCATTTTTGAAGTTTGGGGTCAGCAATTTGTGCCAACACCTCAGCATTATTAGTTACACATATATGGGATGTGTGACAATTTAAGCTACAACAAAATATAAATCAGATTTTCTGTATATTATGAATACAACAGTTATTTCACTCTGTACACAAAAGAACATTATATACGCATTTTAACTTTGCCTTACACCTTATGGTAGTATAATGTAACACTGCTGCAGTTACTGGATTATTACATGCTAGTTTCATTCATAAAAATAAATAGGTAGCTCAGTCAGCCAAAATGCTAACTAGTCTTTTTCATTTAAAAGAATGAATACAAGGTTCAACCGACAATAACTGACAGTTTTCACTTGAAAAGTAAGAATGGGTGAATTACTCAGTGTCCCAAATTGCAAAAATATTGAATGTTTTCATTTGGTTGTTCCCACCGACTTGATTTCACCCAAATGGAGGATTGACTAGTCCAACCAACTGTGTAAATTTTTGCATTTGGTTGCTCCTACTGAATGGTTTCACTCAAAAGAACAACTGAATAGTCAAGTGTTTTCCAAACTTTCCCCAGTGGCAACAGCACCCTAATACATACAGATCCATGCAACATATTTTCACTAATATTAACAAGAGAGATTCATTGTAACGAATGAAGGCAAAGGTACTGTGGAAGTACAGCTGCGAGGATGAACTGTGAAGTGTGCTGGGATAGCTCAGTCAGTAGAGTGCTTGCCCACGAAAGGCAAAGGTCCCATAATGCACGATGACATTATTCAACCTTTGGTAGTCTCCGGTGGTCCTCGTAAAGAAGAATGGCATGTGACTATTCTGACTGCAGGACTCTGCCTCCATCCAAAGAAGTGCCTTTTTGTTGCCAACGAGATAAAAATCGTGGGGAACCTAGTCAACGGAGATGGTATCTGTCCTGATCCAGATAAAGTAAGGGCAGTCACAGAATTTCCAACTCCTCAGCACATTCGTGATGTGAGAAGTTTTCCCGGGCTGCATTCATACTACCAACGTTTCATAAAAGGATTTTGTAGCAAGTCACGTCCATTGCAAGAACTTCTGCAGGGAGACGCCAAGTTTTACTGGGATGAGACAAAAGAAAGAGCTTTCCGGGCACTTAAGGAGGCTCTAACTTCTGCACCAGTTCTAGCCTTGTACGACGAGAACTCGGAAACGGAACTTCACACAGACACCAGTGATTATGGGATTTGTGCAGTGCGTGTACAAGTTCTGGAAGGTGCTGAAAAAGTGATAGCCTATGCATCAAGAGTACTCTCAAAGTCCGAGAGAAACTACTCTACAACTGTGAAAGAATGTCTCGCTCTTATCTGGGCTATCAACAAGTTCCAGCCGTATTTATTCAGCAAACCATTCACCGTCGTGACAGACCACCATTCTTTGTGTTGGCTGACTAGCTTGAAGGATAAATCAGGTCGACTAGCAAGATGGGCACTAAGACTCAAAGAGTACGATGTTACAGTGGTATTCAAGAGCGGGCGCAAAGACAAGGATGCCCACTGCCTTTCGAGGAATCCATTAATGGAATACAACAGCACGAATGAAATTTCAGCCGTAACTGAATTAGATGACGTTACAGCTGAACAGAGGGAAGATCCAGCATTATTAAAAACCACAGAGGCCTTGGGGAAAGGAGAACAACCAGTGGAGAGTTCCAACTTATAAACGGAACATTGTGTAAGAGCAACTATGATCCAATGGGCCCCAAATGGCTACGATGAATGCATGTGCTGCAATTAACTCCAGGGCATCTCGTACCAATTCACCCTGCAGCAGCTCCGTTCCACAGATTTGGAATCGACCTTTTAGGGAGGTTCCCAAAGTCGACAACCAGTACCTGATGGATAATAATCTGCACACGCTATGCTGTCACCAAGTCTGTGCTGACTGCAGAAGTCCAGAGATCGCAAAATTCCTTGTAGAAGACATTATTTTGAAGTATGGAGCACCACGTGGGATGATATCTGATCGTGGGAAAGTATTCCAGTCAAAACTAGTTTCAGAGGTAATGTCACGTTTCGATATTGTCCACAGAATGACAACTGCATACCATCCTCACTAGGGGAACACCAAGTATGATACCAACGTATTTTGATGAGTCGCAGATATATTGTTCAGGAACTCCTCCAGAGCGCCAAGCTGAAAGGATTTGTTCCAATGCGCCTTGCTTTCGACGAAAATCGCGATCAAAATCCATCGCGTAACAGCTTTACCTGTTCTGAGTCATCAGAGCACGTTATCCAGGTAATTATCAATGTGTTCGACAGTCACGTATACGTTCCGAGTTCAAATACTGCTCAGATTTTATTTTATTATTATTATTTTTTTTTTTTAATTGTCCGGTGATTGACTGTGTATAATTATATTCCTTATTTCTTACCACAAAGATATAAGGTAATTACAGTTACATGTGAACGATACATTATGAATGACTACTCACTTGGCCGCAGCTTAATAATCCTCTGGGACGCGTCAAGTGGACACACACACTGCATTCGGCGGTGTAACAACACTGGAGCCGGGGACTGAAAACGCAGCTAACAAATACTGCACAAATGTTACAGCTGGTAACTACAGACGATTTACTGATCTTTCAGTCACCGTAAAAGTATGCTTCGAAATAAGGAATAAAATAAAATAATTGTGCACAGGACATAGTGAGCAATTAACATAAGCTATTATTATGACCAATTACTCAAGCATTAACATAAGAGTGGCTATTAAAGCATATAATTACGCACAATCAATTGTCGTACAAGTGAAAAAAAATATTGATTCCAAGCAGAATTGGAACGCAGATCATATACACAACAGGCTAGCGCCTTGTTAATTAAGCCACGCTGGCTCACATGCTCCTGATGACTCAGTACAGGTATAGCTGTTACGCACTGGACTTTGATCACGATTTCGTGGAAACCAAAGCGCATTGGAACAAGTCCTTTTAGCATGGTGGTCTGGAGGAGTTCCCGCACAATATAACTGCGACTCATCAAAATTCGTTGGTACCATACTTTGTTTTTCCCTTGTCAGACAAATGGTCTTACAGAATGTTCTAACAAGACGTTAGCAGATATGTTGTCGATGTTGAGCAGGAGGATTGGGATACAATACTGACAGTCATGACATTTGCTTATAATACCGCAAGACAGTACACCCCAGGCTTCACGCCATTTTTCCTGCTCCATGGCGGTGAAGCTGAGACAATGGATACGTGGTTTCTGTTCCAGCCGGACAACATTCAGGATGACTATGTGAAACAGCTCATCACCAGGGTCAAAGGAGCAAGACAGCCGGCTTGCATATGGACACTGAACGCCCAGGAGGAGGACCATCAGAGGTATAACGACAAGCACTGACCTGTTTTGTACAGCCCAGGAGATCTGGTATGGATTTTTACCCCTGTACGGAAAGTTGGGCTATCAGAAAAGTTACATATTGTGTGATGCACCGCCTGTAAGACGTCACATACGAAGTCGAAAACGAAGCGTACTACTATCCTGAAGAGCAGATACGCGAAAATGGCTTCTTGTTCAAGGACGGTAATGATACTGATGAAGCCATGACAGGAATGTCTGTCGTCGCTAATTGTGCAGAAGAGAAGAATTCTCCAGAACTGCCATACAGAGGACCCAGGACATTGCAGCTGGCTCCAAAGGAACCCCAACAGTGGGTCACCTTTTTTTTTTTTTTCAGGAGAGGGAGCAATGCCAGATGACCACAAGTTATCCGATTGTTGGCGTGGCGCAATGGATAGCGTCACCGACTGCGGTGCCGAAGTTCACCGGTTCAATCCCGTCCACTGACAAAAATTAGTTTATTTGTATTTATCATTTCCAGCATGTTCTACATGTTTCTTATGTTCACTTGTAATTTCTACATGTTTCTTCTGTTAACTATTCTTCTAAATTCTGGTAGATTCTGTCTGTGTATAAATAGCGAAGGACTCTGCCCGAGAGGCAGCGCTGCGTATATGTTTCAGTTCGCAATAAACCTGCTTTCAGTATAAGTGCTGTGTTCAGTTGACAACCCTGCCTTCAAAGTCAAGCCTGCTCCCATTTCAACGCGACAATATTAATTAATTTGTGCAAGAAGTATATTGTTAAATTTCGGAAAGTGTGCTAATTAGTGTTTCTATTAAAACAAGGTAAATTCTTTTCTCATAATATTAAAAAAAATGTTCAAATGTTTGTATAGCCTATGGGACTTAACTACGGGATTATCAGTCCCTAAACTTACAAACTACTTATGAACTACTTACGAACTAGCACGGCACAAATATCCATGCCCGAGGGGGGATTCAAACCCCCGATCGTAGTGACCGTGCAGACCGTGACTGGAGTGCCTCAATCTCCTCGGCCACTGCGGCCGGCTCATAATATTAAAGTGGGAATTACTGTTTGACAAGTAATGTTAGGAAAGTTTTGCCCTCATTTGTTTCTGTATAATTAGTCGTACCGTTTATTATGAAGTAATTGTTTGAAAACTTATTTAAATATATTTGTGAGTGAAATACTATTAATTTAACCAAAATTTGTATATCAATTTACTCAGTATTATTTACAGTAACTTTTAGTATAGCCAGTTGTATGTAATTGTTTACTTTTCCATTATAATTAATGCAATGAACATAATTAAAATACGCAATTTTCAGTGGCATTGTTTGGATAATATAAATAAGATGCGCTCGTGGCATGTATGAGAGTATTGTTTCATCCGTTGCCTGACGCAGAATCCACACTAGTTGAGCATATTGTTTATTGTTTTCGGCCACGATCTGAGCCACAAGCCATGCCAGTTTGGACTTTAAATTTTAATAATTATGCAGAAGTTAGTGTGGAAAGTGCATGAGAATAATATGACTGAAGTGGGGCTACCTTTGATTCTCAGTTTGTTTATCGACTTTACTGTGAACGTACTGTGTGGAGTCATTACATATGTGCAACAGGTCCTTCCGGATGCCATGAAGAGTATGCGTGCAGCCAGCTGCAGGTAGTCACATGTGTCAGTACCAACAATGTATGTCCCTTTGGATCAGAAGAGATTGTCTCCGGTTTTGGGCACCTATGTGAAGTGGTAACGACTACCAGTCTTGCTTGCAGGATGAAGCCAGAGCTCACCATTTACAGCATAGTTGAATGGTTGCGGTCCTATGATACAGAGCCAAATGCAGGGTCTGAATCACAGTCTCAGACAGTTCTGCGACCGTGTAGGCTGCATACTCTTTGACTTGTGGCATTGCCGCCCGAGGCGGCCGAGCGCTCTGCGGCGCACCAGTCACGTTCCGCACGGCCACTACGGTCAGGGCTTCGAATCCCCCCCCCCTCAGGCATGGATATTTGTGACATCCTTAGTCTTAGCTAGTTCATAAGTAGTTTGTAAGTTTAGGGACTGATGACTCCGTAGTTAAGTCCCGTAAGCTCTACAAACATTTGAACTTGCAGCATTGGGTGGTAGTGTTCCGGATTCTGTTGAATAGGTCAGGCATCCACAACATGAAAAAAGCAGCTACATATGTAGTGTTGCCTAGACTGGTTGGAGTACATCAGGAACACGCAAAAACAGCTCCAGTCTCCTATCTATGAACCAATGGTCTAACAGCTGTAAATTGTCATAGCTGTGTGAGGAGAGTACCACTATTACAAAGTACTGAAGCACAAATCATTATAGGTCGCAAAAGCTGGCTAAAACAGAGATATATTTAACTGGAATTTTTACAAAGGTCCAAATGGTGTTCAGATACGATAAATTGAATGAAATAGTTGGTGGCATATTCCTTGTTATCAAAGCAGTTTATCCTGTAGAGAAATGGAGGTAGATAGTATCTGTGAGTTCGTACGGGAGGTAAACCAGAATAAATTAATAACTGGTTCATTTTACCGACTCATTAATCAATTAGATTGCAGAAATGTTCAAAGTAAGCTGGAATCAAATTTTAAAACATACTCAAAGCATAAGATTGTTGGTGACTTTAACTTACCTTCAATATGTTGGCAAAAATACATGTTCAAAACAGAATGTACACACAAAACATCGTCGGAAATTGCACTGAACGCATACCCTGATAATTATTTCGAGCAATTAGTTCATGAACCTACTAGAATAGTAAATGGTTGTGAAAACATACCTGGCTGCCTAGCAACAAATAATCTGGAGCTAATAAAAAGCATCAAAATAGATACAGGGATTAGTGAACTCAGTTATCGTAACGAGACTAAATATCGAAATTCTCAAATCTATCAAAACTAAACGAAATAGACATCTACTCAAATAAGAAGATAAAAATTCACTTATTACTTAATGCTTTCCTGAGTGGCAGTTTCCAGTCTTTCGAAACTAATGATATGAATGTAGATCAGATGAGGATTACATTCCAAGAAATGAGATTGACAATTGAGAGATTTATAACCAAATAAATTAGGAAAAGAGGGTGTTGACCCCACTACCCGTGGTACACTCAACAGGGCAGATCACTGCTGCAGAAGCAAAGACACATGCACCCCAAATTTAAACCTACACAAATTCCCCAAGTCCTTCAATCTTTTACACAAACTCGAAATTTAATGCGAACTTCCATGGGAGAAGTTTATATTCCACCACGAAACCCCCTCTGTTAATTTGGAAGGAAATCTAAAGAAATTCTAGTCATGTGTAAAGTGTAATATCGGAAAAAGATAATCAGTACCTTCACTCTGTGATGGTAATGGCGATGCTGCTGATGAGTGCTGCTACAGCAGAATTGCTTAACACCGCTTTCCAAAATTCCTTCACCAAAGAAGAAGACTCAAATACTCCAGAATCGTTTGTTTGTTTGTTTGTATAGCTTATGGGACTTAACTACGGGGTCATCCGTCCCTAAACATACAAACTATTTACGAAATAGCTTATACTAAGGACGGCACAAATATCCATGCCCGAGGGGGGATTCGAACCCCCGACCGTAGTAGACGTGCAGACCGTGACTGACGTGCCGCAGTCCCCTCGGCCACCGCGGCCGGCACTCCAGAATCCACCAGAATCACAATCAACAACAGCTGGCAACATGCGTAATGTATAAGTAGATATACCTGGAGTATTAAAGCAACTTAAATATCTTTAAAAAAAAAAAAAAAAAAAGTAATAAAAATAAATTAAAGGAAAAATTTACATATTTTGAATTAAACAAATAGAATGTTACGGTGGCCATTTTTTAAACTTAAATTCTGCACCACGGAGGTTCAAGCAGCTGCCAGATTTCAGCAAACTGCACAAGTGCAGAGATGCGGCTGAAACTATAATAGCTCTACGCATACGCAGCTTGCTGCAGCTGGCAGCTGCTGAACGAGCGTAAGGTCAGAACACTAGATGCTAGGGCAGCGTTCACATGCTACGCTAATACTGCTATAAGAAAAATTTTGCCCCTTACGATCATATAATACTACTTCATTTTTGGAAGTATCAAGGATTTGTAATACGGCCCAGTCCTCAACCTGACCCGGAATCGAACTCGGGCCTCCTGCATGGCAATCCAGCACGCTGACCACTATTCCATGGCTACTGATGCGGACAGGAAAAAAATAAAAAAATCCTATGTCGAATCTCGTGCATAACTGTACTAAGTTGTCCTTGTCCTTGTCCTCGTACAGTAGACCAAAAATGTATTTGTACGAGGAACCTCGTACGTATGGCAACCCTGATTGCAATGCACCATAATTAGTAACGATAACTATAGAACCGCTTGGCTCAGTGAAAGGTTCTTACCGAAAGACTGGAAAGTTACACACAGCTCACTGAAATATACAAGTTAAGGCAAAAAATCGTTGACGTCTTGTTTATGAACTACGTGAAGAGGACGACCTATTGACCCACTATCAACATGGATTCAGAAAGTATTCTTGTGACACACAGCTAGCAGCAATTTACTCACATGAAGTGATGAGTGCTTTAGACAAGTGACTTTAGATCGATTCCATATTCCTAAATTTTCGGTAGGCCATCGACGCTAGGCTATACCCCACGAGCGTGTTCTAATCAGATTGTGTACTTACACAGTTGTGGGATTTGAATTCGCGATTTCTTGGGTGAGAGAGAGAGTTAACGTAGAAACTGATGCAAAGTTATTCAGTAAAAGAAAATATCTGGCATTCCGCAGGGAAGTGTTATACGACCCCTCCTGTTCCTTGTCTTTATAAACGATTTATGAGACGATCTGTGTCGGTGTAAGTCGATCCCTCACAGCTTATTTTGCTGTTGAAAGTTTTCTGCAATGAAATGCCATCAGATTTACTTATGAACTACCTTAAACTGAAGATAGTAGAAACAGCCATGCCCGAGGGGAATTGGAACGCCCGACGGGGAACGGCCTCGCGCATCGGAGCACAGCGCCTCAATGCACTCGGCCACTCCGCCGCGGCTCGAATCATGTCACTCGACACCATGAACACAACCTACACGTAAACAAATAGACGATGGTTTGTGACATGAGAGAATATGAATTTTGTTGCAACTCGTTTCGGTCACAGATAATCTGTTAGGTCCACACTTAACCACAAATTCGTAAATCGCTACTTATTCGGAAATAAATTGCTAGATTTTTCTTTTATGGGAATGCCAGGTATTTAACTGTCATCAGTTGTTTTTAAATTCAGATTTATGGCTCGGGCCTTTATTACTGTTTATGGTAATGCTACATGATGTGTAAACGAAAGTAAAGCAGGTTCATATTAGTACGTTGACCACAAAATAAGTCTTACATTTTCTGCAATGTCTCGTTTCCATGTATTGATGCAGTAAATTTCGATTTGCGCTCAATTATGGAATTTGACAACCTGTTTTATGAAACTAAATGCAAGCTATGGTGATGGAACGATGACATGTTTCTCAGACATGTCTGACAATTTAAAAAAAATTATGTGTCACTAGAAAACGGATTTTTCGACTGAAATCATAACTATGAATTACAAATGATGACAATGGAATGGACAGTGTGTTGAAGAGGGCGTATAAAATGAACATTAACAAGAGCAAAACAAAGATAATGGAATGCAATCTTAGAAAATCAGGCAATGCTGAAGGAATTAGATTAGGTAACGAAACAATGAAGATGGTAGATAAGTTTTGTTATTTGATTAGTAAACTAACGTATGACGGTCGCAGTAAAGAGGATATAAAATGCAGAATGACAATGGGAAGAAAAGCGTTTTTGAAAAAGAGAAATTTGTTAACATCGAATATTGATTTAAGCCTAAGGAAGTCTTTTCTGGAGACATTTGTGTGAAGTGTTGCCTTGTACGGGAGTGAAACATGGACGATAAACAGTGCGGACAGGAAGAGAATAGAGGCTTTTGAAATGTGGTGCTACAGAAGAATGCTGAAGATTAGGTGGGTAGATCTCATAACTAATGAAGAGGTACTGAACAGAATTGGTGAGAAAAGGAATTTTTGGTATACCTAGACTTGATAGGACACATTCTTAGACATCGAGGAATTGTGAATTTAGCATTGGAGGGAAGTGTGTGGGGTAAAAATCGCAGAGGGAGACCAAGAGACGCATATAGTAAGCACATTCAATGGATGTTGGTTGCCGTTCATATGAGATGAAAAGGCTTGCTCAGGATAGAGCAGGGTGGAGAGCTGCATCAAATATGTCTCCGGACTGAAGACGATAACGACAACAACGATGACAATCTAATGTCCTTCAAAAAAAAATTTTTCTGTCGGATCTCCTACAAATAACAATCATCAACCAGACATAATTAGCTACAAGGAAGAATATAAATGTCAATGGTACTGTACTCGTTTCAGTCACAGTAATTCAAGCTGTTTCCTCGCGTTTCAGCCTAATTACACACTCGGAAATCGGCACATATTCGTTTATAAACAGCCAACTATCTGTGACAAGACAGAATTCAAAAGCCACTGGCAGACTACTCGTTTCAGCCACATTAATTTAAGTTTTCCTCTTAGGTTCCTATCTAAATACAAACTCGGAAATAGCCACATATTCTGAAACAGATCGCCAGCAACGCCTTCGTGAGAAGGAAGAATGTAAATATCATTCGTACTCGTTTCAGTCGCACAAATTTAAGTTACACTGTTAGGGTTTCTGTATAACGATACTCTTGGATGTCGCGAAGTATTTCGAAAACAACTGCCGAATAGTGTATAACAGACTTATAATACAGAGGCGTGTAATCTGGGTATGCTAAGCAAGCGCCGCTTACCCATACGAATTTTGAAAATGACAGTGAAAAATATCTTAAATTTTACTATTAATCATTTCCCTGTTTTATGGAAACGTAGAAGTTCCTCTCGTAATTCGCGCTTCTGCAGTTGGAAAGCTGTTGCTCTTACCACTGAGCCGATAGCTGCTTTTTTGTATGATAGCAGCACATGGGAGCACCATCCGACTAATTAAAAAAATGTTCAAATGTTTGTTAAGCTTATGGGACTTAACTACGGGGTCATCAGTCCCTAAACTTACAAACTACTTATGAACTACTTACGAACTAGCACGGCACAAATATCCATGCCCGAGGGGGGATTCGAACCCCCGACCGTAGTGGCCGTGCTGACCGTGACTGGAGCGCTTCAGTCATCTCGGCCACCGCGGCCGGCCGCCTAATTAAAACTGGCCCGTTGTATACCGAGTAGAACTTGTAACTTTTTAGCTTCTTTGATGCGCTGAATCGCCAGGTCGACTATTTTCATGTGCCTTATTTTATGGACAGGAGGAAAGTCCACTATCTCCCGTATTAGATCTCTAGTCTCGATATTTTTAAGGACCGTAACCGGAGCCAATTTAGTAGTCGTATGAGGGATCTCGTTGATTACGCCTTGGACGTCCCGCAGGAAGACGTCCCAAGTTGCGTGTCTCTTATTACCAATAGATCCGACACATGTTTCCAAGCTTTTGGCTCACTATAGGTATCGGTAGTAACACTGAAAGTCGGCCTTTGCGATCGCCTTTTGTCAACTCAAAATTTAAATGAAAATAACGGATTAACTATTCATCTGACACGAAACTTGAATAACGGAATTAGTAGAGGAGAAAATTCTTTAAAACTTTGCTCTCTTAAGCTTTTTTCATATCTCGTATCGTTTTAGATATATTTGCAAAAATAACGGCGAGCTGGCGATGTCTGCCTGTCTGTCTATCCGTAACGTGTTCCCACTTTTTCAGTCGAACCGTTCAACCCATCGGCACCAAATTTTACAGACATAATTGTTGGCCGATAGACTAGAAACTCCCTTTTTCAAATATTTCGGACAAAAAAAAATACCTTAGTAACACTTAAACAAGCCGTTTGACGTATAATTTCAATTGCGAATAAACCGTTCATCTGACACGAAAATGTAATAACGCAATTTCTAGAGAATGTTCTCTACAACTTTGCTCTCTTATGTTTGTTTCATAAATCGCACCGTCACAGAGATATTGGCGATTTGACAACGTCACTTGAATTTACGTAAGCCAAGGGTTTGGAGATGTCACGTGACATTCCTCGCCCAGAACTCTCTCTGGCATACGCCATCTTTCTTGCTGTATATTATGATTTTCTTATTATAACTTACGTATTGTCATTTCAAAGCAATGGCACACTGAGTAATTAACAGAAACAAACCGTTCTACGTACGATAAATTATAATCTAACGCCTAAAACGTCATATTAGCAGTTAACAACTGTCATCAATAGTATGAGAATAAGGGTTAATTTCGTAGCTAACTGCCGTAGTGAATAAAAGAGCTGAGTCAAGTATTCAACGAACAACTAGGAACGAACTGAAACAACGACCGCAAAGCATAGATCTACCAGAAGAACAAATAATAATAATAATAACAAAATAAAAAATAGTGTAGTGTGCAGCGCATTAGGTTGGCATGCACATGGTCGGCAGTTTGAAACCGGACATTACCATGTTTTTTTCGCCTTGGCTCCTAAAAGGGGTTCAAGCATCCTTATTAATAAAATAGAGCTATGTTCTGTTCAAATGTTTGTATAGCTTATGGGACTTAACTACGGGGTCATCAGTCCCTAAACTTACAAACCACTTATGAACTAGCTATTGGACGGCACAAACATCCATACCCGAGGGGTAATTCGAACCTCCGACCACAGCGACCGTGCAGTCCGTGACTGGCACGCCGCAGACCGCTCGGCCACTGTGACCGGCAGCTATATTCTGTAATGTTTAGAGTTGTGAATATGTAAGAGGGCGCCCTCTAAAATGGGCGTTTGTTCTATTTCGTGAACGTGCCATGAAATACGTAACAACAAATTGAACAGTGGTCTTCCGAAGGATATGCACGTAAATTGGGAGGATACTGTTATAATTAATATTCTAAACAACGAGCTGATACTGGTTGTTTCATATACAAATGAAGTCCTAGTTTTCTGTGGTAACTGTGGTTCCTTAGTGAAACGAAGGGAACAAATTACCCTGCTTCATCATCTACTTTTTATTTATGTTGTAAGCAATTACTCACGAGTTATGGAATATTTTTAAAGTTATTAATTACAATCAATGCATTTACTAAAATGTTTGTCTTTGGTATGGTTAATATGAATGCTTATATCGTAGATTGTATTACCTTTTCTGTAGTTCAGATATGACTTTGTTCGTGTTACTTTGTCCTGCGGTAAAATAAAGAGCAAATATTTAGTTTCAAACCGTGACTACGTTTTCTTCTACAGCTACAATAACAAAAGGAATAAGTGTGGTAACACTGATTTTCACATGACTGTAGTACTTAATCTACATACGAAGTTACTACTATCATTACGACATTTATAACAATCATTATAACGGTAGAAGTCTATGTTTGCAATTCTTTGGTATGTATTTCATGGTATGTTTACAATAAAGAACAAATGCACTTTTCAGAGACAGCGCTATTACCTTTGAACAATTCAGAACTTAAAGAATATAGTTGTACTCAATTAACAAGAGTGTGCGATAATCTTTTAGGGATTAATATGAAAAAAAGCCATTGATGGTTTTTTATTTCTTTATATATTTGTTCTTCAGGTAGAGCGATGTTCATGTTCGTTCTGGGTTGTTCGTTGAGAATTTCACTCAGTCTTTCATTACAGATGGCGTTGATCCCTCTTTCTTTTTCTCTCTTTTCATTGATGCTTCGGTTTGATCGGTCCTTTGTGGACGTCGGTTTTTGTTTTATTTTGATCGTTTCGTCGTTGACTCCTTTTTATTTTTTATTTTTTTTTATTTTTTTTTTTTTTTTTTTTTTTTTTTTTTTTTTTTTCAGAGGGCGTTGAGACCTCTGACCAAGCAAGAATAAAGATTGATCACACAAGGTGAAATAGGATTCGTCATTGATACATTTAGGTATAAAGTTTCTTACATTCTGTACACTGAATTGTTAAAAAACAAGCAATTTCTAATTATCATATAGTAACTAGAAGTGAATTAAGTGCAAATACACCTAAGCATTGATAACAGATGCCACCAAAAGCTGCTAACTACATACAGTATGAATTAAAAAAAGTGATACAGGTATTAGATAAATTAATAAATTGGCATGAATGATGAATAATAAATTCGTAGAGGGTACAGCGATTGTTTTACATACATATTTCTAAGTTTCTTGTGTTGTGATCGTGAATATGTTCCCTGACAGCCCATTTCATACCATTGTTTTTACATAAAATTACACAACTATATATGAATAGGTTTATAGCAGTCAATAGCTTGAGCCTGGTAAAGAGAGGACGACAGTGCTCCCTGGGGCCTCTTTTGCACACTATACCTATAGTTCTTTTCTGAATTTTCAGAATTCTGTCAATGAAGGAGTGTGTCCCCAGATTAGAAGGCCATAAGCTATATGTGACTGGAAAAGTCCAAAATACATTACTCTAAGATAGTCAGTACTAATCATGTCCCTAAGTTTCCATAGGAGATAGGATACTCTCGAAATCTTTTTGCATACGTAATTTACATGTCCTTCCCAGTTCAGTTTCGAATCAATATGGATTCCCAACAGTTTTACTGACTTGTTTTCAATGTCACTGAGCAGCCCTAGAAAAATCTGTTGAGTTTTATCTAGATTACAAATTAATTTATTTGCTGAGAACCAGCGGAGGGCAGAATTGAGACACCTGTGTGCTGTTACTCAGGGCTGCAATGTTTTGATGTGATGTGAGAAGGGTTGTGTCATCAGCATAGCATATGACAGAACTATTTATGTGACAAGGCAGGTCATTAATTGCAATTATGAAAAAGAATGGCCCAAGCACAGATCCCTGTGGTACCCCAGTATTGATTGTTACTACAGGGGAGAGTTTATTTCTGAGACAAAATGCCTTCTGTTGAGAAGGTATGATTGTACTACTGACAATGCTGGACTACATATACCACAGTGTTTTAGTTTAGCTAACAGCATATCATATGGTATGCAATCGAATGCCTTGCTTAAACCATATAAGACAAGTGACATCACATTCCGAGTTTCAAAGGCACGTTGAGCTACCACGATGGCAACCCTCTAACCAAGCGCGCTGAGCCACCACGCCCGACAATTTTCGAACCACTATCTGACATGTTCGTGCATCACAAACTTATTCGCCGCCCATTATGCTACACCGAACAGCTGCGAGAGCAATCCGCAATTCTCGTACCCTCGATGGTAGGTGTTGTCTGCTAATATGGCATTTTTAGACATTTGAGTATAATTCATTGTCCTAAGAACGACGTGTTTTTGACAACTTTCAGTGGACCATTGCTTTATAATGACAACGTTTGAGTTATAGTAAGACAATCATCAAACACAAAGAGCAAGATGGCGAATGCACGACAGAGTTTTAGGGCAGGTTGCGGGCGAGGAATGTCACGTGACTGATTTCCGAACGCAAAATGTATGCTGTGTTGCTTCCAGGCTATAGTCACTCGTCCGAACGCCAAATGTACGCTACATTATTTCCAGGCTATATGCATTCGTAAGCAGTACAGGCAAAGAAAATAAACTTAGAACAAATTATCAAAGCAAGACAGACAATAATATTTTAACGGAAAAAGATAATGAAAATGTGGGAGATATATTAAAATAAAGGTTTAAAGAGGTAAAATATAAAAAAAGAGTATGTTTGTCAATCCTAAATTCAAATATAAAGTAATTTTGACTGTTTGTTAAAATACGTTCGGAAAAATATTTAAAAAAATGTTCAAATGTTTGTTAAGCTTATGGGACTTAACTACTGATGAACTACTTACCAACTAGGACGGCACAAATATCCATGCCCGAGGGGGGATTCGAACACCCGACCGTAGTGGCCGTGCAGACCGTGACTGGAGCGCCCCAGTCCCCGCGGCCACCGCGGCCGGCTGGAAAGAATATTACGTGCTGGGTGTATGGGCCAAGATATTATCGTCCATAATTTTTTATTATTTATATTTTTATTAGTTCTGTCCGAAATTTTTGCAAAAAATCATACAACTACAGGCAAATCTAAAGTTGCCATAAAACACGACAGTGCGGAATTTTTATAACTGTTTCCGACAGACTACTTTGTGTATGATATGTGGACGTGTACACTGGATGAATTCTGTGTCTTCTTAATGTTTCTCTCTATAAATCTGCCTTAAGCTGAGGCCCATTGTCAGAGATGACCCTATCCACACTGCCTACTTGTGTAAGGGAGTCCCTACAAAAGGCATGGCTGACAGTGCGAGCGGTAGCTCTCCGGAGAGATGACAGTGTTACAAACTTGGACGTCTATTCCATAACGACCAAGATATAGCAATAACCTCGATTTGTTCTTGGGAGTGGATGCGCAAGATCAGTTGAGGCTACTTGTCGAAGCTTCCGCGGAGCAATAGGGTGCAGCGGAGCCTGTATCCCTACTGTACCATGTTTTCATTTTTGACAAGGCTTACACACTGCAAGAGCACGTCTGATTCTCTTCTCCATGTCCGTAAAGTGGCACAGAGTGTGCAACTTGAGATAGCATTTTTGGGGACCGAAATGTCCATAGCTTAGATGTGTG
This sequence comes from Locusta migratoria, assembly GCA_026315105.1. NCBI lineage: Eukaryota > Metazoa > Arthropoda > Insecta > Orthoptera > Acrididae > Locusta > Locusta migratoria. Next base: position 67,866,790 of record CM048746.1, on the reverse strand, counting down.
TGCCAAATCACCTTGTTTACGAGGTCATTGGGAACACAGACACCCCAAGGCCCTCCCGTCTCTTCCATTGCAAAAGAACAAAATTCCCTTATATAAAAAATAATACTTTCGTATATTTGGAAAGTTCTAGTCCTTGAATTTATCTTTAATCTTACGCAAGATCGGATCTTTGTCTTGTTCCTTACCAGTGTCTCGCAATGTTGTGGAAACATAGTTTTCAAACGCCACCTGTCACATGTAGAAGAGGCTATAATGCTCCTCCTGTAACGGCTGTTGTCCTAACTGCTCATATCTCACAGTGGACCTGGATAACGCATTGGCTATAATGTTCTTGACTCCCGGGATAGCTGGCCGCGGTGGCCGAGGGGACTGAGGCACTTCAGTCACGGTCTGCACGGCCACTACGGTCGGGAGTTCGAATCCCCCCTCGGGCATGGATATTTGTGCCGTCCTTAGTCTTAGTTTGTTCATAAGTAGTTTGTAAGTTTAGGGATTGATGACCCCGTATTTAAGTCCCATAGACTATACAAACATTTGAACTCCCGGGATATGTTCAATGGTGAAATCAAACTTCATCAACGATAAGACCCACCGAGTCAATCTCTCATTACAGAGAGATTTGGTCCGTGAAATCTCTAGTTGCCGGCCGCGGTGGCCGAAGAGACTGAGGCGCTCCACTCACGGTCTGCACGGCCACTACGGTCGGGGGTTCGAATCCCCCCTCGGGCATGGATATTTGTGCCGTCTTTAGTATAAGGTAGTTGATAAGTAGTTTGTAAGTTTAGGGACTGATGACCCCGTAGTTAAGTCCCATAAGCTTAACAAACATTTGAAATTTTTTTTGAAACTCTAGTTTTGTGGCCATACAGGAAGAAACGAAACTTTTTGAAGCTCCACACTACACCAAGGGCTTCGAGTTCCGTAACTGAATAAATTCGCCCAGCCTTATTTAAGATCCGGCTGCCAAATGCAATAGTCTTATAGACAGTATTTCCTCCTTCTTGATACCTTTGGAAGATTATTACTCCCAAACCCATATACGAACTAGCCGTTGCCATGCACTCCTTGGAAAAGTTCGAATGTTACAGAATCGAAGCAGTAACCAATTCTTCCTTCAAGCACTGAAACTCCTCTTCGGCCACACCATCCCAGTCACTAAGAGCATTCTCTCTCGTAAGTGGGCATAGATGTGGCGTCGTCAATTTCTTGATGAAGATGAATGTTTTGAAGAAATTTACTACGCTCAAAAATCGTCGAAGTTGTCGCTTATATTTATGAGTATGAAATTTCGTGATGGCCTCAATCTTTTTAGGGTCAGGAGCAATTCCCTCTGACGATACAATATGTCCCAGGTACTTTACCTTGGAGGTACCTATACATGACTTTTTGATGTTAACAGTGACCCCACATTGCCAAAAGGCTCTAAGTACTTTGCTGATCGGGACTGATGACCTAGCTGTTTAGTCCCCTAAAAACCAACAACACCAACTTCGCTGATCGCGAAGTTATGCTGACCCCAGTCGGTTTTGGCAATGAGGACGTCGTCAGCATAACTGGTTGTGCAGCTCTTAATAGATGTCTGCAAAACCGAATCTAAACCACGAATGAAAACCAAACAGGACACGTTTAGGCCGAAAGGCAACCTCTTAAATCTTTATCACGTCCCGAACGCTACAAATGCGGTATACTGACGGCACTTGGGGTCTAGCATAATCTGCCAAAAACTAGATCGAAGATCCAGAGTGGTAAAGATTTGTGCTCTGTGGAAGTTCTGCAGTAGTTCTTCCGGCCTCTCTGCCCTGTCAGTCTCACGTTCTATTATCGTATTTATCAGTCAGGAGTCGAGAACCAGACGTGCTTTTTATCGTGCTTCTGCACCATGACAAGACGCGTTAAAATACGCCTTCCTCTTCCATCCTAGCCAATTCTTTCCGTACTGCCTCTCTGTGTGCAGCCGGAATCAAACAGGGAGGTACCATGAACGTTTTGTGAAGCTTTATTTTAAATGAATATATAAAGTTATATATAGCCCCTGTTTTTCGGTTAAGTATCTCCGCATTTTCGATTAACACCAAAGCAAGTTCTTCTCGCTCGGCATTAGAGATATTGTTTTGAGTCTGAACCACGTTTTGTATAGCACAGATAACTTCCTTGTGTACTATATCATACTTTTCATCTTTTACTATACTTGTCGAAATGGATTGTATTACATGCTTAGAAATCTTTAGAAGTCTGATCTGATTTTTGTTGAGGACAAATTCACTACGCCCCACATCTAGAATCGACTAATGATAAAGTTAGTAAATCCACTCCAAGCAACAGATCGATAGCTAACATTGGCACTACAGTGAGATTCTAGTCCTACTCTTGACCCTGGCATTTTATCGTCATATGACTCCGAAAGTGCTCCCCTAACTTTGGCCTTTTTCAGCTTCAGAGTCGGCCACGAATGGTCCTTGACACAACGTTGGAAGGCAGTTTCTGATATCACCGAAATCTGACTCCTGCTATCGATAATCCCAGTTAACACATTCTTCCCTATGGTAACCATTAGATGAATTTCCTGCCTAATAGTCATGGGTTTCTCGTCTTTGAGAATTTCCCTTACATCGTCATATTTCAGAAAAGTAATTGCGGATATAAAGGGCGCTCAATCCGCATCTATAACCTGTCACTGTTAGTTATTGGTACCTGAACCAATTTGGGCGCGAGAAGGATGCGGTGCTCTTATTTCAATAATTTCTATTACCCTCCTAGTCGGACTCGGGATTTTCGGTTATTCCAGGAATTACTACTATAGAGGGCAGTCGACCACTGTTGAGCTTGTGGTGGCTGCCAATTATTGTTGTTTTGATTTTGGAATTGGGATGCCCTGTTGTTCTGCCATTGGGCATTGTTCTGACCTTGTCAAAAATGTTTGTAATTCTATCGGCCCAAACTGCGTGGTCATCAGTCCGTAGCTTACAAACTACTTAAACTAAGGTAAACTAACCTAAGGACAACACACACACCCATGCCCCAGGGAGGACTCGAACCTCCACGCCGAGCAACGAGACGCTTTAGACCCCTCGGCTACTCCACCGCGGCTGACTTGTCCTTGAATGCTGTTTTTTTTTTTTTTTTTTTTTTTTTTTTTTTTTTTTTTTTTTTTTTTTTTTAATAAATTTTGTTCTCTTGGCCACCATTCTCATGGTTGCGCCAGTTTCCGTTGGATTGATCCCTTTTTTGCAATCATTTCGGTTATTTCAACCGCGCTTGCGATTCTGCGATGGTCGCAGTTGTTCCCCCAAAAATTATTGTTTTCACTTTGTGGAGGATTCTCCTCCCTGTTCTCGTGAGATTGTCACCTGTGACGGACCTCTACGTACTCTGCTTCTCTAAGTGTGGAGATGAATTTGTCAACTACACTGTCACATTTACCTATCGTGCTCCTCTGGTAACCCTCAGGAAGCTTAGTGAAACAGTGCTTCATTATCTCATTTTCAGAGTATTGTTGCTTGTTTTTCTTGACTAATGACTGAAGAAACTTCACTGGGTTCTTAAAACCGGCAGACTCCATATCACAGCCCATGACAATCTCATCTTTAATTCAGTCTTGCATTTGTGAGAGCCAGTATGTTCCAAGGAACGTGTTTCTAAATTGTTCGTAAGACGTGCTAGTCTTCGCCATAGAGTGCATGTGATCCGCCCCGCTTCCTTGGATATGATCGCAAATAGCTCGAACTTGTATTGCAATGGGCACTGCTGTGGGAGTATCCTATCGAATTGTGCAATGAACGGTTTTGGGCGTAAAACGTTGTTGGATTCTTTAAAGACTTGGAAATTCTGCACAGAGAGGAAATGATTAAGATCGAATTGTTTGAATACGGTGGCTGCGCCACCATATTGCATGTGTTCGTCACCCCTTATGCTATGCTGATTAGTGCCAGCTGGAGCATACCCCCCTGAATCAGCTGATTCGTGGAGGTAGGAGTCTGTCCTTCGGAGATGACAGCAATTACTTCTGTTTCAGGTCGTTCGTGTACACTATGGGAATTTTCCCCCCAAGAGTTTGACCCTTCTCTTACTGGCGATTTGTGTTGGGAGACATCAGTTCTTTCGTCATGTCTCGGTTTTGTTAACGTATCTCTAACATGTGGTACACTATTTGCACTTCCTTCCACGCTTCCCGTCCATGTTGTAGCCATCGACAGTGTCGTAATAATTTCCACTACGCCATGAGTTTTCTTTATGTAGCAAATTAATTCTTTCTGCTGTGAGGAAATGCTACCTTGCGCCTCTTTGAGTTTAGCTATTTCTTTACGCTGATTCGATTCTTTCGCGATCTCTTTCGAATTCTTAGTGATTTTTCTCTTTCGTCTGTTAAAGGATTTATTTCCCTTGTTTGCAATGTGTCAACTACTTTTTTAACGTTTGCGATCTCAGTCCGTGATTTTACCGCCACTTTCTTGGCAAAATCGGCCGTCTTTCTCTCACCAGCTGCTTCGTAACGAGCAATTATCGCGTCTTTCTTTGCCTCGAGTGCAGTATTCTTTGCTTCAATCACTGTCTTTACAATTGAAACAAGCTTCTGACTGACTATTGATAACTCTTCTTTAAGCTCATCAACACAAGCATCAATAATCCTCTCTAATCTCTTGGCACTAATTTTTTCTCATTCTTTCTTTCCTGCTTGTCATGTACTAAATACGTCATTAAGTCTCCTAGCTGAATATCGTCATAATTACCAGCTGGTGGGGACGACCTAGACACCGTTGACTTTCCAGCTTGGGCCTTAATATATGAAGTGCCTTCATCACAGTGAGCGTATTTGGGCCTGGTGGTCTTGGGAAAAAGCGTTCGACTGGAAAACGAAGGGTCACGAGTTCGAAACCCGGTCGGACCTCGGATTTTTTCAGCCTGCGTTTTAACCCATCCTTCAACTTCCAAAGATGTGAGGAGTCACCATAAAATATATGTGGTTCGGATTCCACATTAAGCAGTAGGTCCCCTTTCCCCAGTTGGATAACTGGGGTAGGATAGGGACACACAAGTCCCGGAAGTGTCGTTCAATTGAAAGACTTGCACCAGGCCAATGAACCCCACGAAATTGATATTACTGTGCACACTTTTTTCTTACTGCGTCGTCTAGACATATTAGCCGTGCGGCAGTGCATGCAACCATTCGTCATCAGGGGTTTGAGTCCCCCTTCAGGTATAGGTTAGTTTACCTTAGTTTAAGTAGTTTGTAGGCTATGGACTAATGACCAAGCAGTTGAGTCCGACAGATTTACAAACATTTGAACGTTTCTTACTGTGTCCATAGGGAATTTCAATCTCACTTTCACTAGAATCGTTTACTGACCCCTGTGTATTTTGTATTTCCCTAGATGCTTTTCAGGAAACTTTACTCAAATCGCGTTTTTTTACGAAATTCATGATGATAAGAGGTGTCTGAATCTTCAGACTGGTGCCCCGTGTCACACATTGTGGCACTATTGATCGAAACACCTGTATATTTTACTAATAGTTTAGTCTTACTCCTAGTAATCATAAAATACTCGACACAAAAGTAACTAAATTTGGATACAAGATTCTACAAATGTTCAAATGTTTGTAAATCTATCGGACCAAACTGCGTAGTCATCAGTCCGTAGCTTACAAACTACTTAAACCTAGGTAAACTAACCTAAGGACAAACACACACACACCCATGCCCCAGGGAGGACTCTAACCTCCACGGCGAGCAATCGTGCGCTCCACAGCGAGACGCTTTAGACCGCTCGGCTACTCCACTGCGGCACTAGTTTCTATCCAGCATACAACAACTTCTCCTGAGTATTCGCAATTTAAACACATCACAATACCAATGACAATAACAAAATTCATACGCGAATGTCTGTTAAACAAACATGTAAATAAAATTTTCCCATAAAAAATCAAACAAACAAACAACACCATCAAAGCCAACGCTCTAAAATGACACTGTTGTGTGGTGCAGAAACCACAGTACATGAAATCTGAAAAGACAATTGATTATATGTTGCACACATAAAATTTTCTTATAAACTAACTAAAATTAAGGGGTTTGGCCTGATTACAAAGGATAACACCTACAACCACAGCACAGCATATCCTACACCCAAAAATCCTGGCAGGGTCGCCAAACTGTAAGTTGTATTTTTTTGTGAGATTTTTTATCAGCTGTTCTGTGTGTCCCTTCAAAGCACATAATGCTTATGATATGGTCATAGGAATCTTTAAAACAAATAAATAAAATATCAATTCGTACTCTGAGCAAGCAAGTTATGAGTTGTGCCATGAGAGCAATTATTTGAGTATTCATTGGTGCACTCTAAATTTAACTACTCTATTTCATCCTCCAAAATAGTGAGAAGGTATATTTTAAAGGAAAGAAGATCAGCTCAAAAACTAATTTACTGCAATCAAAAGTCGAACATCTTAACTCTTCACAAATCTAATAAACACTTTCGAGCTCTGTACTTTCAATCAAATTACATTCCCTAGCATACTAAGCTCACACTAGTATACAAAAGCAATGAAATCTTTTTATATAGATTTTACAATTTTCATAAGATAAAAAAATAACTGTCTGTGTCAAGGGATATGCAAAATCAACAAACAGGATGTTAACCGATTAGGTACTCAGAAATATGAAGTTATCTATAGAAGGTAAGATCCCCAGAATGAAGACAGACCTAAATAAAATAATACTTTAAGAAAACTTGTAGCTGGCGGAATTACACAAGTCCTGGCAATGGTGCTAGCAGTACGTTACCCACTCCAAATTACACGTGGTGGTACCATAGCAGACTCGGCAGCAACTAGTGATGGTAACAGGTGAGCTGGAAAATAATGGCGACCGTATTCTCACTGTGATCTGTTAGGCAGAATCGGCATGTAACTCAGCTAACAATTAAGAGGTCCATACGGTACGGAAGCCTACACCGAACTCTCCTCTTCCTTCCTCACTGCTCCTGCCCACGGCCAGTGCTCCAGCGCCCACGCCTTCGCACATAAGGCGCACCAATCTGCAAGAATGGCTAATTGCCTACCCAATGGGATGGCGTAGAGCTGTTGACAAATTGACTAGCTGTCACCCTACAACATTCTGGCAAATCAGAACGCGTTTTCCGCGGCCGCCAAGAGGCTCCGCCCACGCCAGCAATGTTCCCACAGAATTTATCGTCGCCAAGGTGATTTCCCACTAAAGAATTTTAGGGCGCTCCCACTCCTGGTCCCACGAGCAAAACGTTACGCCATTTGTGGCCTCTGGAGCCTTCCTCCAGCTGCCCCAGATGGATGGAAAGCGTCCAGAACGTTCCAGCATTCATGAGACTAAAACGTTTCCTGCTCTGCTGCCTTTGTAGAAATTCTACAGATAAGAGCCAGCACATTCATCACCATAAATAACCTGGCGACCAGAGGACCCTGCTATTGTCACCTATCGGTATATTGTGTGTAAAGCGGAATGGCTGATTGTGTCGAAAGCAGCGTCGGACTGGCGTCCACCGGAGACCGTCTACGAGGCTTTGTGTGGTTCATACCACACGTTCCCGAAAAAATCTCACAGGTACAGAGCCACCTGCATCCAGCCGACCACCTCACACAACTTCCCTGAGCTAGAGTAAGTCGGCCTGTCACCACAGACAAATATATACAGACGGGAAACCTCCGTAAGAGCCCGGTCCTACGCTCAGGGGTGCAGGGAGGGAGGGTTTCCAGCAGTTCCGTAAGATGTGCCATGATGGCGCTGCGGTCAGAAGCAGCTCTTTAAACTGGCCAGAGCAGGCGGCAGGTAGCGGCTGTCCCCACCACCACCTCCCCTCAAACGCCAGCAAGCCGGACACAGCCGTGGCCTCGTGGCAGGCGGCACGAGCTCTCCCCTCAGTCTCCCCTCCACGCTACCCTCTGACGTGCGAGAGGCACCCTAAGCCAGCGATCCGCCTGACACCTGCTAGCATCTTACGGAACTACGAGGGGAGCGTAGGACAGTAGTTTAGAGGGGGCTGTTCCTCTGTATATGTTACTCTGTGCTGTCACCCAACGGGACATTGGCCAGGCCCCCCTCCCTCCTGCTTTCAGCCCGCTACCTTCTGAGAATTTTTTTTGTTAATACAGAAAGAGACGACAGCCTCTCATCAGGATGGCTATGCGGGGAGGAATCGGTACCATCGGTATTAGGCCTGGATGCGTGGGTCCACGGTTGGGAATGACGATGAAATGCCTGAGTGGGTTGAAATTATGGCGGATGATTTTGCGCGGGAAGAGAAGGAAGAGCTGCATGAGTGGTAAAGGTAAATAATTATTTCTTTATTTTTACTGGGATCTTCATATTTTGAAAAAAATTATCCTTCTACCTACTGAATCATGCACTTATATTTTATGTACTTCATTGTTATTACAGAACGATCTAAATAATAATAATAATAATAATTTTATTGTCATTAGGCCATTACAGCAATAGACAAAGTCACATAGATAACATAAATTGTTAATTAAAATTGATTAGACGCTTGTCAATAATATTACAATATTATATTACAGTTGAGAAATTATTCTAAATTGTAGAATGGGTGGGCAACTAACCAGTCATGCAGCGTTTGTTTAAATGCTTGTTCGGGTAAATCTGGTACATTCTGTGGCATCTTATTAAATAGCTTATGCCCTACAAGTTCGTAGCTGTTGAGCGATTTTGACAATCTGTGGTATGAAGTAAATATGCATTTATGCCTTCTAGTGTTGTAATAATGTACGTTTTCCCAGAGTTTTGTTTCTGGTAGTTTCCTCTTTGTATAAATTAAAACATAGTATATGTATAAGTTTATGACTGTCATGACCTTTAGTTTACAGAACAGGGGTTTACAGTGTTCCTTATTTGAAGATCCAGTGATTACCCTAATGGCTTTCTTCTGTAGTATTAAGATGTCCTGGACACAGCTAGAGTTACCCCATAAAATTATACCATATGTTATAATACTTTGGAAGAAAGAGAAGGATGTTATTCGGACATATTTTTCAGGTACATAATCCATAAGTCGTATTAACAAATAAATCACTCTTGACAACTTAACACCAATGTATGTCACATGTTGACCCCAAGGTAATTTATCATCTAGTTATACCCCCAAAAACTTAACGTAACTTGGATCATCCAATGGAAGCTTGTCTTTTAGAGTAAAAACCATTTGCTGCATTTGGTTTCATTCAATAAGAAACCATGTGTTTGAAACCAGTAGGATGCTTGATCAAGTGTCTTAGCAACACAAATTTTAAGACTACTGAGATCGTTGCTACTATGGAGAAATGTTGTATTATCTGGATATAGAACTGTATTGGATTTAATGTTAGTGTGGCATTCGTGCTGGGCATTGCAGCAGAAAAATTCGCCAATTCACAGCGCAGGCACGCATCCCAGCCTGGCTACCTACCGCCCTGCAACCTTGGCAGCAGTACCAGGCCACTGGCTCGGGTTTACTGGCCTCCAGCTGTTCCTACAGGCCTACGACATCCCCTCCACACCCGCCACATGGTCAACGACCCGCCAATTACGCAAAGTCTGTGCTCCCTGGCTCGTAGCCATTCATTCACCGGCGCCTTTGTCCACTGGGTGGACATCAAAATGTTCAAATGTTTGTTAAGCTTAAGGGACTTAACTGCGGGGTCATCAATCCGTAAACTTACAAACTACTTATGAAATACCTTATACTAAAGACGGCACAAAAATCCATGCTCGAGGGGGGATTCGAACCCCCGGCCGTAGCGGACTGGCGTTATTACTACCATAACATCAGATTGATGACGTCATTCACAGTATGGCTCGTAGTTATGCGGGCTGTATGGCTCACAGGGCCGACCCCAGGAATTTTGCCCCCCCGTGCAAAAATTTCAAGTGCCCCCCCTGCCCCGGGCATTTTTAGACTTCGTCAGCTTTACTTATACATAACGTCTTATTTTCACATATTACACTTATACGTGTCTTTGTCGTGAAAATGTCTTTAAGATCATAGCAGCGTCAGTGTTCCATTTACATTTTTAGCCTTAACTTCAAAATTAATATGTCCACCAATATTAATATTTAGGTCAGGGACAGAGCATAAAACTAAAATCTGTCCACTTTTTCTAGTTCCTTGAGTAGAGGTGGAACATTTTACCGACTAATTGCTGTGTAAATCACAAGTTCCGCGAAAGCACTTGGTACAGAGACGATTATCTACACAGGCGGCTCATAATTAGACAAAGAAACACTGAACACTGAACACTGAACACTGAACTGAACTAGGACCGGGACGTAAAAAGATAAATATAAGCGACATAATCTACTGTTGCTACTGTCCATACCGATACTACCAATTAACCGAATTAAAAATATCTCAGGGAACAATAAAAAAGCCGCGGTAGAGTAGCCGAGCGGTCTAAAGCGTCTCGCCTCGGAGCGCGCGGTTGCTCGCCGTGGAGGTTCGAGTCCTCCCTGGGACATGGGTGCGTGTGTTTGTCCTTAGGCTAGTTTGCCTAGGTTTAAGTAGTTTGTAAGCTACGGACTGATGACGACGCAGTTTGGTCTGATAGATTTACAAACATTTGAACAATAAAAAAGGTAGTGTAAAGCCTCCAACAATGAGTTTGCCCAGGCAGATGACATTAATGTCAACCTATTTCATTACTAGACAAAAGAAATGTAGGCATACTCTACAACAAATGTACAATATGCAAATAACTGAAAATGAATAATCATATTTTACTTATTTCACGATACCGTTGTGGGTGCAAGCCAACAACCAGTGGTGTTCTACGTATGGAACATGTTTTTGAGCGAAAGTAACAGAATGCAATATAAGTAAAGGTCTTTGGCTGCCATCAACAGGAAATCAACAAGTTATTTTACATCAAATCAAATAAGATAACATTTTTACTTAGAACAGCAACGTCTAATTTACGATGAAATATTGTGATTTTTTCTAAAAGCTCTTCCATTTTATATAATGTAGTAGGTATTTAATTAATCGTTAACTATTACAAATGAGGAAATTCTTTCGTTACAGACTCTAACATTCATAGGTCAAGTAGGCCGTAATATACAGTTTTCATTACTAGAAATCAGTGTAAGTTTTCTGGCCGTAGTAAATAGTAGCATTCTGGTCCTTTGTGTTTATGCTTACATCGCACCTGTTTCCTTAAATTAATGTCAAACGGAACATTGCCGTAGTCGACCGCAAGAATACGCCTCGCCCTTCTTCCGCTTCTCACGATCGACAGTGACGTCACGCGGAAGCGCCCGAACGCTGCCGAACACATTGGCTCAAGCTTCTACGTAGTAACCTTTCATGTTTCTTTTGCTTCTAGGATAACGCAATATCACTGTTGTCTGTATCAGTGTGTATCAACATGTAAAACTTTGTATCTCCAACTTATTTTCACATTTCTACATGACACTTCCACTTTTCATTGTCTTGTTTAATTTAAGCTATCGGAAGTACATAAAAATTCAGGGATTTGCCGTCCCCAAAAACCTGCCGCCCTGGGCGACAGCAGCCCCCCCCCTTAGAGCCGGCCCTGATGGCTCACCCCATACTGAGCCAGCAGTTGGAAAGTGTGCCAGAATCTGTTAATTCGAAAAAAAGGATACAATTGTTTACGTTCAGTATTCTTTAAATCGTCTTTACTATAACCTGTTTCCACCGTTTCGTGGCAAAATAATAACAACCTTGAGAAATTTCAGTGTCTTGCTTTAATTTTGGACACCAATGTAAACAACCGTCTCATATTTTGTGAGAAATGATTGTTATTGATACCCTTTTTTGACACACAGAGATTTTAAAGATACTGTATAAATATTTATAGTTGAACTTCTAACAACGGATAAAGGAACTGAGGACTGTAGAATGTATTTGTGAAATCTGAAACGTACTCTTTAACATTCACTCAGGGAAACCGTTCTCAAACAGTATTCTGAGTTATTGGAAAAATAAGATTTTTTCAGGCAAAGAATGTGCCTGTTAAACCCCAAATTTTAATAAGTTTAATTTTTAGGTAAATAGTATATAATTAAAGTTATCTACACTTAGTGAAAATGATGCCAAAGATAGCTTCTTTTTGTAATTTTTATTATAACTAGTTTCAGAAGTCTAGCTACCACCTTAAGCTGATTCTACAAATGTGCAAAGGAGAATGTAACAACGGCTTACAAAATTTGCAAACGATCTTATTTGCCCAATAAGATATACATTTACTTATTTTGTACTCGTTTTATGTAAATGGTATCTATATAATATTAGACAAATAAGACCATTTGTAAATTCTATATCCAGTTGTTACATTCTTGTTTCTACATTTGTAGAAGCATCTGAAGACGGCAGCTAGACTGCTTAAACTAATTAATAAAGATTACAGAAAAGCGATCTGTGGCATCATTTTCACTATCAAAGGAGATCGCGTCCTGAAGATGTGCACTTCTTCATAGGATAGCAAACAATTCTCAGTTAATGTGTCCCAAAATATGCAATTACCGGTAGTAGTTTTAATTGATGAAAGGAGAAGATATAAAAATTCAGTAAATGAGACAGGCAAAATGGAGTAGAGACGACTAAGAAATGAGATTCACAGAAAGTGCAAAATGGCTAAGCAGGAGTGGCTAGAAGGAAAATGCAAGTCAGTAGAAGAATGTATAAGAAGGGGAAAAATAAATACCGCCTACAGGAAAATAAAAGAGACATTTGGGGACAAGAAAATCAGCTGTATGAACATAAAGAACTCAGATGGAAAACCAGTTCTCACCAAAGAAGGGAAAGATGAAAGGTGGAAAGAGTATATAGAGGGGATCTACAAACGCAATATTTTAATAAGGGATGAGGAAATAGATGAAAATGAAATAGAAAATACTTTACTGAGAGATGAATTTGACACAGCACTGAAAGACCTAAGTCGAAACAAGACACGCGGAGTAATGACATTCCCTCAGAACCACTAAAGTCTCTGGGAGAGCCAGCCATGACAAAACTATTTCTGGTGCGTAAGATATATGATACAGGCAACAAACCTTCGGAATTTAAGAAAAATGTTATAATCCCCATTCCAAAGAAAGCAGCTGCAGACAAGTGTGAAAATTACAGAACCATCAGTTTAATATGTCATGGTTGCAAAATTTTAACACGAATTATTTACAGAAGGGTGGAAAAGCTAGTAGAAGCTGACCTCGGGGAAGATCAGTTTGGATTCAGGATAAATGTAGGGAGGCAATACTCACTTTACGGCTTATCTTAGTAGATAAAGGAAAGGCAAACCTACATTTCTAGCTTTTGTAGATTTGGAGAAAGCTTTTGACAATGTTGATTGGAATACATGTTTCAAATTCTGAAATCAGCAGGAGAAAATGTAAGGACGGAAGGTTATTTACAACTTGTACAAAAACCAGTCAGCGGTTATCAGAGTTGAAGGGCATGAAAGGGATGCAGAGGTTGGGAAGGGAGTAAAAATGTTCAAATGTTTGTATAGCCTATGGGACTTAACTACGGGGTTATCAGTCCCTAAACTTACAAACTACTTATGAACTACTTACGAACTAGGACGGCACAACTATCCATGCCCGAGGGGGGATTCGAACCCCCGACCGTAGTGGCCGTGAAGACCGTGACTGGAGAGCCTTAGTCCCCTCGGCCACCGCGGCCGGCGGGAAGGGAGTAAGACAGGGTTGTAACCTTTCTCCAGTGCTATTCCATTTGTACATTCAGCAAGCTATAAAGGAAAGCAAGGTGAAATTTGGAGAAGGAATTAAAGTGAAGAAAGAAAAACATTGCGTTTTGCCGATGACATTGTAATTACCTCAGAGACAGTAAATGACCTGGAAGAGCAGCTGCACGGAATGGACAGTGTGCTGAAATGTGCGTATAAAATGAACATAGATGGTAAAAAAGGAATATTAACAAGAGAAAAACGAGGGTAATGGAGTGCAGTCTAAGAAAATCGGGCAATGCTGAAGCAATTAGATTAGGTAACGAAACAATAAAGGTGGTAGATGAGTTTTGTTACTTGGGCAGTAAAATAACATGTGATGGTCGCAGTACAGAGGATAGAAAATGCAGAGTGACAATGGTAAGAAAGGGGTTTTTGAAAAAGAGAAATTTGTTAACATCATCATCAGAGACTGGCTATGCCTTTCAGCATTCAGTCTGGAGCAAAGTACCTCTAATAAAATTCCTCCATGAGCCCCTATTCAGTGCTAACACTGATGCCTCTTCTGATGGTATAACTTTTACTTCAAAATCATTCTGCACCGAATCTAAGTACTTTCCTCTTGGTCTACCTCGACTCCTCTTACCCTCCGCTGCCGAGCTCATGAGTCTCTTAGGTAACCTTGCTTCTCCCATGCGTGTAACATGACCCCACCACCTCAGTCTGTCCGCTCTAACTGCTTAATCTGTGGTGTTCATTCCCAGTTTTTCTTTGATTTCCTCATTGTGGACACCCTCCTGCCATTGTTTCCATCTATTAGTTCCTGCAATCATTCTTGCTACTTTCATATCTGAAACCTCTACCTTATGAATAAAGTAACCTGTATCCATCCAACTTCACTCCCATACAACAAAGTTTGTTAACATCGAATATTAATATAAATGTAAGGAAGTCCTTTTTGAAGGCATTTGTGTGCAGTGTGGCGTTATATGGGACCGAAACAAGGACGATAAACAGTGTGGACAAGAAGAGGATAGAGGCTTTTGAAATGTGGTGTTACAGAAGAATGCTGAAGAGTAGGTGGGTGGATCGCGTAACTAATAAGGAGGTACTGAACAGAACTGGGGAGAAAAGGAATTTCTGGCATACCTTGACTAAAAGAATGGATCGATTGGTAGGACACATTCTTAGACATCAAGGAATCGTAAATTTACTAATGGAGGGAAGTGTGTGGGGTAAAAATCGCAGAGGGAAACCAAGAGATGAATACAGTAAGCAGATTGAAATAGATGTAGGTTGTAGGTCTTATGAGGAGATGAAGAGGCTTGCTCAGGATAGAGTAGGGTGGAGAGCTGCATCAAACCAGTCTCCGGACTGAAGACCACAACAAGAACAAGAACAGTTTTTATAGACAGACCCAAATAAACTGGCACAGGTGCTAAACATTGTTTTCCACAACAGAGCGTCACTGTCAGTCTTTCGGAACTCGTATATCGCTCGTTAGCGGCAGGGTCAAAGTGAGCAATAAGTTGTAGACGAAACTGGCCAGCGATTTGTCGCTGGTGAATGAGGACTTGCACTTTACGCAGGAAGGCGAATGGAACGACCTGACGATAAACGCGGAGGCACGGTGTTAAACGCACGACGTCCAGCGACCAGCGAATGTCGGGTGCGGGCCAACACCTCGCCAGGGTCCGGCGCTGGGTTATCGCGCCGCCTCAGGGGGTCTGACGTCACCGCCGCCAGCCATCCACCGGCGAGGCGGAGCGCGCGCCGAAATACAGGGCAGCCTTGACACACATTCTGCTCCCTACACTCTTTAAGTATGATTAATATTACAAAAACAGTCTTGATCGCAAAAATTAACAGTTTTTATTGACCGGTCTCGACCTGATGTAGGTCATCTCAGGAATAAAATGCAGCCCGTGTGGCCAGTGCTGGACTCGGCTGGGTTCTCCTGGCTGTTCTACATCTACATCTACATAGATACTCTGCAAATCACATTTAAGTGCCTGGCAGAGGGTTCATTAACCACTTTCATAACTTTTCTCTACCGTTCCATTCTCTAATAGCGCGGGGGAAGAAAGAACACCTAAATCGTTCCGTTTTCGATCTGATTTCTCTTATTTTATTGGGAAGGTCATGTCTCCCTAAGTAGGTGGGTGCTAGCAAGATATTTTCATATTCAGAACTAAAAGTCGGTGATTGAAACTTCGCAAACAGATCACGCCGCAATGAATAACGTCTTTCTTTTAATGATTTCCACCCCAATTCGTGCAACATTTCCGTGACGCTTCGCCCCCCCCCCCCCCCCCCGTAACGTGATGAAACAAAACGAGCTGCCCTTCTCTGAACCTTCTCAATGTCTTCCGTCAGTCCCACCTGGTGAGGGTCCCACAAGGGGCAACAGTACTCCAGGAGAGGACTCACAAGTGTGATGTACGCAGTCTCTTTGGTGGAGCTGTGCATCTTCGAAGCGTTCTGCCAATGAAACGTAACCTTTGGTTCGCCTTCCGCACAATATTTTCTATGAGTTCTGTCCAGTCAAAGTTGTTCGTAATTGTAACTCCTAGGTTTTTGGTAGAATCTACGACCTTAAGGTTTGACATTTATCGCGTAATTGAAGTTCAGCGGATTTCTTTTAGTGGTCATGTGTATTACTTCACACTTTTCTTTATTTAGTGTCAATTGCCAATTTTCGCACCATGCAGAAATTTTGTCTACCAGCAGGTAACTGTTAACTGGAGAACAGCCAGGACAGCCCAGCCGAGTCCAGCACTGGCCACATGGGCTGCATTTTATACCGAAGATGTCCTACATCAGGTCGAAACCGGTCAACAAAAACTGTTAATTGTTGCGATGAAGACTGTATTTGTAATATTAATCATACCAAATACATCGCTGTTTCTCTTCTCTGAAAATATGTCTAAATTAACTCTATTAGTACACGCACGTCAAAAAGGTGTTGCGTCAACATGATTCAAGGGAATCATAGCCCTTTACACATCATCATCACCATCATCACCATTATCTGGTTATCTGCCTTGCGCAGGTTTTGACTGTATAGCCCTCATGTTGCTGTGTCTTCTGCTTTCTTCATTTTTGATGCCCTCCTTGTGGCCTGCTGAAGTCAGCCAGCATCTGGAACCTTCTCCTGCCCTTCCCTCTCTTTCCCGGAACGAAACCATCAACTGCTTCTACTCAGATTGTGGCCTATCCAATTTCATTTTCACTGTCATCAACATCCTCCGTTCTTCACCAACTATACTGAGTAGTTCTTCATTCCTCAGTCCATCTGATCTTCCCCATTGTAAGCCATATCCACATTTCAAAAGCTTCAATTCCCATCTACATCTACATAAATACTCTGCAAATCACATTTAAGGCAGAGGGTTCATTAACCACTTTCATACCCTTTATCTACCGTGCCATTCTCTAATAGCGCGGGGGAAGAAAGAACACCTAAATCGTTCCGTTTTCGATCTGATTTCTCTTAATTTATTTGGATGGTATGTAGGTGGGTGCTTGCAAAATTTTTCACATTCAGAACTAAAAGTCGGTGATTGATATTTCCCAAATAGATCTCGCCGCAACGAATAACGTCGTTGTTTTAATGATTTCCACCTCAAATAGTGCAACATTTTCGTGACGCTTTCCCCCCTGAAACGAGATGAAACGAGCTGCCCTTCTGCGAACCTTCTCAATGTCTTCCGTCAGTCCCACCTGGTGAGGGTCCCACAAGGGGCAACAGTACTCCAGCAGAGGACGAACAATTGTGATGTAGGCAGTCTATTTGGTGGAGCTGTTGCATCTTCGAAGCGTTCTGTCAACGAAACGTAACTTTTGGTCGCTTTCACCACAATATTTTCTATGTGTTCTCTCCAGACTAAGTTGTTCGTAATTGTAACTCATAGGTATTTGGTAGAATTTACGACCTTAAGGTTTCACTGATTTATAGTGTAATTGAAGTTCAGCAGATTTCTTTTAGTGGTCATGTGTATTATTTAATTGCTAAATTTCGCATCATGTAGAAATTTTGTCTGGATCGTTTTGCAGTTGGTTTTGATCCTCTGTTGACTTCACTAACCGAAAAACGGCAGCATCATTCGCGAACAGGCAAAGGGAACTTTTCATATTTTCTACTAAATCGTTTATAAACACAAGGATGAGAAGGGGACCTATAACGCTTTCCTGGGAAACGCCAGATATCACTTCTGTTTTACTCGCTGACTTAACATCAATTACTACGAACTGTGTCCTTTCTGATAGGAAATCGTGAATCCAATGGCACAATTGGGGCGATATTCCATAAGCACGCAAGTTCATTAGAAAGAAACGGTGTCAAAAGCCTTCCTGAAATCCAGAAATATAGAATCGATTTGAGATCCTTGTCGATGGCACTTATCACTTGATGTGAATAAAGGGCAAACTGTGTTTCGCAAGGGCGATACTTTCTGAATCCGTGTTGACTATTGGTTAATAGGTCGTTCTCTTCGAGGTGGTTCATAATGTTCGAACAAAGTATATATTCCATAATCCTACTGCAAATCGACGTCATGGAGATGGGCCTGTAATTTTGGGGATCACTCCTATTGCCGTTTTTGAATATTGGAGTGACCTGGGCAACTTTCCAGTCTTTGGGTACGCATCTTTCGCTGAGTGATAGGTTGTATATAATAGCTAAGTATGGAGCTATTGCATCAGCATACTCTGAGAGGAATCTAATTGGTATACAATGTGGCCCAGAAGATTTGGTTTTGTTTAGTGACTTAAGTTGTTTTACTACACCAGGAACATCTACTTCTAAATTTGGCATGCTGGCAGCTGTTCTTGGTTCGAATTTTGGAGTATTTTCTTCGTCTTCTTTCGTGAAAGAATTTCGGAAAGCTGTGTTAAGCAATTCTGCTTTAGTAGTACTCTCATCTTGATTTTTAAAAACCACGTTTCTGCTCCACTTAAGACCACGATCCATATTAGGCGCATCACCCACCAGTCACTTCCTTAAGTTTCAAAATGTTCATATGTTTGTTAAGCTTAAGGGACTTAACTGCGGGGTTATCAGTCCCTAAACTTACAAACTACTTATGAACTACCTTACACTAAAGACGACACAAACATCCATGCCCGAGGGGGGATTCGAACCCCCGACCGTAGCGACCGTGCAGACCGTGACTGGCGCGCGGCAGTCCCCTCGGCCACAGCGGCCGGCACTTCCTTAAGTCCTTATTTAAACTACTTGTTAGGAATCTTCTCTGAGTTTGAAATGCCTCCTTCGGCAGAGACATTCTCACTTCGATATCTTGTTGGCAGTCCATGTCTTCCTTAATCCAACTTCCCGAGTACTTTAATGTTCCATCCCTTTTTTACGATTTATGACCGCAAGTTAATTTTCACTTTTCTTTTGTTTAAACCTATGAGCATGCTTTCAATGTTCTTTTCATTAATTTTCATACCATATGCTGCACAGACTCTATTCAGGTCATTTAGCATTCCAGTCAGTGTCTTTTGATTTTCTGCGAGGACCATTGTATCATATGCAAATGTTATGGATTCAGGTTTCAGTCCACCTATCTGGATGCCTCTTGTCCCAAGCAAACACCTTTTCACAAACATGGAATATTCTCCTTCTTGCTCATGAAGACAGAAATTGACACAAATTGTACGACAATAACCTAGACATCTGGATTTGTGTTCCGTATTGCAGCATACACCAGTACCGCTAATACCCGGTAACTCGTCATCTTGCACTGATGTATTCATCGTGGCATACTGTCCACTAAATCATCAAGGGACTGTCCCACTCATCAACGGCGCTTCTTTTAAATTGATTAGTGGGTCTTCTCGTCCAAGAACAACACTTTTTAATGTATCCCAGTTATGTTCGATAGGGTTCATGTGTGGAAAACAAGCTAGCCATTGTAATTTGCAATGTTGTTACCATGACAGAACGCATTCACAAGATGTGTACGGTGAGTGCGAGAATTGTCGCCCATTGAGACGAATCCATAACGGAAATGTTATAGATATGGTTCCACTATACGTTGGAGGATGTCAATCGTCTACTGTACGACAATCAGTGGAGTACGTTGGCCGCACACAATTCCATCCCAGAACATCAGGGAAGCACCACTTTGCCGCACGCGCTGAGCAGTGTTTCCTAAGACGTTCAGAAACGTCTCCGATGATTGCCTGTTTGAAGACAGATGTGAATCTCATCTGGGAATAACACTTGGTGCCAATTCTGACGAGTCCCGTCAAATAAAAAATGTTCAAAAAATTGAACATTTTTTCAGCGTGCTGATAGGCCGATCAATCTGTGGGTCTCCACTGTTCGTTGTCGTCATGAAACCTGCAGAACCGTCATTGTGATGGAGGGTCAAAAAAGCGTCGAGGTGGTCCCGGACCAGTTGAACATGCGCCGACCATTCTAAATCCCTTCCAGAACACATGGGGCTATGTTCCACACCAGTAAACTACACCCCAAACCGTAACAGGAGCACCACCGCCCACGGACAGACATTAACCTGATTGGCAATGCCCTATGCAGTATCATTGGTGTCACTGAAACAGTCATTACACATTACTACCATAAGGCATTTGTAAAAGTAGATAAAATAATCTTAAAAAATAGAACTAAAATGATAAACGTACGTCACCTGTATAGTGTTGACGTGTACATAATGCTAATGAGAAGTATCTTCAGTGTTGTTATCATATTTATTAATCTGTCACAGAGGCGGTTGGTCCTATGACGCATACGGTCGGGGGTTCGAATCCCCCCTCGGGCATGGATATTTGTGCCGTCCTAGTTCGTAAGTAGTTCATAAGTAGTTTGTAAGTTTAGGGCCTGATGACCCCGTAGTTAAGTCCCATATATACAGACATTTGAACATTTGATTTTTTCCTATGACGCAACGGTGCAATGAACCCCCAAGGAAATATTCGACTTTGAGAAAACTTTACAGTATATAACGATGTTATATTTAACAGGAGAATGGAAAAGCTGGTAGAAGCTGACCTCGGGGAAGACCAGTTTGGATTCAGGAGGTACATAGGAACCCGGGAGGCAATACTCACTTTACGGCTTATCTTAGAAGATAGATTAAGGAAAGGCAAACCTACATTTTTAACTTTTGTAGATTTGGAGAAAGCTTCCGACAATGTTGACTGGAATACACTCTTTCAAATTCTGAAGTCAGCAGGGGCAAAATACATGGAAAGGAGAATTATTTACAACTTGTACAAAAGCCAGACCGCAGTTATTAGACTCGAAGGGCATGAAAGGAAAGCATTAGCCGGCCGCGGTGGCCAAGGGGACTAAGGCGCTCCAGTCACGGTCTGCACGGCCGCTACGGTCGGGGGTTCGAATCCCCCCTTGGGCATGGATATTTGTGCCGTCCTAGTTCGTAGGTAGTTCGTAAGTAGTTCATAAGTAGTTTGTAAGTTTAGGGACTGATGACCCCGTAGTTAAGTCCCATAGGACATTTGAACTTTTTTTTTTTTTTTTTTTTTTTTTGAAAGCATTAATTGGGAAGGGAGTAAGACATGCCTGTAGCCTTTCTCCGATGTTATTCAATTTGTACATCGAGCAGGCAATGAAGGAAAACAAGGAAAAATTTGAAATAGGGATTAAAGTTCAGTTTTGCTGATGACATTGTAATTCTGTCAGAGACAGCAAAGGACCTGGAAGAGCACTTGAATGGAATGGACAGTGTGTTGAAGAGAGAGTATAAAATGAACATTAACAAGAGCAAAACGAAGTTAATGGAATGCAGTCTTAGAAAATCAGGCGATGCTGAAGGAATTAGATTAGGTAACGAAACAATGAAGGTGGTAGATGAGTTTTGTTACTTAGACAGTAAAATAACATATGACGGTCGCAGTAGAAAAGATATAAAATGCAGAATGGCAATGGGAAGAAAAGCATTCTTGAAAAAGAGAAATTTGGTAACATCGATTATTAATTTAAGTGACTACTTGGTATTTTTACAGTGATCTTCCGCAGTTGACAGTAACTGTGCACGATGAAAAGGTTGAACACTCATAGCCATACACATGTTGTTTCAATTGAGAAAAAATGTTTCTGATCTATCTTATACACTGTACAAGTTATGTACACAATTGTAGCCAGAGGGTCTGGAAGGGTTAAACAACTGGACAGTGCTTACAATGATCGGATTCGCAAATATCATTACGAACTAAAATTGTGGATTGCATTAAATTTTGTGCTGCTTTTGAGCCCGAACTTGGTGAACATGACAAACGCAGAAATTTTCCGCAGTTTTATAAATTTAACTGCTGAACTTTCCGACCTTCCTATCGGTACTCACCAATACGAATTGAGCAATACATAACTCAGAACAGTGAAAGGTTTATGTCTCGTTGTCTCTGTTCATAGGGGTGAGTTATGTTTGTCAGTTTCTATGCCCTAAACAGCTACCCAATATGTTTAAACAAGTCAATAATTCATCTGTAGTTTAGATAGTCTATCAATCTGCATATGATGACATGAAAATATAAACAAACATAAATTAAAGCTCTGAATAACGAACAAAATGGATTATAAGGTAATGTTTACAAGAGAGTCATTCAAGAAGTAATTTTTATAAATGGTGTTTATTAATCTTTTTGGACATACATCAGTAAAGAACTGAATATTTCCCCAACTATTGTTCATGAGAGGCACAATAAGTATCACACGAACTCGAGAGTAAAAGTTCTAAATCATCACAAGTAAATTAATGAAGTCCATCGAACATTGCAGTTCCAAATGAATCCGCTATTAATTACACTATTTGTTATAAAATACAGTTTGTCATCACACAAGTACACACGATTGCTGATTATCACAGTTCCACAGCCCTACTACCGGGCATAGTTTACCACTTTTCACCAGAGACTAAGTTCTGCAGTCACAGTCCCGTAAATTTTTTAAGTCCACACATGCCTATCTCTTCAAATCACAAGTTCGTAATCGCCCAGCGTCACAACCTTTCACTACCGCGTTCAAGTTACGAGTCCCTTCCCAAGTGTTCTAAAGCATGCTCTCAAAATGTTCAAATGGGACTTAACTAAAGGGGTCATCAGTCCCTAAACTTACAGACTACCTATGAACTACCTTATACTAAAGACGACACAAACATCCATGTCCGAGAGGGGATTCGAACCCCCGACTGCAGCGGCCGTGCAGACCGTGACTGACACGCTGCAGACTGCTCGGTCACTGCAGCCGAGCATGCTCTCCCTTGCTCCCAAATTTCTATCCTACCGCGCGCGCTAATGCCTCACTTTTAAAATACAATTTCCCTTCGAAAATATTATACATTTGAATATCACAGAATTAAAAGCTTTGACCACCTCCCTACAAATGTTGTTTACATTTAACAAACAAATATATATTTAAAAATACTCCAAACGGTTCAGACTGAAGCTCTTTGCTCAGATAGCTATTAAGTGTAGCGTCTCACTTCAAATATATTGCCGCCGTCGAAATATAGTTACATACTGAATATTTAATTTATCATGGATTTTTATGCAAATATATTCAGTTCTTGTCCACAAATACATGTAACTGTTTATATTACATACATTATCCGCTGCATATCTAGAATTTTTAGTGGGCCATGAAATATTTAATTGGCAGTCTACAACATAAAACGAACGTCACTAAGAATAATATTAAATATAATAAAATACATATATAAATGTCATGCACATGTTCATGTTTTGTGTTTCTGTGCTGGAATCTATTTTCTGACACAAGAATAGTAAAAGAGAGTAAAATAAAGTTTATTGAAAGAATATGGTAATAACATGGTACGTCTTTTTAGATATCGTGGTGCAATGCTGCCCATTTGCTTCTTAAACTGGTACTGATAAACACTACGTATCTATAATAGTAAATATAAGTCTTCTTATTATTATTATTACAGTACTCAAATTTGTCGACTTTTTATCTGTAAGGGACATTGAAATTGTAATTACGGCGTTTGATTGTCGCAAGTCACCTGAATTCCATTAATATGATTATATTTGCCGTATGATCATTTCCTGATTTTATATAGATTTTTAGAATAATGTGTGTGGCTATATTACATTTCAGTTGCAATCTGGGAGAGCCGCCCTCGCTTATCCAAGGCCGCAGTTTCCTGTTTCCGAGCAGATTAGGAAAATCCTAACTACCTGTATTCCATTCATTAGGTACAAACTGTTAGCCGACCGGCTGGGGAACCCAACAGCCTGACAAAACCCACCTTTCACATGGAAACAATCAGCTTCTCCCTGTATCTGTAGTGTCACACACCTCCATTTGATATGATACATTTGGCTGCCAAATTATCATGTCAAGTAGCACCAAAATTTATGACCATTTTTTTAAATTAATAAAAACATTAAAATTATTACCAACGACTGTGCCAGAACAAAATGTATAAAACTGCAGTGACGTATGAACCAGCGTACCATTTGTGCGTCATGTATAAGATTTAAATCTAAAGTAATATAAATTATGAATTTATGGCATATTAATTAAATGCCCAGCGGAGTATATGCTCCTTTGGTGCAAAGCACACTAGTTTCACTCGGCAAATATCACTTTAACGCGTCCTTGCGCCTCATCATTCCAACGATCTGGTTCCACCGTCCGCAGCACTGTCACCAATTAAATGTTCAAATGTTTGTATAGCTTATGGGACTTAACTACGGGGTCATCAGTCCCTAAACTTACAAACTACTTATGAACTAGCTAATACTAAGGACGGCACAAATATCCATGTCCGAGGGGGGATTCGAACCCCCGACCGTAGTGGCCGTACAGACCGTGACTGGCGCGCCGCAGACCGCTTGGCCACCGCGGCCGGCAGTCACCAAGTCTCCGCCAGCGTCGTACCTTGTCGGAATGTGTGTGACTCTGCAGCTGATTCCCCCGGACGAAATGAAAACACCTGTAGAAATTCGACTACGTTATACTTACCAATATATGGAAACCCAACCGAATCCCCAAGGTTCCAGCTTTGAACGCCTTCCGCCAGTGTGTTTGTGGAGCGAGCGCTGACCAGCGTCCGATGTCAACAACTACCGCCCCATCTCACTTCTGACAGCTTTATCCAAAATTTTTGAAAAAGTTATGTATTCTCGAGTTGCTTCACATATTAGTAAAAATAAAGTTCTAAAAAAATGTTAGAGTGGTTTTCAAAAAAGGTTTTCAACAGAAAATGCTATATATACCTTCACTGATGAAATATTAAATGCTCTGAATAACCGGACATCACCAGTTGGGATTTTTTGTGATCTCTCAAAGGCTTTTGATTGTGTAAATCATGGGCTTCTTCTAGATAAACTTACGTATTGTGGTATGAGTGGGAAGTGCACAAATGGTTTATATCATACTTAACTGGAAGAGTGCAGAAAGTTGAAATAAGCAGTTCACATGAAATAGATGAAACAAGTAATTCCTCTACCTGGGGAGTTATCAAAAATGAGGTCCCACAAGGTTCGATCTTGGGTACTTTGCTGTTCTTAATATATATTAATGACTTGCCATTCTACATTCACGAATATGCTAAGCTAGTACTTTTTGCTGAAGATATAAGTATAGCTATCACACCTGACAAACAGGAATTAACTGATGAAATTGTAAATGATATCTTTCAGAAAGTTATTAAGTGGTTCTCTACAAATGGACTCTCATTAAACTTTGATAAAACCCAGTATATACAGTTTCATACATTAAATGGCATGACACCGTTAATAAATTTAGACTTTGAACATAAATCTGTGGCTAAGGTAGAATATTCAAAATTTTTAGGTGTTTGCATTGACGAGGGACTGAATTGGAAGAAACGTTTGAGTTCAGCTACTTATGTTATCAGAGTCTTTGCAAAATTTAGTGATATACATCTCAGTAAATTAGCTTACTACGCCTATTTTCATCCATCGCTTTCTTATGGGATCATATTCTGGGGTATTTAAACATTGAGTAAAAAGTATTCATTGCACAAAAGCGTGTAATCAGAATAATTGCTGGAGCCCACTCATGAACATCCTGCAGACGCTTATTTAGCGATCTAGGGATCTTCACTGTAGCTTCACAATATATAAACTCATGAAATTGGTTATTAACAATCCGACCCAATTCAAAAGTAATAGCAGTGTGCATAGCTACAACACTAGGAGATAGGGTGTTATTCATTATTCAAGGTTAAATCTAACTTTGGCTCAGAAAGGGGTGAATTATGCTGCCACAAAAGTCTTTGGTCACTTACCAAGTAGCATCAAAACTCTGACAGATAGCCAACTAGTATTTATATGAAACTTAAAAAAATAAAAATAAAATATTAAAAAAAATAAAAATAAAATAATAAAAAAATGTAATAAAAATCCTTAAAATATTGATTGTCAAGTGTAGACAACATTTACTAGACTGACACGTTCCACATCATTACGAAATGTCGAATATGATCTATGGAACAAGTGTTAACCATACTAATCCAGCGCTCGTTACGTGTAGAATGTTGCAACTCACGTTGCTCCGACAGGATAACGGTCGCCCACACACTGCAACGTGTTCTGCAAGACGCTCACCAACTTCCCCGGCCAGTGCGATTTGCAAGACGTGTCAACAGCCGAGTACGTGTTGGATGCGATTGAACGATAACTGACGCGCTCGACTCGTCAAATCAGAACGCATGCAGAACTAAGTGAACAGGCCGAGTAGGCGTGGAATATTCAAGAAACTCCCGGGTATGCAGCCAGGTACGAAAGTCGGCGTCGGCTGATATTTCGGCAGGAGATCATCCTGCCATTCTCAAGACAATACTGCAGCGAAGGATCCTTTGCAGTTACTTGTGTGGGCATCTTGTTAGCCCGATCTGAAAAAAACAGCATTGCGGCTACGCCTTCACTGAATAACAATTGTTGCTTAATATTACTGGGCTTTTTCCATTATCTTGGATTATACACTGAGTATACTAGGTTTTGCTCGTCTGGTAGCGAGGGAGCAATGTGCAAACGTAGTTTAAAACCTCCGTTCTCAATGACAACAGAAAGACAACACACACAGAGGAAGCAAGCACACAGTGCCATCACACGACCAAAGATGAAAACCGACAGCAATGTCGATAATAAACATCAGTTTTCAGCGGGTGAGGTGGCATTAATTTTGGTTTTTGGACAAGTGAGAGAGCAGGATTCCATGCAGAATTCAAACAAAAACCTCCATCCATATTCAGCAGGTTATTCGCTTGTTTTCAAACGATTCCTTGATAACATAATACCAGTAGTTGTAAGTGCATGCCAAAATTCCCGTTTTGTTGTATTCCATCGGGTGACCTGTGTCCAAGATGTGCTTGCCAACAGCACACATGTTGCATTTTCGTAAATGTGGGTGACGTTCATACTCAATAAATCGGTCCTCGACGGTCCTAATTGTTTGACCAACATATGGCATGCCACAGCTACACGGGATACGGTAGACACCAGCCTTGCGCAAACCCATCTCATCCTAAACGGACCCTAAGCGCCTTAATTTTAGAAGGTGGTCGAAGCGCATATTTACGTAAAATACGGACAGTCTCGTTAGAAATGCTGCAGAAAGGCCATTGCCTTGGGTGCCACCTCTACGCTATCATATCTAGCCCGTTGCACATTTGGTTGACAGAGCAACGCTCGTTTAATCTGCCGTTCACTATAATCATTCTGGCGAAAAGTGACCTAAAGATGGGACAACTCTTAAGATGGGACAACTCTTAAGACTTTCTGGGTCTGAGATGACGCGCGCCCTGTGCACTAACAAGAGGAGCACATGGGTATCGGATTTTATAATTTCTCCATATTTACGGTACATGAAGTTGAGAACTTGAATAAAAATCAACTAAAGTCATTCGACGCATTTCTCAAAAATTCTCCAGAAAATCGACTTTGAAGTTTTGCAAAGTATACGAAAGTACGAATAATTTAAACGGTTGTACCACCTGGCAGTGTAGCTCGTGTGGTAGCGTTCTGGCCTCACCGCCGTAGAGTAGGGGGTTCAAATCCCACAGTTTTCGAATTCAGTTATATATGACTTTCCAAAATCAGTGTCGTAGCTTTTTACAAACTGAACAATTAGAGACTACCGTCGTCAACTAATAGTTAAGCTAATACTGTTAAAAAATGTAACTTTTTTGATGGAAACCATCACTATTAACAACCTTCTATGAAATCTAGAAAATTACAAATAAACAGAAATGCTTGCACTTTTCGTAAAACTTACCATTAGATGTTAATATTGTGGAAGTATTTGAACGCAACGAAAAAAATAATAAAAAAAAACCTGCTACTACAGGACTCGAACCAAGGCCAGAATGCTGCAGCCTGGGTTACAACAGATGCCTTAAGTTATTTAATAATTGGTTACTTGCAAAACTTCAAAGTCGATTTTCTCGAGAATTTTTGAGAGTCGCTTATGGCTTTGGCTAATTGTTATTTGAGTTCTGAACATCATGTGCCATAAATATCAAAAAATTCTAAAATCAGATACCCATGTTGTCTCCTTGTAAGATATGTCGAACTACATCACGTTGAGCTGGTTGGTGACAACTATCAAGCCTACAGATACAAATCTCTGTGAGTTGTCTTCCTATAAACAGTAAGCCCCGACGTAGCATCTGCCTTCCTCCTAACCAACACATCAAGGAAGGGAAGGCAGCCATTCCTTTGCACCTCCATGGTCAAACGGATGTTAGGATGGATATATATGGAAAAAAAAGTAACCAACGCCTTGATTCCAATGCAAGTTCTTCAAAGTCCTTTACGATTTAATTAACAATGATAGGCGACAAGGGACTTCCCATCGCAACTCCATCTGTCTATTCATAGTACTGGTCATTAAATAAGAAGTCGGTGGACGTAGCTGCTTTATCTGTTCTGGGAAAAGGTTTGAACTTTGCACCGACGCTTAAGCATTTACCTGTTGTTGATTTTATTAGTTGATCGAACACGCTGTTTTTAAACTACTTTCTGACTAAAACTTTTTAGCTGTCCGTACCTTTCACGTTCAAGTTGGTGCATCCTGTAGCTCCTCTCATGTCTAGGAGAATGGGGTCCCTCAGGGCTCTGTTTTATGCGTTCCATTGTTTTTAGTGGTCATTAACGGCTTAGCGACAACAGTCGGAGCGTCAGTATCCCCTTCACTGTATGCTGACGACTTCTGCATATATTTTAGTTCTTTTAGCATGTGCGTTGCTGAATGCCAGCAGCAGGTCGTCATAGGCAAGGCGCAGATGTGGGCTCTCTCCCGTGGGTTCCAGTTTTGTGTCGCCAAGACGTGCGTTATGCACTTCTGTCGTCGACAGCCTGTCCACCCCCATCCCGAGGTGTACCTTGACGGCCAACTACTCAATGTAGTTGAAACGCATCGACTTCGACTTCTAGGACTGGTATTTGATGACCGGCTCACATGGCAACCATATATTCGCCTGCTGAAACAGAAGTGCAGGCGGCACCTCAAGGCCCTCCGCTGAATCAGCAGTACCACTTGGGGGCAGACCGCGGTAGCCTGCTGCGTTGCTACACAGTCCTTGTTCTGTTGCGTTTGGGAGTGTAGTTTATGGTTCAGCATCGTCCTCGGCACTGCAGAGTCTGAATCCTATCCACCACTGTGGAGTTACACTCGCGACAGGGGGTTTCAGAACCAGTCCTATGGACAGTCTCCTTATGGAGGCTGGGGTGTCTCCTCTGCGAATCAGACGTCAACAACCGCTGGCCAATTACGCAGTTCATGTGTATAGTACGCCTACTTATCCAAGCCACCGTCTCCTTTCCCCCAAGAGTACTCCTATATTCCAGAACGACGGCCGAGATCGGGTTTGACGGTTAGTGTACGTGTTCGGTCTTTTCTGAGTGAAATGGAGTCTTTTCCGCCACCATCTCTGTTCTAATTCCAGTCACGTATGCCACCACGCTGTATACCTCGACCTCTACTGGACTTGATACACCACTCCAAACGCTCCGTTCACCCAGAGGCACTTCACTGGCAATTCCTGTCAATTCTGGATGTGTACCAGGGATCCACAGTAATCTTCACTGATGGCTCGAGGGCAGATGGTTGTGTCAGCTTTGCATATTCGCATGCCGGACATAAGGAACTGCGCGTTTCCTGCTGGATGGCTGCAGTGTATTTACTGCTGAGCTGGTAGCCATCCTTCGTGAAGTCAATCACATTCATTCCAGCCCCGGGAAGTCTCTCCTCATTTTCAGTGACTCCCTTAAAAAAAAGTTCAAATGTTTGTAATTCTATGGGACCAAACTAAGTTGATCATCAGTCCTTAGACTTACAAACTACTTAAACTAAGCTAAACTAACCTAAGGGGCAACACACACATCCATGCCCCAGGGAGGATTCGAACCCCCGACGTGGGAGCCCGCTCGATCCGTAGCGTGGCGCTCCAGACCGCTCGGCTACTCCCGCGCGGCGTGACTCCATAAGCAGCCTACAAGTCCTCGATCAGTGCTTCCCTCGCCATCCCTTGATTAAGGCCCTCCAAGAATCCCTATACGACATCGACCGTCGTGGGCGGTCGGTAGTATTTCTCTGGACTCCAGGGCACGTTGGGATAGATGGAAACGAGATGGCTGACAGTTTAGCAAAAGAGGCTACCCATAAACCAACCCTGGATATAGGTATCACAGCTCCTGACATCCATTCGACGTTACATAGTCGCGTTCTTGGTCTGTAGAAGACAGAATGGCGTACCCTATGGACACCCAAGAAATTGAGACTAATAAAGGAGACAACGAACGTGTGGAGGTCCTCTATGCGCAATCCTCGCAGGGATTCTGTCGTCCTCTGTCCACTCCGCATCGGCCATACTTTGCTTATACATGGTTACCTTCTTCGTCGCGAGAACCCTCCTCACTGTTGCTGTGGTGCGCCTTCGACAGTCGCCCACACATTACTGGAATGCTCAACTTTAGACGCTCAAAGGCGGACTCTTAATCTCCCTGACTCCTTAAACCCTGTTTTAGGCGACAATGCCTCTGTGGCTGATACTGTTTTAAATTTTATTCGTAACAATTCCATCTGACGTTCATTGAGTATATTTTATCTATTTCATCTGCACCTGCTTAACGTTTTTAGACAGGTGATTTTAATGTGTCAGAGAGTGGCTGGACGTTCTACTTTTATTTCTGTGAACACCCAGCCTAGATACTCTGGTATTCTCTTTTAAATCTCTTCTTTCTCCCCTTTTATTTGTTTCTTTTACTTCTGATGTCTTCAATCTATGGTTTGATGTAATTTAACACGCTATGTCCCTTTTTAGCGATCCTTTACGTCTTCTCTGTGATTGGACAAAGGGACTGATGACCAAAGTAGTTTGGTCCCTTTAAAACTCCAACCAACCAACCAACCAACTAACCAACCAAGAAGTAATTAATCCATGCACATAATATGCCTGAGCGCCAACTGCAGATCGACTTTCAAAAGAAAGGAAGCTTAGGGTTTAACACTTAGCCTGCGGCCGACGTAATATTACGTCTTCAGAAGGAAACAGAATTTTGCGGCCGACGTAATATTACGTCTCGACAGTTACAGTGGGTCTCTTTAGCACCAAAGGTATATTTACGGCTCCCGCGAAGTCTGAGTGGTCTGCAGGCTTCGTAGTTTCAACCGCGAGCGCTAGATGTCAGCTGCGAACTCAGTGGAATACCTTGTGTTTGTGAAAGATTTTGTTATTGTAGTTTACTTCGTAGACATTGTCTGGCGTTGGAATCCTCTAGTTTCATTCAGTTTGAGTGTTTTCCTGTTGATTATCCGTTCGATATGTGCAGTAAACAGAACAAACGTTTGTAGTAAAGATTATATTAGATTAGATTAGTACTTGTTCCATATATCATGAATACGACCCTTCATAATGATGTGGAACGTGTGAGGTTAATGAAAAGTGTCTTTACAAATTATTACTTTGTAGTAAGTATTACATGACACACACACACACACACACACACACACACACATATATATATATATATATATATATATATATATATATATATATATATATATTTCTAAAAATTCATCTATAGTGTAGAAGGAATTGCCATCCAGAAATTCTTTTACTTTATTTTTAAATGCTTGTTGGCTATCTGTCAGCCTTTTGATGCTGTTTGGTAGGTGACCAAAGTCTTTTGTGGCAGCATAATTCACCCCTTTCTGTGCTTAAGCTAGATTTAACCTTGAATAGTGAAGATCATTCTTTCTCCTAGTGTTGTAGTTACGTACACTGCTGTTGTTTTTGAATTCGGTGGGATTGGTAACAACAAATTTCATAAAATTTCATAAGTGAATATATATATATATATATATATATATATATATATATATATATATATATATATATATATATATACTGAGAACCTACTGTGAAGATTCCTAGTTCTTTAAATAACTGTCTGCAGGATGATCTTGGATGGGCTCCGGCAATTATTCTGATCACACGCTTTGGTGCAATGAATACTTTTTTACTCAATGATGAATTACCCCAGAAAATTATGCCATTCGAAAGCAGAGAATGAAAATAGGCATAGTAAGCTAATTTACTGAGATGTATATCACCAAAATTTGCAACTACCCTAATAGCATAAGTCGCTGAATTCAAACGTTTCAACAGATCTTCAATGTGTTTTTTCCAGTTCAACCCCTCATCAATGATTACACCTAAATTTTTTGGATATTCTACCTTTGCTACAGATTTCTGATCAAAGTCTATATTTATTGACGGTGTCATTCCATTTACTGTGTGGAACTGTATGTACTGTGTTTTATCAAAATTTAATGATAGTCCATTTGCTGGGGAACCACTTAATGATTTTCTGAAAGACATCATTTACAACTTCATCTGTTACTACTTATCTGTCAGGTGTGATAACTATACTTGTATCATCAGCAAAAAGAACCAGCTTTGCATCTTCATGAATATAGAATGGCAAGTCATAAATATATATTAAGAACAACAAAGGGCCCAAGACCGAACCTTGTGGAACCCCATTACTGATTGTTCCCCAGTTTGAGGAATCAGCTGTTTTTTGCATATTATGAGAACTACTAATTTGAACTGTCTGCACTCTTCCTGTTAGGTATGATTTAAACCATTTGTAAACTGTCCCATTCATACCACAATACTTAAGTTTATCTAGAAGAATTCCATGATTTATGAAGGCATTGACGAATTTTCAGATGGCGAAATAGAGCTGTCTGATGACGATTCGGTTTATACTTCGTCTGAAAACAGTGGTAAGTCAAGAAATGTCCAACAGGAAAGGCTGGGAAAAAGGACACATATGAGTGCACCGAATTAATGTCGGGTTGCGTATCGCCCCCTGCTTCGAAGTTTATCCCACTGTTGTCCACTATGTACGCTAAATTGTGTTCTGAACGTATACTTATTGTTATTTTTCTTCATTTAAAATGTTTTGTAAATATTTTTAGAAGAGAATAACATATTTCAATGTATAAAACAGTACTGTAATTAAGATTACCTGACATAGTCGGGTCTGGAGGCGATCTAATCGTTGTATAGTTTTCGAAATGACAAGCCAAGATCGCACACTAACAATTTATTAAGTGACAACCTGTTTCGGTGCACTGTGTCACCATCATCTGGTCACATATATCTTATAATCTGGTCATCTTGTTAAAAAAAATTGGGTATAAAATAACAAGTGCAACATTGCACTTAGTCACTATATAAAAAAATACATAAGTTAAAAACGTGACAGCTTACAAGATGACCAGATTGTAACATATATGTGACGATATGATGATGACACAGTGCACCGAAACCGGTCGTCATTTAATAAATTGTTAGTGTGCGATCTTGGCTTGTCATTTTGAAAACTATAAAAGTACTGTAATTGTTTTTCTATTTTTTTCCGGCAATAAATACCAGTGATTTGAAATTTCATTGGTGCCTTCAAATTTTAAATTATTGACTACAAAATTTCAGTACATAACGTAAAAAGTCCAATAAACATATAAATGTTTTGGAATTCTAGCAGTGAGCTGTACAGTATTAAGAAATTACAGAAAAACACTCGTTATACCCAGTCCGCAGGTGACGGCAACTACAAACTACATCAGCTCTGTAGGTGTTAACGTCCCGTCGACAACGTTGTCATTAGAGACGGAGCTCACGCTCGGATTTTTGGTTAAGGATGGGGGAAGGAAATCGGCCGTGCCCTTTGAAAGGAACCATCCCGGCATTTGCTTGGAGTGATTTAGGGAAATCACGGAAAAGCTAAATCTGGATGACCGGAGGTGGATTTGAACCACCGTCCGTCCAAATGCGAGTCCAGTGTCTTACCACTGCGCCACCTCGCTCGGTCAACATAGCTACACTAATTCTAACGACGATGCAAATATACTGTAATACTAGCTGAAAACCTGGCGTTGCTCGGGTATTTATTTATTTACTAGCTACTAAATCCGGTATTCCCTACGTATATATACATACTTCCAGTGTTATATTATAAACAAAAATTAAAATCCGGAAAGGATTTCGTCCGCATATATTCATGAAAACAGCTTAGAAATTGTGCAACAGAAAACCAAAGAAATATGCATAACGTACAAAATTATATGTGCAGTATCCAAAGAAAGAAAAACAATATTTGTAAATCTATCGGACCAAACTGCGTGGTCATCAGTCCGTAGCTTACAAACTACTTAAACTAAGATAAACTAACCTAAGGACAAACACACACACCCATGCCCCAGGTAGGACTCGAACCTCCGACGGCATGCAACCGCGCGCTCCGCAGCGAGGCGCCTTAGACAGCTCGGCTACTCCACCGCGGCCCAAAGAAAGGAAAATAGTAATAAAATACAAATGATGTATAACATTAATTTAATTAAAAAAATTATTACAAACGATATTTCTTGTTACTTGTCCAGGAGCCAGTATGAATAGATTCTTTGGTGACTCCATCCTTGAGCTATCGACATAGAGTTTTCCATGTGAGAAACCTGGAGAAGCCAAATCCACTCCGCGGTATTTAACATATTGCCCTGTGATTTTTTTAACTGTAATAGAAAATGCAAGTCTCACTGGAAACTGTAGTCTCTTGAAGTTAAAATGTAGATTTGTCGGAGTAAGGGGTATTCGTGGGAAGGTTTTTGTGACTCATTGCTCACGACGTAGGTTTTTAACTCCACAGCCGTTGTTTTCTGACAATATGCAATATGCGTACCACGTTTAGTTGAAATCGATCCATTATTTTAGGAGAAGATGTGGAAAAATAGCCCATGATGTAGCAGTTATTCGGAAATTTCTTTGTTTATGAGCTCACATCTCGTGAAATATGTATCGTACTATGATGTAAATTTGAAGGGACATTCAATGGTATATGTGCATAATGTGTGCAACATTTGTCGTGAATGGCGTTTGTAGTAAAGACGTAATAAATCGAAACCTCAAGCGTGATGATGCGGTTTTTCATGAACAAAATTGTTTATGACTTCATCTCTCATGAGCTATATGTCGAACTGTGATATAATACGAAGGAACATTCAGTGGTATAGATGTGTACTGTCTGTGAATTGTCTCGCGAATGCAATTTACAGAGTAGAACTGATAACTTGTAACGTCATGCCAAATGCCGTAAATATACATGATGAACATCTGAAAAGTAGTAAGCGATAAAGGGGACTGATGACCTAACTGTTTAGTCACCTAAAAGCCAACAACAACAAGTAAGCGATAAACGTTTTTTCCTTTCATCATGTTGTTGCTGTTGCAAGCGAGAAAAAGTTTCGTAACGATTTGAAATTATGTTCCAAGTTTATCGCAAGTCGCTAAGTGCTCTCATTGTTAAATAGTTGACAAATAGAATCACGGTTTCACGCGCCGCAAGATGCGGCAGTTTTCATTGTTTTTGATGTGATATCGCGTGAACTATGTATCGTAGGTGGTTTTTGCAACCATAGTAATTGATTCCTGACCTTAAAGAATATTCGTACCAAATTAAGTTGAAATCAGTCCATTAGTTTGGGTGCAGATATAAAATATTATCGCAGGATACGGCCGTTTTCCACGACTTATGGTTTATGACGTCATATCTCGTTACGTATGAGTCGTAGGTGGTTCTTACCCCGACAGCGATTGTTGCCTGATAGTAAGGAACATTTGTACCAAGTTTGGTTGAATACGATCTAGCAGTTAAGGAGGAGATGTGGAACATACATACAGCCTATTTTATAAGATATATAGATTCAAGTTTTGAGTTAGTAGTTCTCCTGTCCCTTCTCTCTCTGTCCATCTGCTTTTTTCTAAAAACATGTTATATTTATTAGAGAATATATAATAAATAAGGCTATCTTGCATAATATACAAAATTTTCTGTACAGTATCCAAACAAAGAAAGATAACAATCAAAATACAAATGAAATGTAATATTCATGTTTCATGTTGTTGTTATGGTCTTCAGTCCGGAGACTGGTTTGATGCAGCTCTCCAACCTACTCTATCCTGAGCAAGCCTTTTCATCTCCTCATAAGAACGGCAACCCACATCTATTTGAATCTGCTTACTATACGCATATCTTGGTCTCCCTCTGCGATTTTTACCCCACACACTTCCCTCCAATGCTAAATTTACGATTCCCCGATGTCTAAGAATGTGTCCTACCAAGCGATCCCTTCTTTTAGTCAGGGTATGCCAAATATTCCTTTTCTCACCAATTCTGTTCAGTACCTCTTCATTAGTTATGCGATCTACCTACCTAATCTTCAGCATTCTTCTGTAGCACCACATTTCAAAAGCCTCTATTCTCTTCCTGTCCGCACTGCTTATCGTCCATGTTTCACTCCCGTACAAGGCAACACTCCACACAAATGCCATCAGAAAAGACTTCCATACCCTTAAATTAATATTCGATGTTAGCAAATTTCTCTTTTTCAAAAATGCTTTTCTTCCCATTGTCATTCTGCATTTTATATCCTCTGTACTGCGACCATCGCATGTTATTTTACTACCCATGTAACAAAACTCATCTACCACCTTCATTGTTTCGTTACCTAATCTAATTCCTTCAGCATCGCCTGACTTTCTAAGACCGCATTCCATTATTTTTGTTTTGCTCTTGTTAATGTTCATTTTATACGTTCTCTTCAACACACTGTCCATCCGTTCAACTGCTCTTCCAGGTCCTTTGCTGTATCTGACAAAATTACAATGTCATCAGCAAAACGCAATGTTTTTATTTCTTCACCCTGAACTTTAATCCCTATTCCAAATTTTTCCTTGCTTTCCTTCACCGCCTGCTCGATGTACAAATTGAATAACATTGGAGAAAGGCTACAACCCTGTCTTACTCCCTTCCCAACTGATGCTTCCCTTTCATGTCCTTCGAGTCTAATAACTGCGGTCTGGCTTTTGTACAAGTTGTAAATAACTCTCCTTTCCCTGTATTTTATCCCTGCTGACTTCAGAATTTGAAAGAGTGTATTCCAGTCAACATTGTCAAATGCTTTCTCCAAATCTACAAAAGCTAAAAATGTAGGTTTGCCTTTTCTTAATCTATCTTCTAAGATAAGACGTAAAGTGAGTATTGCCTCCCGGGTTCCTATGTTCCTCCTGAATCCAAACTGATCTTCCCCGAGATCAGCTTCTACCAGCTTTTCCATTCTCCTGTAGATAATTCGTGTTAAAATTTTGCAACCATGACTTATCAAACTGATGGTTCTGTAATTTTCACACCTGTCTGCGCCTGATTTCTTTGGAATGGGGATTATTACATTTTTCTTAAAGTCTGAGGGCATTTCGCCGGTCTCATACATCCTACACACCAGTTCAAATAGTCTTGTCATGGCTGGCTCTCCCAGATACTTTAGTAGCTCTGAGGGTATGTCATCTACTCCTGGGGCCTTGTTCCGACCTAGGTCTTTCAAGGCTCTGTCAAATTCATCTCTCAGTATAGTATCTCCTATTTCATCTTGATCGACTTCCTCTTCCGTTCCTACAACATCGTCTCTAAGGTCATTTCCTTTGTAGAGCTGCTCTATGTACTCTTTCCACCTTTCAGCTTTCCCTTCTTTGCTGAGAACTGGTTTTCCATCTGAGTTCTTGATATTCGAAGAGCTGTTTTTCTTATCTCCAAATGTTTCTTTTATTTTCCTGTATGCGGTATCTACTTTTCCCCTTGCTATACATTCTTCTACAGATTTACATTTGGCTTCTAGCCACTCCTGCTTAGCCGTTTTGCACTTCCTGTCAATCTCATTTTTTAGTCGTCTGTACTCCATTTTGCCTGTTTCATTTACTTCATTTTTATATTTTCTCCTTTCATCAATTAACTGTAGTATTTCCTGTGATATCCATGGATTTTTTGTAGGTCTTGCCTTTCTACCTATTTTGTCCTCCGCTGCCTTCATTATTTCATCTCTCAATGCTACCCAATCCTCTTCTACTGTTTTATTTCCCCCTGTTTCTGTCAATTGTTGCCTAAATCTCCCTCTGAAATTCTCCAGAACTTCACTTTCCTCCAATCTATCTAAGTCCCATCTCCTTATTTTCCTACCTTTCTGCAGTTTTTTCAGCTTCAGCCTACATTTCATGACTAACAAGTTATGGTCAGAGTCTATATCTGCCCCTGGGTATGTCCTGCAGTTTATAACCTGGTTCCGGTACCTATGTCGTACCATTATAAAATCTATCTGATACCTTCCGGTGTCTCCTGGTCTCTTCCGCGTATACAACCTTCTTTTGTGATTCTTAAACCACGTGTTTGTTACGATTAAATCATGTTCCGTGCAAAATTCTACCAGGCGACTTCCTCTTTCATTCCTCCTGCCCAGTCCATATTCACCTATTATTTTTCCTTCTCTTCCTTTTCCTACTACCGAATTCCAGTCTCCCATCACAATTAAGCTTTCCTCTCCCTTAACTTAACATTCATACTTTCATTTAATTTACAACTTTACTTAAAACAAAGTTTCTTGTTACTTGTCCAGGATCTAATATGAATAATATCTTTGGTGAGTCCACCCCTGAGTAAGTGATATATAGTTGTCAGTGTGGTAAACATGAAC
The DNA here is from genome assembly GCA_026315105.1 of Locusta migratoria. Lineage (NCBI taxonomy): Eukaryota > Metazoa > Arthropoda > Insecta > Orthoptera > Acrididae > Locusta > Locusta migratoria. The sequence goes on along the minus strand of CM048746.1, from coordinate 67,828,059 downwards.
ATGTCAAATCCACTCCACAGTACTGAATAGATTGCCCTGTGATTTATTAATCTCAATAGAAAATGCAAGTCTAATTGAAAACTGCAGTCTCTTGCAGTTAAAAGCTTGATTTGTCAGAGATAATGAGTATTAGTTTGAATAAAGGGTATTCGTTGGGTGTCCACTTCTTCATTCTCTTCCTTTCCTAGTACGAGGAGCGTTTGAAAAGTCCGTGCAAAGTCCGAGAGAGGGCACCACCGGCGCTTATCAAGGTCATGTTTAGTTAGTAGCATCTTTGGAAAGAACGCGCACTAAGTTTCAGCCATATTGGTCTATTCCTTTGCGTTTGTCTTTAGTGTGAATAAAGGAAATCGAGTGATTGTCAAAGGTTGTACGAAAAATAATTGCTTTATGAAAGGCAAAACGCCGCATGGGACTAAAGAGAAGCTTGATAAACATTATGGTGACTGTGCACCTTTGATTAGTAGAATTTATAGGTGATTTCCAAAGTTTTGGAGCCGTCATATGGGCACAAGTGACGCTGGACCTGATGGACGCCCTGTGGAGGTTACGACTGAAGAAATCACTGACAAAATCGATGATATGGTGATGTATGATAGAGGGGTTAAGGCCCGTGAGATTGTTAGTGCTTTGGGCGTCTTAAATGAACGGGCACATAATATATTGCATAAACTGAACATGAGAAAGCTATCCGCAAGATGGGTGCCGCGATTGCTCACGCTTGACCAAAATTGGAATCGTGTGAAGTATTGCAGGAAGGTTTGCAGCTGTTCAGGAAGAATCCGCAGGACCTTAAGCGTCGTTTCGTCAGTGCAGATGAAACATGGATATGTTACTGTACTCCTGAGACCAAAGAACAATCTGAACAATGGGTTACCAAAGGAGAATTTGCACCATAAAAAGGCGAAGACAGGTCCTTCGACCGGGAAGGTTATGGCGACGGTCTTTTGGGATTCGCAAGGGATAATCCTCATCGACTATCTGGAACAGGGTAAAACTATTACATTCATCGTTACTGGACCGTTTGAAAACCGAGCTGCAAGAAAAACGCCGGCGATTGGCCCACAAAGAAGTCCTTTTCCATCACGACAATGTAGCAGTACACACCTCAGCAGTTGTGGTCGCAAAAATATTGAAAAAACAGGATTCCAACTCGTTTCACATCCCCACAATTCTCCAGACTTGGCTCCCTCGGACTACTATTTGTTCCCATAGAGGAAGATTTCATTCAAACGAGGAGGTATTCTGCAGGCTTGGACATTTCCTATCGTTCGGAAGGGATCAACAAATTACAACAGCGTTGAAAGAAGTGTGTAACTCTGAAAGGAGACTGTCGAAAAATAACAATGCTATAAATATCAATTTACGTATAAATTAAGTAACCCTGAGACGGTTTTTCGCCTCGAATATGTCCAAGACATTACAGATAAAGGTCTAACGGTAAGACGTCTGGCTAGTAAGCACGGAGGTCCGGGTTCGATTCCCGGCCGCATAACAAATTTTAATTCATTGCTTCTCCTTTATCTGTAATAAAAATGGTTTTCCCCAAACACGTTAGTAGTTTTTATTTTTGCATGGCCTTTGCAAATGCCCCTCGTAGATCTAAAGAAATCTATTTATTGCTTTCACCTGCAGTAGTGTGCACTTCAGAGTTCAAAGTTGGCTCATTTTGTTAAGAGCAGGAATTTCCTTACGCTTTCTGGCATACAGGAGTGTTTTAGTGGTAAATACGTAAATTTATTTATATCCGGTGCATGATATGACAGTTTTTTGCCCATCGCAGTATATATGATCTCATATTTATCGAATTATATGCTGTGCAGTTGTATAATTTTGTAGTTATATAGTCATTTGTATAAGTGGTGTATGTTGGTAAAATACGTTGCGAACAGAGTTAGATGTAAAGAAGTAATAAATTAAATCTGATACCTGATGGGGCGGTTTTCCATGAACGTTACTGTTTATGACTTTATATCTCATGAACTACGTGTCGTATTGTGATACAATTTCGGAAGTACATTGAGCTGTATGTGTGTACACTGTCTGTAAAATTTTATACGACTACAATTTTATAAACTGTAGCGTCATACCGAATACCGTAGTTTTGCTCCATGAACAGCGGAAAAGTAGTAAGCGAGAAACTTTTTTCTTTTCATTATTTTGACGTGTAATAAAATTTATTAAAGGTTTTAAATTATGTCTAAAGTTTGTTGCAAGTCATTAAATACTGTCATTCTCATATAGTGAGGCCGTTTCTTGCAACTTCTGTTGTTTATGATGTTGTATCTCCTGAACCATGTGTCGTATGTAGTTCATACCCCTACAGCAATTGTTACCTCACGATAAGGAATGTGTGTAGCAAATGTGGTTGAAATCGGTCCATTGGTTTAGGAGGAAATGTGCAGCTTTGTTGCTTGACGAAGCAGTTTTTCGCGCATCTCATTATTTATGACGTCATATCTCGTGCACTATGTGTAGTACGCGATCCTTACACTTTCGGCGACCGTCCCCATGGTTTTGAGCTTACGTGTGCAAAATTTCATAAAGACTGGAACAAAACTGCAGATTTGTATGCAATATGTACACACAAACAAACACACGTACACTCTGCGTTATGTATAAAGATACTGAAACATATCTAGAATAAGAAAAACGTTTTAAGGGTTACACAAAGGGGCGCTGTGGTGACCTAAGCCAATAACTTTTCACCCCTGTTGCTAGCTCAAAAAAGATTCGAATCCCAAGACCTCCACGTGATTCTGCACTCGGCAAAGAAATTTATTACAGTGCTTCCCGGATATAATGATTAGACCGGTAAGACTCTAAATAAAGCTTGTTGGCAGCAGAGGTCAAGTGGACGAATTCCGCGCGACACCACAACTGTCGCCTTTATCTCAGACTGCCGCTGTATTTTTCTTCGCGTACTTTCGATATGACGCAAGATTACTGCTGTTGGGCGATTCCGACAAACATGTTTTTCTTCCATCGCTTTTTCCGCCTTTGTCAAGTTCAACAATCTATTTTAAAAACAGCAAATCGATGGCCTGTCGTAACCAAACATTACTCTCCCACGGGAAGGAGATTAGGAACTGACGTTCCGTAGACGGTGAAGTGGTCACGGATAGGGTGAGCGTTAACGACGGGTTCTTATCATGGGCACGGTCGCAGTACTTGTTTTATAGGAATTTGATCAGCCGTTCCACCGCATGCTCCGGTGTCTTATTGTAGAACAACTTCTCTTGGCCAATTGGCGAATTATTCGCAAGTGTGTGACAGAGACTAGTTTTTATTGTGTCATGTGTTACTTTTTGCTCCTCCGTTCACTGACGTATGGGATGTGCGACCTGTATGCCTGTGTGCCAGGTGTTATTTGCCTAACTTTATCTCATCATCGTCATCACCACTACCTTCGATCGGCATTCGATGAATATGTTCCGCCTTCAGCGACTTACCTCCAGAGCTGTTTGGATCAACCAAGCCTATCGTCGGTGCAATGTTCATCCGACCGGTTATTTGCTCACTGAAGCTTCTGGTTTATTATTTATTTCACTAGTAGAGGTTAATGACCTGTATTTACACTTCTATTTCTGGAGAACAGGCAACTGAGATTTCATGTTAACCAGCGTTCCTACCTCTGGATTACAGGCCCAGTCGGAGCTTCATCGTCTCGGGAACTGGGCATTATGTCGTCCTCATCGTCGCCGTAGTGGTGTCAACTAGGAAGACATTCCACGTGGGAACTCCTGGACAGTGACGACGTACGATCGCGGTTTGCCGATGACATAGTAATTTTATCAGAGACTGCAAAGGATCTGGAAGAACAGTTGAATGGAATGGACAGTGTCTTGAAAGGAAGATATAAGATGATCATTAACAAGAGTAAAACGAAGGTAATGGAATGTAATGTCAGCAAATCAGGCGATGCTGAAGGAATTAGATTAGGTAATGAGATAATAAAAGTAGTAGTTGAGTTTGTTATTTGGGTAGCAAGGTAACGTCTGATGGCCGAAGTAAAGAAGATATAAAACGTAGAATGGCTATGGGAAGAAAAGCGAAATTTGCTGACATCCTATATTAGTCTGCGGACTAAAGACCACAACAACAACAAACCACACTTTAGGAAGCGAAAGTGTAGTAGTTACAGTGACCTCAGATGATAATTTGCAATAAGAATGTTCTGAAAATATGTACTTGTTACACAATACAAAAGATAAAAATGTAAAAAATAACGGATCACAGAGTTATTCATTTATTATTCAGTTTACATTTTACGATGCCCCAATCAAGTTTTCGTCTCCCTTAACTTTCTGAATTATTTCTTTTATCTCCTCATACATTTCTTCGATATTCTCATCATCGGCCATGCTAGTTGGCATATAAACTTGTACGACTGTGGTCGGTGTTGCCTTCGTGTCTATCTTTGCTACGATAATGCGTTCACTATTCTGTTAATAGTAACTTACCCGCATTCCTATTTTCTTATTCATTATCAGACCTACTCCTCCGTTACCACCAACTGATTTTGTATTTATAACCCTATACTCACCTGACCAGAAATCCTGTTCATCCTGCCACCGAATTTCACTAATTCCTACCATATCTAACTTTAACCTATCCATTTCTCTTTTCAAATTTTCTAGTTTACCTACGCGATTAAGGGTTAGAACATTCCACGCTAAGACCCGTAAAATGCCTGTTTTGTTTTTCTTGATGACGACATCCTCCCGAGTAGTCCCCGCCCGGAGATCCGAATGGGGGACTATTTTACCTCCGTAATATTTCACCCAAGAAGACGCCATGATCATATATTCATACAGTAGAGCTGCATGTCCTCGGTAAAAGTAACGACTGTAGTTTCCCCTTGCTTTCAGCCGTTCGCTGTAACTGCATGGCAAAGCCATGTTAGCTGATGTTACAAGGCCAGCTCAGTCAATCATCCAGACTGTTGCCCCTGTAACTACTGAAAAGACTGTTGCCTCTCTTCAGGAACTACACGTCTGTCTGGCCTCTCCACAGATACCCCTCCACTGTGGTTGCACCTACGGTACGGCTATCTGTATCGTTGAGGCGCGCAAGCCACCCCACATCGGCAATGTCTGTGTGTACAGAACATTAGGTACATGCTTATGACAACGAAAATTAAATTTTCAAGACCGAGTATATACTGTCAAATAGTTTCTGTTCGGGTGTGAAGATTATCAACACTGTCTAAGTCTTTCTTGAACTTGTTTACAATTACTCACACCGTTAAGGAATTTAATATTTAATCACAAAAGAAAAACATAAATAACACATTCAAGAAAGTAGATGAGCAATGATATCACACCAGCAAAAACACGGCGATTGTGTGTAACTACAGTAATTGTGCCAAATATCTGGAAAGGTTCAAACAAAAGTCTGATGAGAGACACCCATTATACCAGCTCGAGGAACCTCATGGATCCAGCCGGCTCGAGTCCAGGAGACGTTCTTTGTGACTGTGGGGAAATGCAGAACGTGACACATTTGACTGCACGCGAGGTGTCCCTCAACATGCACCCTCAATGACATATGGTTTGCTGACAATGAAGCTGTTGATGTAGCCCGTTTCTGGGCTGAAAAGCTATAATTTCGGATTCGGACACTGAGAGTAGCTACAATAAACCACACACCATGTACAAAACTGAATTAAAATCATGAAGTTAACTGCCGTTTATGAATATGGAGGTAATGTGGGAGGAAATTTATAAATACACAGTGGATAAAGGAAAGCACATTCATTTACTCTCAGACACACGCATAATGCTTGTGATACATTACTCATGTGGTAACACTTGATAGCAGTGGCAAAATGATGCGTTCTGACGAGATGGCGGGTGTCTTGAAGTACTAATTAAGAATCTCTATGCACCAAACGAACTCACGTGTGGTGTGGCAGCAGCATACTATCCTTAAGTACCATGTGGCGTGCTACCACGGTGAATTACATAGAATTTACACAAAGAAATTAATTTAGAATAAGCAAGTAAAGTATACATGAGAATTCGTATAGAAGAAGGCTAGTACTGGTAAAAGCATGGCTAAAGGCCGAAGTAAAGACCGTTACGAAAGCACTCATACCAAGGTAGGACAGATGGAATCAAATTAGAAACTCTGAGAAATATTTTGCATACTTGCGGATACAGACGTATTGTGAAAACATTGGTTAAAAAAAAAGCAAGGAAATTCAAACATAATACGTTTACACAAAGGCTGAAGGCCACACATGTGTATTCTAACTTGAGAAAAACCAGACACAAAATCATCACTGGAATGAGAATGCAAATACTAAATTTAAACTGAATTACTCCAGATCTTTAAATGAAGAAACACTGCGCCTTGCATGGTGAAAGAATTAGTTAAGAAAACTATCACTGATAAACCAAGACTGCCAGATCACAAAGAAAGCAAAGTTCTAACAGCATGCCATCCCCTCAGCATTACTTGATGATATACTTACTTTGGCGGTCGCAGCAAGAGTGAAGCCTCAGGCCACGCCAAAAGCCTCCCCCCCTCCCCCCCCTCCCCCCCACGCACCGGATGTAGGGCGCACTAAAAGCGATCCAGAGCGCGTTCAGGGGATAGTGTCTACCAACCCTTGCTACCTGAAGAAGATAATACCTTCTTCTAGAGCTCAAGTGAGGTCTCTTCTGTCACCTCTTTCGACCATGATTATGTTGTTACTACACTAAGAACAGGCCACCTCGCCATCTTGCTAAGTAAGCTTGTCTCTGGCCACCCAGCAATGCAGATGACATACGAAGCCATGCATTCTTAACTAAAGTAAACGAGGCCCTAAATGCGAGGCGGCAACTGTTAGCCATTGCGCGGCAGTCAGTCGATATGAAAAGCAACCTTCCACATTCATATGTGTAATCACATATAAACATGGGGTACTGATCAGTAATAAAAAGAATAAAATAATTGACATACAAATAGACAATATTAATGGCAGATAAACACGTAAGAGTAATAAATAATTCAAAATGAAACACGGTCACATATTCAGTGGACGTGTTTCAACACGAAAAAGTAAAGTGTACAGCCAATATACGACTATAAATACGTGCAACCTCTGACAATAAAGGTCGGTGAATGTAGGAGGCCGGGAATGTGTTTCCAAACCCCATAACAGACGACGACGACCGTCGTCAGTGACGAAAACATTGAGAATGTGAGGGCGTTAATTAACTGTGCGCATGATAGTGGATGAAGAACAGATCAACCGTGAATCCATGCAACAAATGCTCACCCAGAAGTTACGGAAGAGTAAAACGTGTTGTCGTCTTGTACCATATCACGTGACTGGCTATCTGAAGCAGCCATGTTTAGAGGCTTCACAGGATTTGGTCGAAATGGCGAATGCGACACCAAATTTCTTGTACTGTATTGTCACTGAGGATGAAACCTGGTGTCTCCAAGGATGGCCCTGAAACGAAACGTAAAACCCTGAATGGCGTTCTCCCACATCACCTCATTGGAAAGAGATCAGAGCCGAAAAAGCACGCATCAAAACGATGATCATCGCAGTTCCTATAAAGGCATTATCCAAATGGATTTTCTATGTGACGACGTTGAACTCTGGAAGGTATGTTGAAAATTTTGACCGGTTTCATCCAACGTCTACCAAAGATACGACCTCACACCAGCGAGCACAGAGTAACATAGAGAGGCCTTACAACGACAGTGAAATGAATCCGGCTGAGAGCGCGACACCCAACCAACATGGCGGCCGAGCGACAGCCGGCCACAGCTGCGAACACAGGGTAGTTCACTGCGTTCCCTGTCTGCTGATTCCTTTATCATATATTTTAAGGCGTTTCTTTTTGACAATCTATTTTTGCCATAAATAATTACAAATTTTTCAGCTGTGGATATCAAATCATACTATTATATAAAATAGAAGCACTTTCTTCATCTGTCTGTCCCTTTAACCTTTTATAACTCGAGGATTACCAAACGTATCGTCGTGCGGTTTCTTTTAGTTTCTTCTGTAGAATCCTGGGATAATCTTAGGCTATATTTAATGTCAATAGGAATATATATAGAAAAATAAGAATCATAATGTAGAATCATTTACCGCTTCTGCACTTTAGTCAGCTATGGAGGCAGGCCAGTGTACGTAATATAAACTTGCAGAACTCACGAACATCTAAAAGAAAATGAAAAAAAAAATATCATTTTTCTTTTCTAAAGTGCTGGCGCCAGATGGTTGCAGACTACAGATTGTGTGAGATCTGTAAAAATTAGATCTCGCGGTCTTCTTTTTGACAATCTATTTTTGCCATAAATAATTACAAATTTTCAGCTGTGGATATCAAATCATACTATTATATAAAATAGAAGCACTTTCTTCATCTGTCTGTCCCTTTAACCTTTTATAACTCGAGGATTACCAAACGTATCGTCGTGCGGTTTCTTTTAGTTTCTTCTGTAGAATCCTGGGATAATCTTAGGCTATATTTAATGTCAATAGGAATATATATAGAAAAATAAGAATCATAATGTAGAATCATTTACCGCTTCTGCACTTTAGTCAGCTATGGAGGCAGGCCAGTGTACGTAATATAAACTTGCAGAACTCACGAACATCTAAAAGAAAATGAAAAAAAAATATCATTTTTCTTTTCTAAAGTGCTGGCGCCAGATGGTTGCAGACTACAGATTGTGTGAGATCTGTAAAAATTAGATCTCGCGGTCTTTATTATTATTATTATTATTATTATTATTAATCGTCGAGAATTGTATAATTCTATACTATGTACTTTGCCACAGGTCTCACAGTATACGCTACAAAGGTAAAGAAAGTGCGGAAGTGGTAAACCATTCTACATTATTATTCTTACTTCAATTATTTCTCATTTTTGTATTGGCATTTAATACAGCCTACGTTGAACACAGGATTATACCAAAGAAACTGAAAGAAACCGCATCACGATACGTTCTGCAGTTTTCGAGTTAAAGTAGTTTAAAAATTAAGTAACAAGTAGAATTTGAAAAGTTCCACCGCTCTATTGTATCCCAACTTGTGAGAAAATCAGGAGAGCTATGAAAAAAGTAGTTTAAATAAAAAGAAAATTTCATTTCATTATCTACAACTTTCTTGCTGACGAAATTTTTATGACCCCAAAACAAAAAAAAAAACAAAAAAAAAAAAAACAAACAAAAAATGGCAGGCGACAAACTTTTTCATGCCACAATTTTTATTTCATATAAAAATAACAGTTTCAGTTATTGTTTTGATAAAGACACAATACTTATTGTATACTTGCTAAGAACACTATCGCATTCCTTCAGCATTCACCTGTCTACGTGAAATATTTGGTAATTTCTTTCCTATCCTAAGGGGTTCAAATGACAATGTAATTAAGGCGAGTACCACTTGAAGATCGACGCATTTACCGGCCCTACTCCAGTTTCTACACCCAACCAAGATGGCTGCCAGGCTCCACTGCCTGTACGCTGATTTAGGCGGTGTAGCCCCTCTTATGTTATTCTGTGCTCGCTCCACAACACGCACAAACAGGTTCCAAGTCTTTGTTGATGACAGCGCTCGCCCACACCACAGAGTAATATATAACATATACAGAGGAGAAGCCCCCCCTAAACCACTGTCCTATGCTCCCCTCGTAGTTCCGTAAGATGCTAGCAGGTGTCAGGCGGTTCGCTGGCTTAGGGTGCCTCTCGCACGTCAGAGGGTAGCGTGGAGGAGAGGCTGAGGGGAGAGCTCGTGCCGCCTGCCACGAGGCCCCGGCTGTGTCCGGCCTGCCGGCGTTTGAGGGGAGGTGGTGGTGGGGACAGCCGCTACCTGCCGCCTGCTCTGGCCAGTTTAAAGGGCTGCTTCTGACCGCAGCGCCATCATGGGACATCTTACGGAACTGCTTCAGTACCCCTCGCCCCGCACCCCTGAGCGTGGGACCGGGCCCTTACGGAGGTTTCCCGTCTGTATATATTTGTCTGTGCCCACACACACACATACACACGCAGCCACTATCGTCATAGTTCCTGTTAAAGAAATGGGGTGGCACAACTTCAGTATCCACCATAATCGCCGTATCTCAATCCTCCAAACTTCTTCCTATTCCCGCGACTCAAACTCGCTTCGAAAGGAAAGAGATTTTACGATATTCCTGACATTCAAAGAAATGTGACCTTCACAAATAAAGACTTCGCGCAAATTTTCCAAGACAAATATCGCAGAGCTCAGCAGTGTATAGTTATGGGAAGTGATTATTTCGGAGAACAGTAAGGTAACTGTACTTCATAGTTCGTCTACGTTAATGTTACAGGAATATTCGCCGAACTTCATTGTCAGAGGTTGTATATCTACTAATGAGTTAAAATTGCAAAACTTGGGACGAGCGGATAATAATAAGAGCTAATGTCGCTGGCTTAGTGCTGGTTTTCCGAGCAAGAAAAAGTGATTTCATTCGGTAGATCGACTTAAATAAAAGTTTACTTCTTCTCAGACTGCCGTGACGCTAGGTGATAGAACTTTCAAATCGGAAGTTACATTTGCCGGACTAAATAGAAATTTAATGGTATTTTTTTCTTAATTCTCTAGATATTTAAAGGACATGTCGTTACCCCTGAAAAAAGGCCTGGATATAACATTCCACGCTCCGCTTCATAGAATGCCTGTTATGTCTTCCCCAATGAAGACATCATCCTGATTAGTGCCGTCCGGAGTTCCGAATGGCGGAATATTTTACCTCCTGAATATTTTACCCAAGAGGACACACAATTCAAATGTTTGCAAATCTAAGGGACTTAAATGCTGCGTTTATCAGTCCCTAGGCTTACAAACTATCTTAAAATAACTTACTGAAGTCACTCCAGTCTATATTATTGTAGTCTGCATTTTTATCGGTCTGCACCATTCCTATTTCTAATATTTTTTCCTTAAGAAAGATTTTACATATTTTTAGTTAACTCCTGTTTTTTTAACAAGTTTGTACATTTTCCCCCTTTTAGCGTGTGATGATTCCCAGAAGAGGCGAAACGCGTCATCCATTAATAATTGTAACATCGCTTTTATGCAACCAAGATTGGTTTTTACCAAAATAAACTAACTTAACCTAATCTAAGGAGAATACACACACCCATGGCCAAGGAGGACTCGAACCTCCGATGGTGAGCAACGGCACGCTTCGCAGCATGGAGCATTACAGCGCTCGGCCACTCCACTGCGACCCGAGAGAACACAATCATCGTATCTCTATACTTATAAAGACGCATTTGTTGTCTGCCTGTCTGTTATCTTATAACTCAAGATACAGACAACCAAATAACGTGAAATTTGGTACACGTACACAAAATCACATGGGGAATGTTCTTAAAAAGGTTTCGTTCCATGTTTTGGAAAATTTGAGAAAAAGTGAACGTGTGTTTTCAATGTGTTCGTGTAAATCTATATCTTCGCACTGATCTTGATGAAATTTTGCACAATTGACCTTCAAAACAAGAGGAAGGGCACTGTCTACATAAAATTTCGTTCATTGCATGCTGGAGGGTACTTATGGATTTCGCCAAAATCCAGTTTTGCTCCGATCTTGATAAAAAGTTGTATGTGGCCTGCTCCAGAGAGGGCAAAGACGAAAGAGTTTTTGTACATACTCCAAATGGAACTGCCAAAAATGTTGTTTATCACATTGCTTTAACATAAATGTACCCTTTTATTACATGCAATTAAACGGTTTTGTACGCTTCTAGAGAAAATCTTATTTTAAACCCGGGCGAAGCCGTGTACTTGCAGCTAGTTATTCATAAATTCGAGCTGCATGTACTCGGAATAGATAACGGCTGTTTTATCCCCTTTCTTCTTTTTTTATGGGACTTATCTGCGTCGTCATGAGTCCCTAAACTTACAAAGTACTTATGAACTAACTTATACTAAAGCCAACACAAAAATCCATGCCCGAGGGAGGATTCGAACCACCGACGGGGGAGGCCGCCCCCGCCTTTTTTTTTTTTTTTTTTTTTTTTGCTTTTCTTAGTAAATGCTTTATAAAGACACATTAGCTGATGTTTCAAGGCAAGCCATTAAATGATCCAGACAGTTACCCCTGAACCCTGAAACTACTGAAGGGGCTGCTGCCTCTCTTCAGGAACCACACGTTTGTTTATCCTCTCCACAGATATGGTTGCGCATACGATATCGATAACTTTACGATACGATATCTGTATCGCTTAGGGACGCGTGGCACTTCCATTCGGCAATGTGTATGGGTCATGGCTGGAACAAATACCGCTTTGGAGAGCAATAAAATGTTGAAAAGCTGTCTTCCTGGCACTAGGTTATCCATGCGCGGAGTGTAATATTTAGTATTTAAAATAGCTGTTCCGAGGACACTTCATAAATTCAGAACAAAAAGCAATCGTAAACAATAGTCGGCTTATGTTTTGGGGTACGGTGCTTACGAAGGCGGAAGTCGGCTCGGAGCGGTGAGCCGGCCGCGGTGGCCGAGCAGACTGCGGCGCTCCAGTCGCGGTCTGCACGGCTACTACGGTCGGGGGTTCGAATCCCCCCTCGGGCATGGATTTTTGTGTTGGCTTTAGTATTAGCTAGATCATAAGTATTCTGTAAGTTTAGGGACTGATGACCCCGTAGTTAAGTCCCATAAGCTCTACAAACATTTGAACATTTTGAATCCGAGCGGTGACGTAGCAAGGGGGTGAGGTCCGCTTCGTGGGGGTAGCTCAACTGGGCAGCTTATGTGACACCAACTGAAAAAAAAAAATACTGTAATACGTTATCGTCACGGCATAAACGCATGCCAATGTCAAGGATACGACAATGCTTCTACAGTGGTAGGAGTTATCAGCAGTCTGAAAAACAATTTGTGATGTAAATCCTACGGCCTCATTTGTACACTGCACAAACTACTTCACCTGTGCAGATGAGACAGTTTTGCGACAATTCAATACATCAAGCGTTTTTGGGGTGATAGGAAGTCCATATAGTTTTACTCAGTTTATGTTCTCAGACAGAGGATCGATCTGAAAATCGTTGCAGTTAAGAGACTTTCAGATACATGATTGAGTGATCACTAAGAAGCACTGAAGCTGTTAAGCCTCTGTTCCATTGCTTCAACCCTCACAATACGAACGCGTTTGCGGTAACATGTATTGCCAAGGGGAACCAATAAACATAGTTTTAAGAAGCTTAAAATGTTAATTATCTGTCTAATTTGGGTCCCCCCCCCTCCTTGGTATTCAGAGGGTTAAAAGGAATATCGTAGCTGCTGAGGAATCTTTTGCTTCTTCGAAATCTATAGAAACCAGATGAGCTTCTCAGACTCAGTTGCCTGCATAATTGCATCATTTTTCGTTATGATGCTTTTTGTAATGTAAATTTTGAATTACGTCATCGGAATCGTTACCTTTAACTACAACACTTTTGGTTGATAAAGCTGCCACACTCGTTCTTGACACATCGTGGACCTAAGATCCTTCCTAATAAGTTTGGGTTTTAAGAAACTCCTTTTTCATGCCGCTATCGAAAGCCACAAAGAAATATCTATATGGCAAAGTAAGGTCTGTAACGGATTCGAAAAACTTATATTCAAACACGAACTATGAAAATTTTAAATATGTACCTAAGACACTCTTCTTTTGGAACTGTAGCATCTTGCAAAAACCGCCTTATGAGTTTAAAATCTACAAGGGTTTTATCATCAGAAATTTCATGGTAAATCTCAACCATAGTACTGAAATAGCGGGAAGTTCTCTTTTTGAGATTTTTAACCAGATGTTCGGCTTTAAAATCAATCTGACGTACATTCCATGATTTTGCAATGTCTATCGATTTCATGTAGAAACCTGTCAATGCTCTCTTACATTTAAGTTATTAGTTCCTGATAAATGTAAGTTTCTCTTCTGCAGCCTTCTCTCCATGTATAGTTATCCTGTTTCCAAAGTTCTACTTTTTTCCACAGAAATGCTCATCTCGTTACATTTGTCCTTCGCAATTCGTCAACACGATATTATTGTTATATTTCAAAAAGTTTATCGAGAACTTCCCTAGGAGAAATCAACTATGTACAGATTTTTGGGAGTCAGTTCCACAACGATTCTTATAGTCGGTGTCAAGTAGGAAGGCGGCCCTGTCTACCGCCGTTCTGCGTATCCCCCTCCATTGCCGCACTGGCAGCCAATAACGTTCACTCTGTAGACCGCGTGGCTGTCAGCGAGTTACGCAGTGTTTCTCCCGCAGGCTCCGCTGTTGTCGCTCGGCCGTAGCTGCTCCCCTCCACGCTTCCCCTATCGCTACGCCTCTAGGCGCAGAAGCACCTTCCTACATGATGCCAACTATAGTAAGATGCGAAATATAAATAATTTTTTCAAATATAACAAAAATGTGTTGACGAATTGCGAAGGGCAAATGTAACGAGATGAGCATTTCTGTGGAAAAAGTAGAACTATGGAAACAGGAAAACCATACATGGAGAGAAGGCTGCAGAAGAGAAACTTACAGTTATCAGGAACTAATAATTTTCAATGTAAGAGAGCATTGACAGGTTTCTACTAGAAATTGGTAATTGCAAGATCATGGAATGTACGTGAGATTGATTTGCCGTTTTAAAGCCGAACATCTGGTTAAAATTTCAAAAAGAGAACTTCCCCTTTTTCAATGCTTTAGTTGAGATTTACCACGAAATTTCTGATGATAAAACCCTTGCATAATTTACACACGTAAGGCGATTTTTGCAAGGTGCTACAGTTCCAAAAGAAGAGTGTCTTAGGTACATATTTAAAATTTTCATAGTTCGTGTTTGAATATAAGTTTTTCGAATCCGCTACAGATCTCACTTTGCCATATAGTTGTTTCTTTGTGGCTTTTGATAGCGTATGGAAAAGGAGTTTCTTAAAACTCAAACTTATTAGGAAGGATCTTAGGCCCATGATGTGTTAAGAACGAGTGTGGCAGCATTATCAACCAAAAGTGTTGTAGTTAAAGGTAACGATTCCGATGATGTAATTCCAAAATTTTCATTACAGAAAGTTAGAAGGTAGAGATTCTATGGCAAATATTAAAGTAATCTATCAATAAGAAGTTCTTTCAAGATTGTGAAACAGTAAACTAACACATCCAAAAAGTGATAAAGAAGAAAGTGCAGAGTTGTGCGAGTTCAACCAGCGACGAACTGGAAAGAACAACAAAGATGAAATTCGGTAGACTATCTGTTTGTTATCTGTTAAGGCTACATCTGAAAAAAAAAATGTAAGTTCTAGATAACGAATCCGCAGATAATGCCCTAAAGTATGAGAGGGTGAAAAGTGTATGAAGGAAATAAAAGAGATTGCAGCAGGAAACCGGCGGCTTCAATACCAAAACGAAAGCTCTTTGGTTAGTTATACTGCTTCATTAATAATCAATTTGACTGCATTATTTATTAACATATGTGTTTACTATCTTTCCAACTTACAAGTTGTTTCAAAATATTTAATACATAACTGCATTTGATTGTTTAGCAGTTTTGGTGGTTTCGTATTGTTGAGTAAAGGGGGGAGGCGGTTGGCATCGACAAAACTGCGCACCGGGTGCCTAACTTCCTAGCTACGCTCCGAGTTTGTGACGTCATGACGAATCCCACTATTTTTTATCCCCATATTTTCAACCACAGTCTAACATACACTGACGCGACACTCACTACTGTGAATGTTGTTACCAACTGACAGCTGCAACGACACTAGCGCTCCTAGCGGTGGGCAATGCGCCGTAAGAGTAACGTTTGATATAAATAGTTTTCTACGTATGTAACCAAATAGTATCTGTAATTTTTCAGTTCCAAGCATTAGTAAAACATCTAGACATAAAGAATCATGAAATAAATGTAAAAACCAACCAAATTTCACTGAATCAATGATGTAAACAACAATTCATTCATGAAGAAATACGAGTAGTTACGAATAAGTATGTGTATGAAACTTCCTGGCAGATTAAAATTGTGTGCCGGAACCGGGAATCGAACCTGGGACCTTTGCCATTCGCGGGCAAGGGCTCTACCACTGAGCTATCCCGACACGACGCACGATGCGGCCTCAAAACTTTACTTCCGTCAGTATCTCGCCTCCTACTTTCCAAACTTCACAGAAGCTCTCCTGCGAACCTGCAGTAAAGTTGTGAGGTGGCTCCGTGAGTCGTGTCGGGATAGCTCAGTGGTAGCGCGCTTGTCCGCGAAAGGCAAAGGCTCCAGTCCCGGTTCCGGCACACAATTTTAATCTGCCAGGAAGTTTCATATCAGCGCACACTCCACTGCAGAGTGAAAGTTTCATTCAGGTATGTGTATATTTGCAGCTTATTCTGCTGAAAGTAAGTAGAATATAAACATAAGAAACACATAAATTCCTGTTACGGTCTGTTCTTACATGAAAGTCACTTTCTTTGAAGTGTAACAATTCGGTATGGAGAGTTCTGATTTGTACATTCTTACTCTTCACTCGTCTTTCGTTTAAACACATTTCCTTTTGAGTGTAATTACTGTTGTTACAAAACTTTGGTTTCTGCTTTGACGGGAAACGGATTTTATATATATAATTCGCTCCCCGCCAAAGCAGAAACCACCGTCAAACTCAACTGTTTCACCCCAGATATCTCTGAAGTTACAAGAAATATTGAGAAACCACTTTCACGGTCATGAACGTACGGCAGGGGCTTATGAAAATAGGTACTATGAGACACAATACAAACTTGTTTTTATTATTATTATTTTTATTTTTTTTATGGATACCCCATATTATTTCTTAAGCAATCGATAGGATTTAAAATCACAAAAAGCGTCGGTTGCATCGCGATACATCAATTACATCCGGAGAAACTGCGAAGCGGAGTTGACGTTTGGAATACATGATGCGCGCTGCTAGTGCGTGTCCGAGGCTCAACCGTGAGTCTGGCTTGAGCCTCGCACACGCGCAAGCAGCGCGCCTCATGTATTCCAAACGTCAACTCCACTTCGCAGTTTCTCCGGATGTAATTGCTGCATCGCGGTGCAACCGACGCCATTCTTTTTGTGATTTTTCATTCTATCGATTGCTTAAGAAATAATAGGGGTACCCATTTAAAAAAGCATAAGTTTGTGTTGAAAATAATATTTCTTCACGTTTTAGAGTGTCTCATAGTACCTACTTTCATAAGCCCCTGCCGTACGTTCATGACCGTGAAAGCCGTTTTTCAATATCTCTTGTAGTTTGAGATATCTGGGGTGAAACAGTTGAGTGGGACACTCTGTATATAAATGTGTGATTGTCATATTTGTGAGGATTTTCCTTCAGCTACAGCTGTGGTGGCTTATCTGGTACATTAAATAATGGAGGTATTGTATTTCATATAAGTTTCTTACGTTCAACACTTACTGGTTTCACTGAAATTTTATTGACAAAAGCTTGACGTTTCTGAGTAGAAATCTGACGTATTTCAGCCAAAGGCCGGGTCTTCTGTTGTTGATTAGGCATTTTTTGTTCTCAATAGAGAATGAAAATCTTCATTAAAAAGACGTAGATTTGCAGAGAATGTTAAATAAACTGTCCTGCAATGTGCCACTTCGTACCTTCCAATGTTTCCAAGAAAACCTAATAAAGACAACTGAGGAGTTATTTCGTAGTTATTGCCGATTTTTATGTCACTAAATTTGTTAAAATCAATTTTTATAACACTATTCAGACTCATCCGATATCGTATTCAGAAATGTAGCTGGCCAGCCGCTTGGAGCTCTGCTGTTGTGAGTCACAGATTTCTGACCGAACGGCCGAGGCGGATTAGCCGTGCGCACTGGGAAGCCGTGCTCCGGTGCGCACTGCCGTTCGTCGTCGGGGGTTCGAGTCCCTCCCCCCCCCCCTCTCGGGCATGGGTGTTTGTGTTGTCCTTAGGTTAGTTTATCTTCGTTTAAGAAGTTTGTAAGCTACGGACTAATAAACTAGCAGTTGAGTCCGATAGATTTACAAACATTTGATTTTTCCGATTGCCAGCCAAAGATGTTAAAATTCTCTTTACTAATTACAACATGGCTGCTACGAAGTATTACAAGAAAACGGAAAGGAAATATATTTCCTACTCACGCAAGTGTTATTTCACACATTGGCATAAATTTCAAATGCAGAGGTTATCTAACGCAATAACTTATGGATATTGGGTTTGACTAATTACAACATGACGGACAATGTAGATTCGTGTGCTTAACGTATTAATGTGCATGCACCATACAATTCTATGCTCAGACACCATTCAGTGTATATAGAAATCACTGGTCGCAACTGTATAAAATGTTCTTATATCCACAGAATATATGACATCAACTGCGAATGGGCAATGCTGAAAATGTGTACCCAGCCGGGATTCGAACCCGAGTCTCCTGCGTTCTAGACAGTTGCGCTAATCACTACACCAGTGGGGACACAGTGATCAGCGCACATGCAAGGACTACCTAAGCACGCCTCCCGTCAGACACACATTTCCAGCTCTATCCTGCCCACAGTACTGAAAACTAGTAGTCACTATGTACTAATTCCTGTAAGAGTAAAGGCTCCACACTTGCCCACCCCTCCCCACTAACGAAAGGAACATTGCCTGTCAGCCGGCTGCAGTGGCCGAGCGGTCTGCGACGTGCCATTCACGGTCTGCACGGCCGCTGCGGTCGGGGATACGATTCCCCCTCGGGCATGGATGTTTGAGCCGTCTTTAGTATAAGCTAGTTCATAAGTAGTTTTCTAAGTTTAGGGACAGATGACCCCGCAGTTAAGTCCCTTAAGCTTAACAAACATTTGAACATTTCCTGTCACTGGCACACACACACACACACACACACACACACACACATATATATATATATATATATATATATATATATATATATATATATATATATATATCAGTCTATTCCGAAAGAAGAGACGTCACTCCTGATCCTGGTGTAGGGCCGGGCGCCGTGGCTCAGCGCGCCCGGTCAGAGGGCTGAACGCCCTCTGTAATAAAAAAGCTGAGCCAAGAACAAATCGAACAAAAACGAACAAACTTGATCAACGTCCGCAACAAACAGAACTACACAGGGAACAACAACAAAAAAAAAAAAAAAAAAAGGTGTAGGGGTCAGCGCAACTGCCTAGAAAGCAGGAGACCCGGGTTCGAATCCCGGCTGGGTACACATTTTCACCTTTTCTCATTCGCAGTGGAAGTCATATATTCTGTGAATATGAAAACAATAACAACTGCAGGATCTGGAGTGACGTCTCTTCTTTCGGAATAGACGCCACGTGTATACATGTATTGTATGTTGTTTCAACCAAGGATGATAGAATCTCTTTCATTTCAACTAAGGGGGTTAGAATACAGGGAGACACCCTTACGCTGAAAAGTGCAGCCTTCCTTCCAGTAATAAAACGTCTGTCGTTTTTGCCGTGTTGTACAACTAGTTAAAAGAACGCAAATTAGCCGTAAAAATTAAGTTTTCAAGTACGTTACGATGAGTTTTTATTACTATTAATTGAAGAAAGTATATTTTTTGAAAGTAAAAACTTTGTACTGGCTGTCGGTTCATTGCATTAACAGTAAGAGGGTGGACTTACCGCATACTTTTAACGGAGATATAGCGTTCCACAACTCACCAAGATGGCGGACTGCCTTCTACTGACGTATGTGCTCGCTATAGATAACGCCATCTGCATTTAATTCAGCCTGTTTGGCTTCAACGCATTCTTGTGCATTATCGCTGGAGAGCAATCGCCAATGTTTTCCAGTTTCATCAGCACTGACGCCATTAAAGAGAGGAAAACGCGGCCACAGAAACTTGGGAAGCGACTTGCGAGGTCGCGCCCTGCGTCATGAAGCGTTTCGCCATTTGACACGATTGACGCAGAGATGTGGGCAGTGTGCGTGTCATCAGAGGCGCGGTGGCCGACAGCGGCGAGAGAGCCACCCGCGCTAATTGCAGATAACGCCGACGCGGTTTGCAACTTGAGTTCGCGAAAACAAGTTGCGAAACGCAGCGAGCGACGTGCGTGCTGTCGGTAGGAAGCAGTTGGCAGCCCTGATTGGCGGCCCCACCGACAGGGTCCCAAGTTACCTGCAGCTCCGTTGTGCTCATCAGTCGATGGGATACCACCTCAGACTCCTCATGTTGTTTACAAGCTTTTATTAAGGGGGAGAGTTAACGTAATAAGGTCCCTCACTGAGAATCCATTAACAGCGAGAAGCACCATCAAATTGACGGATGACTAACAATGTCAACGAATAGGTACCAATATCGCTTGCGCCTCCTCAGGTCCTGCCCTTGCTCTGATTCCGATACGAAATCCCCTAAGGGCCGGTTTGTCAGTGTCTCGTTAAGTTCCGGTTAAGATTTTAACTTGTCGTTAGCGTAGAACTGCGTTTGTCAATGTTTCGTTATGAGTTAACCAGACGTTAAAAGACCTCAAACTGGCCGTTAAGTTAACGAGTAGAATTCTGCTCGTTACACGGCTAACTATCTGTGGTGTCGCACAAGTCTAAAGTGCGTGCCACCTACTTTCGCCGCGCGCCTCCATGCACGCACGGCGCGGCGTTCTTACGTCAGCCACGAGCGCCCTCTGCTGCAACTCCGCTCGTGGCCACCACTGAACGACATCATTCACTTGGGACTGAGATAGGAACCAGCTAACACTTCGGAATCAGATAGGCACCAGTGAAGACTTGGCTATCGGATAGGCACTAGGCAGGCCTCTAGCTCAACTATGTATCTGCATTCTGCAGTACTGAGCTATGTAAAAGTTAAGTATTACCAAGTCTCTAAGAAATATATATATCGTTCTAATTTACTCTAGTGTTTCTAGTTTCTGCTGTCGCACAGGCTGGTCACCTCCTACCTGCACAAGCGTGCATCCTTTATTTCTGTGTCGGTCTCGTTTTACTTGGCCACTGATACCTACGACGAAAACGAGACAAAAAAGCGGCGACGAGGCAGGGACACAAAACTATCAGTTAAGTGAGAATCTGTATGAAAATAGAAAGCTTCCAAAGCGCTAAAATACCGCAATATATCCACGTGATGAGACCGATTTATCGAACAAAATAAAAGAAGCACTACATGTATGAAAAAAACTAGTGTAGAAAATTTTATCGTCATATTTCTCGTCCCATCCATGTCAATAGTTAAAGATGATTTTGATACATTGCAGATACGCAACATAACCTTTAAAATATTGTTGCGATATCAAAATACAAACTTATGGGTAACGAATAGTTCAATGAGAATCGGTATGATAAAATGGTTGGAATAAGAGATTTGGTTGACAATGAAGACGATGTCAATATTTTAGACGTCTAGAGGTCATTGCTCCTATAATGCGACCTAGACGTATTTATATTCGCCCAAATCATTTTGAATGCTGAGATGATGCAGAATTTGTTACGCTATTTCGTCTTGGAAACGCTACATGAAAAACTCCACGACCATCTCAAGAGTCCAACAGATAGTTACGTATTTTGTAAGTTATCTGTCATAATTATTTATGCCTGCAAGCTTATTAATTCAGTATTTGGTTAAATTGTACCACGCTTCTCGCCGGGCTGCAGTGGTTATGTTGGCACATACGGACTGATGACCACGCAGTTTGGTCCGATAGATTTACAGACATTTGAACATTTTTATGTTGGCACCAATGGTAATGACGGCAACTCCGACGACCAATAAATGTTTTTTGGTGACAACTTCAATTAAAACGAAAATTATTTTTTTCTGAACGGACAAGGGTACATACAAGAACCTGTCAACCATAGAGCAGGCACAGTATTAATTTTGCTGGGAGTGAAAGGAGCAGCAATAAAATTTACTCTGTTGCTCGTGAAAAATATTAACACAATTCTACACTTCATTGTTTATCTGTTGCCAACTTAAGCACTGGAGCCAGGCGAGAAGCGTCGTAAAATTTTACACAGTATTTAGTTACGCTTGTTGCGCCTAGTGTGAGGCCTAAAATGTGATTCCTTCCTCCGCATGCACTAAGATATTACACACTTGGCATGTTATCGTACTAAGCCCTAAGCATTTTTACTGTCCTACATTTTCCGTGGAAAGCATTGAATTCATTTGCCACACACGATCATGTCGCTCTTTTCTTCTCCTTCCATGTCGTAGCGTCTCTTTTTTCACATTCCAATGCACCCTAATATTTCTGTATTGAGGACCCAACACACTCGCACTAACTTCTTATAAAATTCGAGCTTCTTTCACGTTTGTTTTCCATAACGCCAATTGACAACTATCTGCTAACCTGTTCCCGGTTAGTTAAATAAGGGAAAGAGCTGTTTATTCAGATGACACTTTCATTTGTTTCTGTTGCCAACCTAGTCGAAATATATCGTACCCTCTCGTTTTCTCCAGGTTAGCGAACGAGAGGTGTATCTGGCAATGACAAACGCAATGCACTTAACGAGCACATTTAACTGGACGTTAAAGGCGTCTTCTCGTTTACTAACGAGAAGATTAACGAGAGATGGACGAACCGACCCTAAATCTAAAACACATGACTCGCATATAGCTTTTTTTTTTTTTTTTTTGCATTCTTGTGAATAAAGGAAGTAGAGTGATTGTCAAAAAATAGACGAAAAATAATTTCGTGTGGTGATTAAACATTGCTTTATGAAAAGCAAAATGCCATGGCGGAGTGACCAAGCGCATTGAGGCGCTATGCTCCGAACGCGAGGCTGTTCCCCGTCGGGGTTTCGAATTCCCCCTCGGGCATGGATGTTTGTGTCGTCTTTAGTATAAGGTAGTTCATAAGTAGTTTGTAAGTTTAGGGACTGATGACCCCGCAGTTAAGTTCCTTAAGCTTAACAAACATTTGAACATTCGTATTCGGAAGAGAGGTACCTTGACATTTGATTGGAAGGCAAAATGCCTCAGGAGACTAAAGAGAAGCTTGATAAACATTATGGTGACTGTGCACCTTCGATTAGAACAATTTATAAGTGGATTCAAAATTTTCGGAGTGGCCATACGTGCAACAGTGACGCTGAACTTTCTGGACGCCCTGTGGAGGTTGCGATTCCAGAAATCGTTGATGAAATCCATGTTATGGTGATGGATGACAGAAGAGTTAAGGTGAGTGTGATTGCTAGTGCTGTGGGCATCTACAATGAACGGGTAAATAATATTTTGCATCAACATTTGAAGATGAGAAAGCTATCCGCAACATGGGTGCTGCGATTGCTCAAGCCTGAACAAAAATGGAATCGTAGGAAGTGTTGCAAGGAAGGTTTAGTCTGTTCGGGAAGAATCCGCAGGACTTTAAGCGTCGTTTCGTCACTGTAATATTACATGTTCTGGAGTTCCCATGGTACCACAATCAAATAAGTCTGTGTTTCTCAGGCCAAATCAGTCCAAATGTGTTGGATATGGGCCACGTCTCGTTACAAAGTGTACCATCCCTCTGGCCAGATCAACGTGCTTTAACTTCATCCCATCACGTATGCTGGGGACGAGGGCACGGAGTCCCTGGTCTGTGTTGTCTCATTCTGACTGCCATGTGTTTATACGCCAGTGTCGTAGCTGGCGCATTTGTTATGTTCTGACCCGTTATTTCGTGTGCCGTATCGTGCCTATCCCTCTTCAGCCAATACGCTGCTGCTGTTCAATGGTGATGTCTATAGGGTACACTCTCAATATGACAAATAATGCCTCCGCTGATGTACGAAAGGCCTCCGACATCCTTAGTAGAATACCATATCGATGGTGGTGAACTGCAATTTCGTATGACAGTTTCTTCATGTAAGAATACCGTTGACAATTTTTATTTAATTATTAATGGCTTGAAAATTATTTTCCATTGTGTTTTCATGGACTATTTTATTAATGAAATAATTTATAGTGGTAATTATTTTTTTATTTACTTGCTATCGAGATAACTGAAAAATAATAATGCTTGTTTCACTCTCCTGTAAAACTGAATTTTTTTTGACACACGAGGTTGCTGTCCAACACCATCGATATTATTGTGTGTAACGAGATGCACTCTATGTGCCCAAATACTTGCCGGAAAACATAGGACAGACTCAAACAGAGCAATGTGGGACGTACGCATCGTCCTCAATGGTAGTCTGTATTGTTCAGTATTTAGTCGTGCCAATTTATGCATTATTTTTGTCGCCTTGTCAGTTACGAGTTTAGTGTTTTCTATATAATTCAATTTCTCGTCTATTTGTACCCCTAGATACCCGGTTGCTGCTTTTATTTTTACTGACACATTGTCAAGTTTAATGATTGGGTTTCTTTTTAAACTACCCTTTAGTAGTAGATACACAGTTTTGTTTGCAGCAACCGTTAGTTTATTTTTATTGCACCAATCACTAATGCTAATGAGCAGTTGCGTGGCTTTGTTTTCCAAGACGTATTCAGAATTTGCTGTTAAAGTGACTAACAGATCGTCCGTGTAGGGTACCATTCCTTTAGCCCTGTTATCAGAATCCAGGTTGTTCAAAAGTGGCTCTAGTGCTTTGTCCCAGAATAATAGCCCACATACAGAGCCCTGCGGACACCCTTTAGTCATCCTCTTGAAGACCTTCTGGTGGCCAGCGCGCCATTCAACAGTTATGTGCTTACAGTAGAGTACAAAGATGTTGGTATTTGTAGTTCTCGAAAAGTGCGGGTCACTAGAGGTTATCGAAAGCGCCAGCAAATCTATCAGAATCGTTACTGCGTATTTGCCATGTGTCTCGTGTATTATTTATAATGCTCCGTGCACTTGTTCCCTGACACATTTCAGGAAGCAGACCGCCACCCCACATGTGCGCTATCCCTTCTCTACAGCACTCATCCGGCTTTATCAGGCAGGGAACACGAGTGTTAGGATGCCGCCAGCGGTATCTGCCGCTCGTTACAGCTGATGCATTCTTACGGCGTGTCTGACTAATTGCCAGCAATAACTGTGCTGTGAGTTAGATACGAGTGACATTGCTGAGCTGACAAGGTCACTCAGTAGCAGAAGAAAACGCGCTTGTTGCTGTGATGAGGCAGTGATACACTGACTGCTTATTCGGCCATTACGTTAGGCAGCCGAATGCTGATTAGCGTCAATTTGCTAATTCAAACGGCCTCTCAAAGTGCTGAGGACACTTGTGGCCGAGCTTACTATCAGCCATACTACAATTCACAATAAACATCCGGTCTGATAACTCATTTTATATCGTTAAAAAAGTCAGTTTTGACGCGAATTTACTTTTAAATTAATCATCGTCTCATCTTAGACTTTTTTTATTTGCCGGATATCTCATTCCTCCTACGGTAACTACAGTGTTATATTCACGACGATTAAAATTACGGTCTTTTTAATAAATGTATGATTACACCAACACAGAATAAAAACATATCATTGTATAATAAAAAAATTACAAACCTATCAATGTAATAATTCATGATTACAAAATATTAGGACGAATAATTTACAGAAGAATGGAGAGGGTTGGATTGTTTGGTTGGGATAGGGGGACTAAACTACTGAGTTTATCAGTCCCCCGGTGGGGAGGGGAAGGAGTGAGGATAGGAAAGGATGGGAGGGGGAAAGGAAATGCAGTTCGGGAAGTAAAGAAGGAAGGAAGACTGCATTAGCTCGGGGCACGTACGAAAGAACTGTGAGCCCCCTGGGAGGAGGGGGGGGGGAAGAATGGAGAAACTGGTATAATGTCACCTCGGTAAAATCAGTTTGGATGTACGAAAATCTAGAAATACGATAGGGAATACTCACCTTATGACTTACCGTAGAAGACATCTCAAGAAAGCTTTCCATAATTTTCACTGGAATACACTTTTTAAATTATTCAAGGTAGTAGGGGTAAAATATGGGTCGCAGTGGTTAGGAAGGGAGGGAGACAGCGTTGTAGCGTTTCTTCAGTGTTATTCAATCTGTACATGAAACAAGCTGTGAAAGAATGCAAGGAGAAATTTGAAAACGGAATTGAAGTTCAGGGAGAAGTAATGAAAACCTTTCGGTTTGATAATGGCCTGTTAGAGAAAGCAAAGGGTCTCGTAGATCTACTGAATGGAAATGACTGAGTACCGAACGAAGGTATAAAATGAACATTAACAAGAACAAAACTAGGGTAATGGAACGAAGTTGAATTAGGCGATGCTGAAGAATGGCCTTGAGTGGTGAAGATATAAAAGGCACAATGGCTAACGGAACAAAAACATTTTTAAAAAAGTTAAATTTGTTGACATTGAATTTTAATTTAAGTGTTAGGAAGTGTACTCTTGTGTACTACGGGAGTGAAAAATTTCGGACAAGAAGAGGATAGAAGCTTTTAAAATCAGATGCGACAGAAGAAATTGATGCTTACTTTGTGCGCTGGCCTTAATTATAGCAAGTTGTCATGTAATGTGCTAATTAGTTAATTTATCAGCACTCATTCGGTGCACTTCCGAAAAGTATCGTGTTTTTAAATTAATAAGAAAAATGCAGGATGATTTCTTCAGAGGACACGACATGACAGCGAATCTACAACACATATAAAACGAAGCAGCAGCTACGAAGCATGTCAACTGTCTGAAGGTGCATTTGAAGGATAAAATCCGAATCCGATCATGGTTTGAATAAATAGACGGACGCGTATCTCGCGTAACGAACGAGGAAGGGTTGAAGAGAGATGGAGATAACAAAAATTTCTGGAATATCTTGACTAAAATAATGGATCGATTGGTGCGACATATTGTGAGACATCAAGGAGTCGTCAATACAGCATTGGCGTGAAGTGTGTAGTGTAAAAGCCGCAGAGGGAGACCAAGAGACGTAGACAGTAGGCAGGTTCAAAAGAATGTGGGTTGTCGGTTGTTAGGAGGAGGTGAAGGGACTTGCACCGGACTGCAGTCAACAGAGTGGAAAGCTACAACATAGAACTTCACAGAAGTTCCCCTGAGATCATTGCAGGAGTAGCACTCCTGGAAGAAAGGCGACGAGGTACTGGGAGAATTCAAGTTGTGAGGACGGACCGAGAAGCATGTCGGGATAGCTCAGTGGGTAGAGCGCTTGCTTGCGAAAGGCAAGGTCCCAGGTTGCGACACACACTTTTAATCAGCCAGGAAGTTTCTAATATACAAATCTGTCAAATAGTGTCAGTCTATAGTAAGGCATCCTTCGCCATGTACCGTACGAAACCGTATGTAGACACAGATGTTTTTCTTGTTTAGAAAGTCTGCAAAATTTCATCAAGATTGGAATAAAACTGTAGATTTCTATCGAAGTTTTTCGTAAAAAAACCTCCGCTAAGGATCACACGCGTCTTAGCAGGCAGCGCCTTCCCTTTTGGTTTGTTCTGAAGCTCAGGTGTGCAAAATTTTATCGGAATCGGTTGAACGGCATGGCAACGCACAGAATACGAATCTAATCGGGTTACCAAATTCACCAATTTAGATTTTTTTAGACTTTTGGGGAGCCACCTACCGGATCCAACTGTGAATTTGAAGTGTCTAGGGACCCAGTGGAACACACAAAAAATTTCATCTAAATCGTTCCAGCGTTTTAGGAGTTCAGTGAAATGCACATGCTTTTTGCAAAACTTTTGGACCATATTTTTAAGGTTAGATTCTTTTTCGCAGTATCTTACTGGAAAAAAAGAAAAAAAAAAACACAACCCAGATAGAATAAAATGAAACATATTGGTACTTGGTTCGTTTTTTAGTATTTTTATAATATTTTATTTTTATGGTTTCTATCTATTTTTATGCTGATTTAAATATAATTGGTTATTATTTTCGTATTGATTATTGTTATTTCGGATTAATTTTATTAAGTTTTTGAATTCGTCCTTTAAAAATTACTGCAAGAATTTCAATTTATTTATTTTCTTATCATTCTAATTATTTATTCTTCTGGTTTTAATGTTATTAATTATATTGTATTTTTCTTTTTTCTAGTTAGAGTTTGTGTCTTTTTATATATTTTAAAAAAGCACGTTCATACCGTATGTAAATTTGGAAAACACGTCTAATGAGCTAAAAACTGAACGTCCAGGAAACGTTTAAAATCCAATATAAAAATACTTTTGTGCGTCTCAGCGGCCTGGTGCAAGACTTTCAACTGGACGCCACTTCGGCGATTTGCGTCTTGCTAACGTATTCCTGTTATCCTACCGGAAAGAGGGGACATACAGCTTAACGTGTCGTATCTGGTGACTCCTCACATAGGGTGAGTGAAAAACGCAGAGTGAAAAATTCCGAGATTCGAGTGGGTTTCAAACCTTGACCTTTCGCTCTGCAGTTGACATTTCGCCGTGGCGCCATCTAATGAATACTTGCCGAACCAAGGTAGCAACATTTAATTTGCAATAAAAATTATTGGCGTTACTGATTGATATAAAAACTTTTCTTCTTTTCACTTGAACCAAACACAATATATAAAATACCATAAAGATAAGTTTAGTTTGGAATTTAGCGAGTGCTTACATCGTGACAAAGTAATTTTTATACATAAAATATTTACGCAATAGCAGAACAATCACTAGAAACATTTATTTCCACAAAATATCTGGGAATTTGTATAAAGAACTATTTGAAACGTCACGACTACATAAAATTAATCATGGATAAGGGAGATGCCAAATTAGAGATGGAAGAAGGGCGTCAATTCTAGTAAATACCTAGGAGTAACAATTGCGAGCAACTTAAATTGGAAAGAACACACAACAAATAATGTAGGGAAGGCTAATCAAAGATTACGTTTCATTGGCAGAACACTTAGAAGATGCAACAGTTCTACTAAAGAAGCTGCCTACTATACACTTGTGCGTCCTATTTTGGATTATTCCTGCGCATTGTGGGATCCACACCAGATGGGACTGATGGACAATTAGAGAGAGAGTTCAGAGAAGGGCAGCCTTTTTTTTATTATCACGGTATAGGAGAGAGAGTGTCACGGAAATAATGCACGAGTTGGGGTGGAAATCAGTAAAAGAAAGGCGTTATTTGTCGCGGCGAGATATATTTGCAAAATTTCTTTCACCAACTTTCTCTTCAGAATGCGAACATATATTGTTAGCACCCACCTACATAAGGAAACATGACTATCACAATAAAATAAGAGAAATTAGATCGAAATCAGAAAGATTTAGGTGTTCCTTTTTCCCACGAGCTATTAGAGAAATGGAACTCTAGAGAAATATCAAAAAAGTGCCAGGCACTTCAACGTGACTTGCAGAGTATTCACGTAGGTGTAGATCCTTAGTAAATGTAGCACTTCCTTGCAACACTTCACACGATTCATCTACATCTAAATCTACATAGACACTCTGCAAATCACATTCAAGTGCCTGGCAGAGGGTTTATTATCCACTTTCATAACTTTTCTCTACCGTTCCATTCTCTAATAGCGCGCGGGAAGAAAGAACACCTAAATCGTTCCGTTTTCGATCTGATTTCTCTTATTTTATTGGGATGGTCATGTCTCCCTAAGTAGGTGGGTGCTACCAAATATTTTCACATTCAGAACTAAAAGTCGGTGATTGAAACTTCGCAAACAGATCACGCCGCAATGAATAACATCTTTCTTTTAATGATTTCCACCCCAATTCGTGCAACATTTCAGTGACGCTTCCCCCCCCCCCCCCCCGTAACGTGATAAAACAAAACGAGCTGCCCTTCTCTGAATCTTCTCAATGTCTTCCGTCAATCCCACCTGGTGAGGGTCCCACAAGGGGCAGCAGTACTCCAGGAGAGGACGCACAAGTGTGATGTAGCCAGTCTCTTTGGTGGAGCTGGTGCATCTTCGAAGCGTTCTGCCGATGAAACGTAACCTATGGTTCGCCTTCTCCACAATATTTTCTGTGTGTTCTCTCCAGTCAAAGTTGTTCGTAATTGCAACTCCTAGGTATTTGGTAGAATCTACGACCTTAAGGTTTCACTGATTTATCGCGTAATTGAAGTTCAGCGGATTTCTTTTAGTGGTCATGTGTATTACTTCACACTTTTCTTTATTTAGAGTCAATTGCCAATTTTCGCACCATGCAGAAATTTTGTCTAAATCGCTTTGCATTTGCTTTTGATCCTCTGTTGACTTCACTAACCGATAAACGACAGCATCATCCGCGAACAATCTAATGGAGCTATTCAGATTGTCTCCTAAATCGTTTATAAACACGAGGAAGAGTAGGGGACCTATAACGCTTTCCTGTGGAACGCCAGATATCACTTCTGTTTTACTCGATGACTTACCGTCAGTTACAACAAACTGTGTTCTTTCTGATAGGAAATCGTGAATCCAACCGTACAATTGGGGAGATATTCCATAAGCACGCAATTTCGTTTTGGGTCAAGCATGAGCATTCGCGGCACACATCTTGCGGATGGCTTTCTCATCTCCAAATGTTTATGCAAACTACTGGGTGTCTCACGAAAGACGCCTGGGAGAGTTCCGCGAGTTAGGCGGCGCGTTTGCCGGCCGCTGCCGCTCCGCCTGCCGGTCGCCGCTATGCGTGTCCTGCGACACTTGGCAACAGCGCCGAGTCAGGCCCTATTGTCGTCAGGTAGGAACACCGTGCTCTTGTGTTGGTGTCCGGACACTTGCCACGCCGGACACTTGCCACACTTTTACCTGCTCCGAAGGGTCGGGTGTCCCTTTCTCCTCCTCCTCCCGCCCTCCCCCCTTCCGACCGGTCCGAGAGCTCCGTGGACGTGTCCCGACATATGCACACTGGTCGCTTCCGCATTTCGTAGTACGACCGTCAGTATCGAAGTTATTACAACGGCCAAGGGCAGGCCTTTTTCTCACTACAATGATTACGCGATATTAAGGTGTAGATGTGCCTACTCCGAAAACAGGATCATTGCAAGGGAAAGCTGCTTTCGAAGAACGGAGACGTCTTGAACGTAGAGAACACCTGTGAGAACCACCTAACCATGCGACGTTTATTAACTGTAAAAATAAAAAGAGTGTATCAGACCTCAGAATCCTTAAATAACTTAATGATTAAGCTAGCTGGTCACAGTTCATTTCACTAGCGTTTAATCAATAGGCGGTGAAATATGAGTCAACGGTGCAATTACATTAAACATCACTCAAATGATCCTCCTGCAACTAGAACTTATAGTTAAATCTACCGCTTTTCAATTTCGTTTCATTGTGAAAAATATTAAACGAATGTCGCATTGAAGGCCGCGCTAAATTTCGAGCTTCAGTAAAACATCGGCAATCTTAGAGATTTTGAATTAGTCTAAATTTTCTGCAAAAGCTTTCTGTTCTGTTTTATGTACCATGGGGGATCAGTTCAGTCTCTTATTAATTTATTTGGTAGGAATCCCTCCAATGCTGTTGATACTATTTCTTTGAATGTAAGCCACATATGGTCTTCACTTACATAGTTAATTTTAAAAAAATGGAGACTGTCTCCTAGGAAGATGTCAACCGATTTTTTTACCTTTTTTTCCTTTTTTAATAGAAGTATTTAGTTATATAAGGAACTCATAGTTAAGTGGGGCGATCTATACTTGTTTAATAATGATTATGCAGCCAAGATAGCATTTTTCATTTATTATGTGACCGGTTTCGGCGTACTCGAGGCCATCTTCTGACCTGTCGTAATTTACATAATTTCACGACATTTTTATACACTAAAAGAGTACATCCAGGTTGAGGGATTGTTAAACATAAAATTAGTAGTCACAAGTAAAAAATATATATCCATCTTCTAACGGTTTTGACGTGAGGCACTTCAAAGTCTAAGTACAATACTACTTGGAGTCCAGTATAACACAGTGTTATCATTATTAAAGAAGTATTTAGCTTTTAATTTTGGTGGATATCTTTGTTACAGATTTGAGCTCGCTACAACTTTAGGTTCACTTATACCTGTATCCGTCGTGATGCTCAGGAGTATTTGTGACTAAGAGCTCAAGTGTGTTTCCGAAACCATTCACAATTTTAATGGGCTCGTGAAATAATTGTTCAAAATAATGTTTAAAAAAGCATTTAGAACAATATCGGAAGACGTATCTGCCACCCTGTCAGAAGGTGTATTTTTGTCAACATACGGATGGTAGATTTAAGTCACCACCAACTATAATTGTATGAGTAGTGTACCTATTTGTGTTGAGACTCAAGTTTTCTGTTCAGCGGCTGCATCATGAGAGTGCCGGGGTCGGTAAATTAACATGTTAAGCTTAAGGGACTTAACTGCGGGGTCATCAGTCCCTAAACTTACAAACTACTTATGATATACTTTATACTAAAGACGACACAAACATCCATGCCTGATGGGGGATTCGAACCCCCGACGGGGAACGGCCTCGCGCATCGCAGATTAGCGCCTAAATGCCCTTGACCGCTCCGCCGCGGCAGTTATTAATTTATTCTGGTAGTCGAGTATAACATCTGCTCACACTAACTGACAGGAACTATCGACTTCAGTTTCGTTTGTGAGCTAGTACACATATTACATTGTGCTTTGTGTTTCTTTTGTAGTGCAGATCATAGAAATTATGGCATTTCCATTAAAAAACTAGGATGTTTCCTCTGCGACTTAGCTAAATAATGTAGAACAACAGTGTCCTTTACAAGCATAGCATTCTATATTCCTTCATTTCTTTATTTCAAATTTGTATGTCGACTTTAGGTGATCTGTCAAACATAGACGCTCTAAAAAAATGTTCAAATGTTTGTAAAGCTTATGGGACTTAACTACGGGGTCATCAGTCCCTAAACTTACAAACTACTTATGAACTACTTACGAACTAGGACGGCACAAATATCCATTCCCGACGGGGGATTCGAACCCCCGACCGTAGTGGCCGTGCTGACCGTGACTGGAGCGCCTCAGTCACCTCGGCCACCGCGGCCGGCATAGACGCTCTTATCTATA
This sequence comes from Locusta migratoria, assembly GCA_026315105.1. Taxonomy (NCBI): domain Eukaryota; kingdom Metazoa; phylum Arthropoda; class Insecta; order Orthoptera; family Acrididae; genus Locusta; species Locusta migratoria. Next base: position 67,795,232 of record CM048746.1, on the reverse strand, counting down.
TTTTGTAAACGTATTTTCTGTCATTGATTTGAACATTGTCACATTCCCCTTTATTAACTATATTTCGTCGCAAAAAAGTAAATTTATGAAGTGTATTGTTCTTCTTTCCTCCTTTGTTCTCGCGGAGTTGTAGCAATTAATATATGTACAAATGCAGTGATCAAACTTGAATGATAAGCGAACATTCAAATTATCTTTATATCGTTCCTTTCATGTTCCTTCCATGGCGATGGACTGTTTCTATAGCAATCAGTAAGTGTCGAAGAAAGATACCGTACAGACGGAGAGAGAATGGATCCATATTTGTGGTTGAAAGAACTAATTACACAGTGATATAGCCGACGGTATTGCTTTCGTTTCCTAAAAGTTTTAAATATTTCGATTTCGGGATATTGAAAAGAAGTTGTATATTTCGGCGAGATGTCGAACAGAAATATCTCTTTCGTATTGGCTGTATCATGTAAGATCGGAGGCTGAGGTTTGGAAGCAAAAAGCAGGAGTACGGGGAAGGGCGTCCCTTGCCTGAGAGGCCGCTAATCCTATTACCTGGCGAAGGGTCAGGTGTGGCAAGTGTCCGGCGTGGAAAGTGTCCGGCGTGGCAAGTGTCCGGTATCCCTTGTGTTCTGTACTGCGTGACAGTGTGTTCGGGTGTTTTGTTTTGAATTTGCTGTCGAGTTTCCTTTCAGTATGTATCAACGAGTGTTTCTTGTGCTGAACTATTCAAACCCAGTATCGTATGTGGTATGCAATTAGTGCAAGGCGAATAATTGGGCGAATCTTTTTTCACTAAACAATAAATTCTGACAGGTATGGGAATAATATCCTGCATCCATTTTTTCTAGAACTTTCACCCAACGAAAAGCTGTACGGTTATTTCATGCAGGACAATGCAAGACCACACATTCATTGACAATGCTTCTATGGCAGCAATACTAAGTATTTTTCATGATAGGATAGTTGACTGGCTCCTCGTTCTCCAGATCTAAATCCCTGCGACTTTCATCTTTGGGGAATGTTAAAAGACAAGGTGTATGCAAGCAATCCCCATACACTCGAAGATTTGGAAGGCAGGATTCCACTAGTCATTTCCCAGATTTCGCAAGCTGAAATTCGTCGAGTGTTCGCAAATGTGTTAAAGAGATGCCAGGCCGCTTTTTCCATAGAGGGACATCATTTTGAACATCTACTGTAAATAAAGGTAAGCTTAGGTTACGCAGATGGCAATGTTTTCTAGACTTTAACTCCGTGTATACGTCCGCGACACAACAGAGTCCGAGAATCGGGCGCTGCCGTGGCTGGCGGATGCGGTGGCGGCGGCCGGGAACCGTACCGAGCGATCCGCGGACGCCTGGAAGGCGTCTTTTTTGCCTTTCAGAAAGTAATGTTTAATCACCATACAAAATTCTTTTTCGTCCATTCTGTGACAATCACTCGACTTCCTTGATTTACACGAAGAAATAGACCAATATGGCTGAAACTTGGTGTACGTTCTTTCCAAAGATGCTACTAACTAATCATGACCTCGATAGGCGAAGGTGATGCCATCTCTCGAACTTTTAAACCGTACATCAACGTACATCTACAAGATGCGTCAGAAAAGTTCGGTGAATGGTCTCAGAAAAATTAGAAAACAACAGTTACAACCAAAATACCGCCAATGGCTACAGTACCCTTCTGACATCGGTTGTACAACTGTTGTAAACTGTCAGCAAACGCCTCTTGAGGAATCGCTCGAAGTATTGACGTCACGGGTTGTTGGTACTCCGCAACCTTTGCGAAGCGTAAGCCAGTCTGTGCTGATCTTCAACTCGTCTGCTGTCATCCTCAAAGACAGCCGCCGATCATCCACAAACATGCGATGGGACTGTTATTGTGAACTGTCTAACCGAACGTGGCTCATCCTCGACACCTTCCTATCCATCTCGAAAGCGTTTAAACTACTCAGACACACACTCTTTACTCACTGCTTCACCACCATACACTTTGCACTAACATCCCATCGGTTTTCGGAGCCGTTTTGCATTGATGTTAACGCGTTGCTCCGTTTTGCATTCCATGTTTTAATGACACGAGTTCCCACACTGACCCAGTTAGCTGGATGGCTGCGGTGTTTTGCACGATAGGGGGCGGTTGTTGAGATGTCCCTCAACGTGTATGCGCGGTTTGTAAAATATTGATCCAATCACCGAACGTTTCAGTCGCACCATGTGGATCCAGGAGAGAGTCGTATTCGATGCGACCCCAGGTGCGAGTGTTACCATGAAGTATACTATGAATTCGAACGGAAAAAATGGAGGAAAATGTAAATCAGAAAGATGACACAGGGAACCGACTCTGGTGATAGAGCACACGTACCAACCTCGGTTCTCTCGATAAAAGTTTCAAGAGCAGTATCGGTATTGCATAGTTACCCTCGTTTTACAATGATTTTAATTTGGTCTTTTTATTTACTACTACAGTATATGATTTGCCAGCTAATAATTCTGACTATTATGGGCACTGCTAATAAAAGTAAATGTTTCATGCTCTGACCGAATACTGTGACATCTGACTGCCGGGTTTCTTTATTTATATATAAATTAATCAAAGGCCTCGAACAGAAAAAATTGTTATAAACTAGATTGCGCAACGGATAACACGACCCCGGGTATTTAATCAATCGTCACAACCTTCGATACAGAGTTGGGGTAAACTATGACAACTGCCCAGAATTTAGCTTTTACCGGCATCCTAATCACTCTTCTGGTATTAGTTAATTTATTTAATTTCTATTATTAGGGTTCCAGCTTTCTCTGTTAAATTTAATAATAAAGTCCGAATAATTCAGGATAAGATTTTTTATTTTCTGATGGTATGCAGATAAAACCATACCCTTAGACAAATTAAATTAACAAACAAACAAAAATGGATTGTAAACACTCATTGCAGAGCAGACAGACATTTTGAGCTACGGGCTCTAAGATAAATTAACTAATAGACTTGCTGGTCTCCTAAACATATAAATTTCACCACTGCCTGGAAAACGAGAGATAAAAACGATTTATTAGACGAGTAAGGATATCCCTCTTCACAGACGCACTCGCTCATCAACCACTTTTACACTGCATGCACTAACCACTCCATTTTTTAGCTAGCAAAGGAAATAAGAAATGGTTCAGCAAAGAGGGTGGCCGTTATTAAATTGCTGATTTTAATGCAAGACATGAGACAGGCAACGATATCTACCGCTCAAATGTTACAGAACCCCAAAAACGCAAACTCACACACCATATAAAAAAAAATGTTATAAAGGAAATCTACACGTGGGGCTTAGTCACACAACAAGCATAACTGGCGCTCTTTCCTTATCGTACTGAACCACGCAACAAGATCTACGGTGGCAAGCACATGGCTTCGCGATTTCCACAAAATTAAGTACCCTTCAGAAAAGAAAAAATAAATATTATTCGAAATTTCACCTGTTACTAGAATTACTCTGCACGGTAAGACACCACTATACACCACTCTGCTCAGTTACCACCATGCCCCGTCACAAAGCCTCCGCAGCTCATTCTGCATTTGGTCTGATTACAAATAAATAAATAAATAAATAAATAAATAAATAAAAAATCCAAAATCAATGAAATACCGGGCAACCCGCGGTAGACAATGAGATGTTGCTTGTTCCCGTGGCTGCTATCGACCTCTGAAGGTACATTCTTAGTTTGAAATTGGCAGACTATGGGCATATTGTGTAATGGCGCGAAAATTTGTCTATCACACAACGAAACCTCCGTAAATTCTCGTACGATTTTCTCCGCACAAACTTTAAAATGAGGGTTTTCAAAAGCTTCACTAAATGAAATAATCAAACGTAGCGAAATCTCAAAGGGTAGGGTAGCAAACAGATACTAAGTCCAAATCGTTACCGTTGGCATAAAACTATTTTAGGTACTCAAATTGACCAAAAATAAGCAAAAATCGCTAAACTTTCTGCCATATTAACATAATCTGCTTCAACTATTGCGTTGCGAGTCAAATTCAGTATAATAAGACACATTTTTTACAAACATGCTTAACACATATGCAGCAGTCGAGCGCGGCACGTCTGTCCTCTCGGGCGTCTCCTGATCCCAACGAAACGCTACTTTTTTAAACGCGAGGAAGATACCTGCCACTGGCCGGTCCCTGCCTCCCCCTCAAGACAAGCGACACCTCAGAAAGCCACTGCCAACCTCCCTCTTTGCCTCACGTAAGCCAAAGATTTCGCAACAACTCCACCACATCGAAACTATCTTTGCCTAGTGATTACAGAAAACAACCTACTTAAAAAACATTCACACACGCTCATTTTCATGGTGGGGGACCAGAGGAAAAAGGAAGAGTGACAAATTGTAAATAAAACAAATAACGTATTTCCAGATCTAACTGGCCAGAGAAGTTAATCAGCGTTACAGTTAGTAATTATTTTCCATGAAACTGTCATTATAGCTTGATTTACTATGTAAGCTAGTCCATAGGGCTTAAATGGAGCGTACTGCAGTACCGCTTCAGTATCACCACTATCGTAGGTCTGCCGGTGATGTGAGTTGCGTAACCTGAGTGTGTTCAGCTGTTACATACGGCAAGTGTGTGTGTGTGTGTGTGTGTGTGTGTGTGTGTGTGTGTCTGGGGACAGATAGCGACAGCTTCTGCCTTTAACACGTGACCCCTGGCCTCTCATAAGCCCCCCCGGTCCGGCGAGATAATATCCTGCTTTCACAACAGTTGTCATCGTATGACCGTATGATGTAAACAAGCGGGGTCAAAGTCATTATTTTTGCGCCTAGCATTACAAAAATATCTAAATGAAATCGGCGTCGAGAAAAGTACTTTCTGGGGCATCCTAAGGCTGTGTTTACGGTGGCTCCGATATCGGTGGGTTTTACCGACGAACGGCATCGGCGGAAGACAGCCGATCGTTTCAAATCAGTACTCCATTGTGGGCGAGGTCGTAGTGTAGCCGATATCATCGCCCGAACGACAATCGGTGAAATTCATATCAGTTTGTTTTCTTCGGTCAAATCGACCGACGTTCTCACACGGTAGATATGGACTGTGAGAAACTGATACGTTTAGTGAAAGAAGGTGTGGCACCCAGAAGACGATAATTAATATCACAGTCCCGGTCCCGACTGTATACCAATTAGGCTCCTTTCAGACTATGCTGATGCAATAGCCCCGTACATAACCATCATATACAACCTCTCGCTGAGCGAACGTTGCATACCCAAAGACTGGAATGTTGCACAGGTCACTCCAATATTCAAGGAGTTATTCGAAAAATTACAGGCCTATATCGTTGACATCGGTTTTCAGCAGGATTTTAGAATATATACTTTCCTCAAATATTATGAACTACCTCGAAGAGAACGACCTATTGTCCCATAGTCAACACGGATTCAGAAGTATCGTTCTTGTGAAACACAACTAGCTCTTTACTCACACGATGTGATGAGTGCTATCGATAAGGGATGCCAAACTGATTCCGTATTTCTAGGTTTCCGGAAGGCTACTGACAGTGTACCACAGAAGCGTCTTCTAATCAAACTGCGAAGTTATAGAATAACTCCATTCGTGATTTCTTGTCGGAAAGTACGCAGTACGTTTTAATTGACGGTGAGTCATCGAGTCAAACAGAAGTGATATCTGGCGTTCCACAGCGAAGTGTTACAGAGCCCCTACTATTCCTTATTTTTATAAACGACTAGCTGAAAACCCGGCGTTGCCCGGGTATTTATTTATTCCTGCTTTGAGTTAGTACTTCTCCTATCCCCTCTCTCTCCCTGTCAATCTATTTTTTTTTCTAAAAGTATGTTATATTTATGAGAGAATATTTTAAGAAATAAGGCTTTCTTGCATGAAGTATAGTGTACACAATTATAATTGCAGTTTTCGAACAAAGTAAGTCAGTAACCAAAATACAAATGACATATAAAATTCGTACGATCTCATATTTATTGAGTTATATGTTGTCAAATTGTATAAATTTTCACGTATATATTTATTTGTATAAATGCTGTATGTCTGTAAAATCTGGGGCGAATAAAATTAGTAGTAACGAAGTAATAGATTAAAACATGGTGCGTGATGGGGCGGTTTTCCATAAGCGTTACTGTTTATGTGCTCATAGCTCATAAACTACGTGTCGTACTGTACTACAATTCGAAGGTACATTGAGCTATATGTGTCTAAAATTTCCTGCGTCTACAATTTTAGTGTAGAAATTATAAAGTGAAACCCAATGCTGTAGTTTTAGTCCATGAACAGCTGCCGGCCTCGGTGGCCGAGGGGACTGAGGCGCTGAGTTTGTGACACTTGCGAGGAGTGACACTTGCGCGGAAAGGTAATGTGTAGACACTTGCGGGGAGACCCGGACGCTGCAGGTAGTGAACAGGGTGTTCCAGAAGTAGGGATACACCACCCCTACTCCAGGCCCTCCAGCCGCTACCTGTGCGGTATTCAGGGAAAGGCCCACCGAGCGAGGTGGAGCAGTAGTAACGGCCCGGAGATATCACAGCCTCATTCAACAGAGAGATAACACGTCATACAAATATCACTCGATTTACAATACAGAACCATGTGTAGAGGAATGTGATGAAATCGGAATTGAGCGCAACCGTTGCTAACTACAATTACGGATTTACTGCATTTTGAGTCAGAATACGCATCTATATTCGCATTTATCGCAAACGCGAATTTTTCCTGTCCCTAGTAATACTCTAAAAATAAATAGCTGATCAAGGCACTAAAAGCAAGGGCAGATCTTTGGGTGTATTACTACAAATAACTAAAACACAATTTGATCGTGGAATTATATACAATCTCATTATAAAGGTTTTTTGTGGGTGGTTTTGAGCCGCTTTTAAATATGTTAGGAATAGCATTATGAAATATAGACAGCTACACCTTATGTTTATTATGAGATATCGATTTCGGTTAATTTCAGGTCATCTTCAAGTCTCAAACAACAGATGTTACTTATGCATTTTTCCAGTGGCACTCATAACCTTTAACTGTTTACACACGAGGTCTAACGTTGTTAATCGCGTTAGCGATGAAAACAGAACCCAGAATCTTTGCGTCTAAATGATACATATATTGGTGTTTCGAAAGAACAGACATCACACCAATACATATATAGCTCTCGGTAAAGTGGAACAGTACGATGTCGTTACGTAGCACAGCACAGCCGACTGGAAACGCAGGAGAAATGCAAACAACGTTCTCTCCTCAGAGGTATGATTAGGTTCGACGTAGACTTCTACAACATACAGTCTACACGGCGAAGATTACACCAAAAAATTTAACGTTTCGTCTACTTTGGCGATAGCAACCAAATTTTAAAATCGTGTCTACTATGAAGAGATTTAGCAACACAAAACGCTTCAAGTCCATAACTTCATTGATTTTCGAGTTCTGAATTTTTAAAATGTTTTTAATGTTATTACAGAAAAAACAAATTTGGGACTCACACTACAATTTTCATATGGCAGATTTTGTAGGTACATTCTCAAGACATAATTCAACGGTTGTGTGCATTCACCTTATGAGAAATATCAATCATTTGTTTTCAGTGTTTATTTCAAATTTCTACATTTAAGTTTCTTTAATTATTAGTACTTAAATGTGGTTATGAAATAAATAAATTACGTGTATATGTGTAGTCTTATACGGCCAAACTACTTAGGTCATTGGTCGCTAGAGTTACACACTACTTAATCTTACTTAAAATGACTTAGGCAAAGTACAAATAAACATACCCATGTCCGAGGAAGGACTCGAACCTCCGACCGCAATTTGTGAACTAAATTACATGTTTGATAATATTAATGCATAGAAGTATGAAATCAAGTCAAGACTACGTCCTGCAAAAATTTTGACAAAAAAAGTTGGCACTGAGTTTAGAAAAACAAAATTCTGGTATATTGGATTTTAACATTTTATCAAAAAATAAATGTTACTTTTTTTTACTACATGAGATACAGCCATTCAAATTTACGGCCACCAGAACGTTTTCCCTTCCTGAGTAAATGAGCTGCTTCTTGTAGTTTCAACACCTTTTTCTTGAATGAACTGAATATAAATCTTCACACAGACTTCTTGAGGAGGAGAGTGATACGGATATCTGATTGTAAACCACTGCCTATTACCTTAGACCTTTTTGACTGTACTGAACAGTAATTCCGCGTATTCCGTAATTTATATTTATACAGTTAACAGGCAATGTAATTTATAACCAACTATTGGCTGCCAATTTCGCTTCATTTTTCCTGGCAGTCTTGCAACTTGTTTCTCCCTGTTGGTTTATGCCGAGTTCGGAGCAAAATGGTTCTATATGACGGTGATGGAAAATAGATTTTATCTTCAGCATTTTTCGGTTTGTGACATTCCGTTACACATTCCGTATTTCATATATTTCTTAGATGTATTTGTAATTCGAATACAGCCAAATCGTTTTGGGGTCTACGAATAAACGCTTCAAGTATGTAAAATACTCATTGACTTATTATTAACGTTTTTTAATTGAAGGTTTAAGGTTGCGTCTCCTATTAAAAGGCATAGTAGCTATTTTTAAAGAGATGGAAGTTGCGTGATAGTGGGGTTAACTACATAGTGGTCAATTACATCAACGTATCTGTGCAGGATGCCTAATATATTTATTGCTTGCGCAGGTGTCTTGATATGCTTAGTGTTCTGAATAATATGCTTTTAGGAGGTATGACTGTGGAAAGTCGTTGTCTTGTAGTAGCAGAGACTGTCTTAATAACTCTCCAAACATTACCACTATTAAAATACCTTTTTGTTTACAGGAGGAACACTCAACGGATTAATATGTAGTTAGAACAAGTTACTATATTGCTCTTCAGCTTTGAAAGGGTTGTGCAATTTCACTGATTTTCGTGTTATGTTGACAGTGTGGAAACTTGACAACAGCAGTGCTAGACTTCTTGGCGTGCCTGTACCCAGGAAAAGCCATTAGCCGCCCCAAGGGCCCCGGGTTCCGCGCAAGTGTCACTCTGCGCAAGTGTCACTCCGCGCAAGTGTTCCAACCCCGAGGCGCTCCAGTCACGGTCTGCACAGCCACTACGGTCGGGGGTTCGAATCCTCCCTCGGGCATGGATATTTGTGCCGTCCTTAGGATAAGCTAGTTTATGAATAGTTTGTAAGTTTAGGGACTGATAACCCCGTAGTTAAATCCCATAAGCTATACAAACATTTGAACATGAACAGCTGAAAAGTAGTAAGCAAGAAACTTTTTCCTTTCATCACTTTACTGTTGTTGTCAAGGAGAAAAAATATAATAAAGGCTTGAAATTAACTTTAAAGTTTGTTGCAAGTCGCTAAGTACTGTCATTCTCATACAGTGTATTAATAAAGTCTAGTCGCATTATGTGGCAGTTTTTTGCGATTCCTATTGTTTATGACATATCTCCTGAACCATGCGTAGTATGTGATTCTTAACCCTGCAGGAACTTTTACCTTACGGTAAGGAATATGTGTATCAAATTTGTTTAAATTCGGTCCAGTAGGAGAAAACGTGCAATATTGTCGAGTGATGTAGCAGTTTTTCTCGTATTTCATTGTTTATGACGTCACATCTCTTGAACTGTGTGTCGTACTATCATGAAATTTCGCAAGTACATTCAGGGGTATGTGTGTATACTGTCTGTAATATTTCTCGCAAATACAAAGAATAGTGTATGAGTAATACATTGTAACGTCATTGCAAATGCCGTTATTTTACTGCATGAAAGCCAAAACTGCATGAAAGCGACAAACTTTTTTCCTTTCATCATTTTGCTGGGGTTATCAGCGAGAAAAGTTGCCTAAACGTTTGAAATTATCTTTAAAGTTTGTTGCAAGTCGCTAAGTGCTCTCCTTCAAAAATAGTGGACTGATAGTCACACTATCACGTTCAGTAAGATGGGGATGTTTTCATTGATTATGACGTCATCTCCTGAACTACAGGCCATATCGCAAAATCCTTTCTTAGCTGACGTCTTCTGCCTATAAACTACATTTCTGCCACATTTCAGCTTCATGGTTGAAGTAGTTTCAGATTTCGTGTTTAGTCAGTGAGTGAGTGAATGAGTGTCCTTTCGCTTTTATATAGATAGAGATTTAGGAGACAATCTAAGTAGCTCTCTTAGGCTGTTCGCGGATGATCCTGTCATTTATGGGTTAGTTAAGTCATCAGAAGATCAGAAGCAACTGCAAAATAGTTTAGTTAAGATATCTATGTGGTGTAAAAATTGGCAGTTGACCCTTAATAATGATAAGTGTGAAGTCATCTATATGACCACTAAAAGAAATCCGTTAAACTTCAGTTACACGATAAATCAGTCAAACCTAGAGGCCGTACATTCAACTAAACACCTAAGAGTAACAATTACGAACAACTTAAATTGCAAAGAACATATAGAAAATATGATAGGGAAGGCGAACCAATGACGTCATTGGCAGAACACTTAGGAGAGGCAACAGTTCTACTAAGGAAACTGCCTACACCACAATTGTGCGTTCTATTTAGAAGTATTGCTGCGCATTGTGGGGTTCACACCAGGTGGGATTGACGGACGATTTAGAGAAAAACCAGAGAAGGGCAGCTCGTTTTGTACTATTGCGATATAGGGGAGAGAGTGTCACGGAAATGATGCACGAGTTGGGGTGAAAATCATTGAAACAAAGGCGTTATTTGTTGCGTCGTGATCTATTTGCGAAATTTATTTCAGGAACTTTCTCTGTATATAACAGAAATTTCTCCTCTTAAAGTCTTGGAAAATGCGAACATATATTGTTAGCACCCACCTATACCAGAATAAAATAAGAGAAATTAGATCGAAAACAGAAAGATGTGGGTGTTTCTTTTTCCCGCGAGCTATTAGAGAATGAAACTGTAGAGAATGTCATGAAAGGGATCCGATGACACCTCTCCCATGCAATTCAGTGTGATTTGCAGAGTATCCAAGTAGATGTAGATAGTTCGGAATCAATGGGCTGATATTGCAGTTTATTATAAACTGCAAGTTGGTTAAATCCTTTATGAGTAACTTTGGCGTAAATTATAACAAAAAATATATTAAAATGTTCGTAAAATTTTGGGACTTAACTGCACTGGTCATCGGTTCCTAAACTTAAGAAATGACTTAAACTAACTTATCCTAAAAACAACAAATACACGCCTATGCCCGAGGGAGGACTCGAACCTCCGACGGCGAACGGCCGCACGCACTGCAGCACGGCGCCTTAGTGCGTACGCTGTTCCGCCGCTGGGATATGTTTTCAATTCGGTATTGTCGCGTATCTTGTAGAAGGTATCTTACGCTGTTTTGCTTTGTGATTATCGATAACCGCAAATAAGTCTTGCTGCTTCTGGCGTTTTTTCTTGTGGTGTACGTGTGCTTACAATTTTCAGTGGTTTTCGTGTTCAAAATTATCTTATTCTAAACTTCACACTTGTCTTTCACAACTATACTGAATGACACTCATTGAAGTTTAATGTAACTTTATTTCTTTCTTCATGATCGGATGTTTTTCGATAGCCTATAGCTGTATTATTCTTGGATTTAAATACTGAAAAAATGAACCCATTATCTTTTTTTATGCTTATAACAACGGCATTTAGAGAATTTTTTTCGCTTTTAGTGCATTTGTCTACGTAAATACATCGTGATGTTTTCATGTGTGATTTTATGCAGCTTTTGCACAGCTGTAAGTATTCCTGAGATTACTGCAATCAGGGAAATCGTTCATAATGAATCTTGGCAAGTTTTTTTTTCTGTTTGTTCCATTACACTTGGTATCACAACACAAAAATCGTTACTTTCGCTGGCTGTTTTTGTATAAAGCTAGGCCTAAGTCATGACTGTTGCGTGTGAATATTATGCGTAATACCTTTAAGCAGTCAGAAAAAAATACTGTTTATAACATTAGGATAAAATACACTTACGAATATTTATTCTGTTCGATTTTCCGAATTTCAGTAATCTAAAAATGACAACTGCTGTGTGGCAAGTGTGGCAAAAAAACACACACTGATACGTTAATAAAGTACCGAACATACAAATGCACTAGAAAATGTGAATAACTTCTCAAAACTCGTTGAGAGAATAATAAACTTACCTAAATGGTGTAGTTTTCCACTAATTAAATCATGGAGGTTAACTGGCGTATATCTGGACAACTTCAAATAAATTAAGCGAAACTGTAATATTGCTTGTTAATCACACTACGAAGTATCACGGAGTATATAACAGAAATTTCTCCTCTTACACTCTTGAAAAATGAAAAAAAGAAACAATGAATTCGTCGGCCCAGCAGAGGGAAATTTTATTGACACATTTTTGAGGATGTATACAAAACACGATCTCACACACAGAGCCAAACGCTCGTGAGTACAGTGACCAGAGAGTGTGCAATGTCGACGCCAGTACCGTTTATACGCACCTTTTGCAGCTATGCAAGCTCCCATTATCCCATGTAGACGATAATAGAGGAACCGAATGCAGTCTTTCGGAATGGCCTGGCACCCAATTTTCACCGGCTGCCTCAGATGAGAAAGATTTCGTGCCGGTTTTGCAGACCTCGCAGGCTTACATTTCATCTCTCTGGTCCCAAACATGCTCAGTGGGGGAGAGATCTGGGGATCGTGCTGGCCAGGGTAGCTGACGTACACCTTGAAGAGCACGTTGGGTGGTACGAGATACACATGGACGAGTACTGTCCTGTTGGAAAAGCATATCGTCTTGTTGGTGTTTGAGCGGTAGCAAGACGGGTTGAATGATGGTTTCAGTGTACGGTTGGTTGTTCTTTTGTGTCCCAGCCTCGTCGCCGCTTTTGTGTCTCGTTTCCGTCGTAGGTGTCAGTGGCCGAGTAGGAAGACCGACACAGGAATAAAGGATATGCACGCTTGTGCAGGTACGGAGGTGAGCAGCCAGTGGGACAGCAGAAACTAGAAACACTAGAGTAAATTAGAACGAGATATATATTGCACAGAATTTATACAATACTTAACATTTACATAGCTCAGTACTGCAGAATGCTGATACATAGTTGAGCTAGAGGCCTGCCTAGTGCCTGTCCGATAGCCAAGTCTTGACTGGTGCCTATCTGATTCCGAAGTGTTAACTGGTTCCTATCTCAGTCCCAAGTGAACGATGTCGTTCAGTGGTGGCCACGAGAGGAGTTGTAGCAGAGGGCGCTCGTGGCTGGCGTCGTAAGAACGCCGCGCCGTGCGTGCATGGCGGCGCGCGGCGAAAGTAGGTGGCGCGCACTTTAGACTTGTGCGACACCACATGTTAAATGTTTCCTCAACGATCACCAGGGAAAAACGGCTACTTTAGGGCCATGTCACAGCCCCATGTGCCTTTGTTGTATACACTCTAAATTTTTGATCTCCCCTGCCACACACGGGCACGATCATCATCGGCACCGAGGCAGAAATGACTGTCATCATTGAAGACGACACGTCTCCTTCCATAAGCGCCTATCGCGACACCTCTGGAGGCGGTGTTGGGACGTAAGTGGAAGATACCCTAGCGGTATGCATGATATAGTGTCTTGAGTCATGCCCTATACTGTCCGTCAAGAGAACATACAGCACTGCACGGTACAATGAAACCATCATTCAACCCATCTTGATACCGTTCATGTACTAACAAGGCGATGTTGTTTTCCAACAGGACAATGCACGTCCACATCTATCCCGTACCACCCAACTTGTTCTTAGAGGTGTACGTCAACTACCCTGGCCAGAACGACTCCCAGATCTCTCCCCCATCGAGAATGTTTGGGAACAGATGAAACATCATTTTGAGAAGTCTGCATGACTGGCAAGAAATCTGGCTAAACTGAAGCACCAATGGCAGGCCATTCCGCAAGACTTCATTCTTTAAATTTCGTTGGTATAATCCTGTGTTCAACGTAGGCTATATTAAAAGCCCATACGAAAATGAGAATAATTGAAATAGAATAATAACGTAGAATGGTTTACTACTTCCGCACTTTCGTGACCTTTGTAGCGTAAACTACGAGACCTGCGCCAAAGTACGTAGTATATAATTATAGAACCCACGATGATTAAATAAATAAAAAGACCGCTTGATCATATGCCTAACTTTTACAGACGTCCCACAATCACTATATCTGTAGAATGAAACAGTTCACTCTGCAGCGGAGTGTGCGCTGATATGAAACTTTCTGGCAGATTAAAATTGTGTGCCGGAACTGGGATTCGAACCTGGGACCTTTGCCTTCGCGGGCAAGCGCTCTACTTTTTTTTTTTTTTTTTTTTTTTTTTTTTTTTTTTTTTTTTTTTTTTTTTTCTTGTAGATCTATGGTTCGCGGTCAATTCATTTTGTTCTTGGTTGTTCGTTGGATATTTGGCTCAGCTTTTTTATTACAGAGGACGTTCTGCCCCCTGGCCGGGCGCGCTGAGCCACGGCGCCCGGCCGAATGAGCTACCACGACACGATTCACGATGCCGCCTCACAACTTTACTTCCGCCAGTACCTCGCCTCCTACTTTCCAAACGTCACAGAAGTTCTCCTGCGAAACATGCAAGACTAGCACTCCTCGAAAAAGGATATGGTGGAGACATGGCTTAGCCACAGCCTAAGGAATGTTTCCAGAATGAAACTTTCACTCTGCAGCGGAGTGTGCGCTGATATGAAACTTCCTGGCAGATTAAAATTGTGTGCCAGAACCTGGACTCGAACCTGGGACCTTTGCCTTTCGCGGGGAAGCGCACTACCGACTGTGCTATTCCGACACGACTCACGATGCCGCCTCACAACTTTACTTCCGCCAGTACCTCGCCTCCTACTTTCCAAACGTCACAGAAGTTCTCCTGCGAAACATGCAAGACTAGCACGCCTGGAAAAAGGATATGGTGGAGACATGGCTTAGCCACAGCCTAAGGGATGTTTCGCAGGAGAGCTTCTGTGAAGTTTGGAAAGTAGGAGGCGAGGTACTGGCGGAAGTAAAGTTGTGAGGCGGCATCGTGAGTCGTGTCGGGATAGCTCAGTCGGTAGAGCGCTTGCCCGCGAAAGGCAAAGGTTCCAGGTTCCGGCACACAATTTTAATCTGCCAGGAAGTTTCACTATATCTGTAGTCTGAAGCCATCTGGCTGCAGCGCTTTAGAAAAA
The DNA here is from genome assembly GCA_026315105.1 of Locusta migratoria. Classification (NCBI taxonomy): domain Eukaryota; kingdom Metazoa; phylum Arthropoda; class Insecta; order Orthoptera; family Acrididae; genus Locusta; species Locusta migratoria. The sequence continues at coordinate 67,780,065 of CM048746.1, read as the reverse complement.
AAAATATATAAATGTGTGTTTCTTTTTCTTTCTTTTCTTTTTCTTTTTCTTTTTTTTTTTTTTTTTTCTCTCTTGTAGATGTTTGTGAGTTCTGCAAGTTTATACTATGTACACTGGCCTAGCTTTTATTGTTTAGGCTGCAGAGCTGACGTAAGCGCATAAGCGGCAAACGATTCTACGTTATGATTCTTATTTTAGTTTTTTTGGATACATTCGTATTGACATTAAATGTAGTCTGAGATTAAGCCAGGATTCTACAGAAGAAATTATAAGAATCCGCATGACGATACGTTCGGTACTCCTCGAGTTATATAAGGTTAAAGGGACAGACAGATGAAAAAAGTGCTTCTATTTTATATAATAGTATGATTTGCTATCCTAGCTGAAATTTGTAATTATTTATGGCAAAAATAGATTGTCAAAAAGGAGCGCCTTAAAATATATCAAAACAGGAATTAACAGACAGCGACCTCAATGAACTACCCTGAGCTCGCAGCTATGGACGACTGGCGCTCGGCCGCCATGTTGGTTGGGTGTCGCGCGCTCAGCCGGCTTCATTTCACTGTCGTTGTAACGCCTCTCTATGTTATTCTGTGCTCACGTTTGCCCCAAGTTATGTGACCACAAGTCGATAGCTGTTCGTGCGATCTTCGATACAGCGCGTGACGTATAAATGGCGTCACGTTTGTTGTAAGTAGTGTGAGCGGAACGTTACCCGAGTACTGGCGGCAGGGCCAGGAGCTTCCCTCGGTTGCCCGTGCAGGCGAGCGCCGCTGGTTGCCCTGTGGGCACCAGGTGCTGGTGGACGCCCGCCCCTCGGATTGCTACAGCAGGCACCACGCCCATGCCGGTTTGACACACCACTCAGGTCAACCAAGGACGTTAGAATGTCTGCAGATGCCCTAACACTGATAAACTGAAGCCCGCAAACTGGGCACTCCGGCATTTGTTTGTGCCCAAAACATTTGGCCTAGCGCTTGTATATAGTACCGTAAGCGGGGATGACTTTGTGACTGCTGGGGTGACATTGTGACATGTGAACTTCTTTGAGGAGTTTAAATATTCCGACATTTCTGCGCTTGCCACAGTGCTACCACAGTCTAACATATACAGTCACGAAACTTCCGCAGAATTTTGTTATACACTGCGACAGTAGCGCTCCAAGCGGACGGAAAGCTATATTTCTGAATACGACATTGGAAGAGTGCGAATAGTATCGTTTATATTGATTTTAACATACATTTTACATTAGGAAACGTATGCAATACCTTAAAATAGGTAATAACTTAAAAACAGCTCTACATTTGTCTTAATTAAGTTTCCTAAGGTCCCTGGCAAGGTACAAAGCGGTACATTACAGGATACTTTATTTACCGCTATCTTGTAACCTACAGACTTTTGCTAAATAATTTAATTTTCTATTAAAAGTAAAACATGGCTAGGAAATGCCAGAAAACCTTTCCTTTGGCAGAAACACGTCGCTTTTCTACCAATGAACGTTAAGGTTTCTTCACTATAAGTCCAGTCGAATCAGTGAGTTTGAAAGTAGCAAACATATATAGAATGCAATAGCTACAGTATGTAACGTACCAAATCAGCTACAATTATTGTAGCTGATTTGGTACGTTACATACTGTAGCTATTGCATTCTATATACACGTCACGTCACAAACGTGGCAATAAAACGGCCAAAGCAATGAAACTGTTTTCCAACAGAGACGAAGGCAATTCCACAAATGTTGCTACAGCTGAACCATAAATGGCAAGAATCATCAAAACTTTGCCTTTTTAAGCTAAAGTAATTACATTGAACATAATATGCACGTTTAAGGAAGACGTATGAGGTGTAAAACTGTGCGAATCATTAGCCTCCAAACCGAATTTATACACGTCAAAAAAACTGCCTGTCATAGTAAGAAAAAACCATAATCGAAATTTATTATTCTCTTATGTTTATAGTCTACTTCCTTTCAGCGGAATAAAAGTGAAATACACACATATTCCTAAGTATTTGTTCAAGACGAAGTTGTTGTTTATATGACTGAATCAATAAAATTGACTATTTTTACATTAATTTCCGTATTAATTTACGTGTCTTGATATTTTACTAATGCTAGTAACGCAAAAATTGAACAATTTCGCTACTTACGTTCAAAAGAATTTATATACTAACATCACAACTGTGGTGGCTTCCCCACCGCTAGGAGCGCTGGCGTCGTTGCAGCTGTCAGTCGGTAACAACTTTTACAGCAGTGAGTGGCGCGACTGTTTATGTTAGACTGTGGTGCTATGAACGATTCTCTCATATGCCTAACAAGTGCTGCTATCTGTTGGTTATCACTTACACTTCTACGCGAACTGTCGTGGCTGCTACAGTAGTTTAGTTAAAACTTTTTTTTCTTTATATATATATATATATATATATATCTTCCCAGGAGGAAACCTGCAAACTTTGTATTGCACAACGTTCAACTCAAGTGCTTGTCTTCCTACAGGTAATTGTATTAATAACCACGCTTGTTACCAATCATTTACTGTTTAAATAACTTGGATATATTCTTTTGGTGTAAAGTTATACAGATATAACCAAAATTTCGAAAGTTGATGGGATGACTATGTCACACAGTTGTCACAAAGTTACTCCAAATTTAAAGAAAAAAAAAGTTTTTTCCGTATTTATTGTCAGTTCCAGCATGACGAGGACATGTGAGGAGGACTGGAAGTCGGTCTTATCGCAAGTATAGTGAGAAAACTCTGGCAGAAGCTGTCAAACAAGTTTTGGAGAACGCCTATCACTGAGAGAATCTTCCTGCAGGTCAGTAGTGTTGTTGTTGTGGTCTTCAGTCCGGAGACTGGTTTGATGCAGCTCTTCACAATACCCTATCCTGAGCAACCCTCTTCATCTCCACATAAGAACGGCAACCTACATCTGTCTGAATCTGCTTACTGTATCCATCTCTTGGCCTTCCTCTGCGGTTTTTATCCCACACACTTCCCACCAACGCTAAATTCCCAATTCCTTGATGTCTAAGAATGTGTCCTACCAATCTATCCCTTCTTTTAGTCAAGGTATGCCAGAAATTTCTTTTCTCCCCAATTTTGTTCAGTACCTCCTCATTAGTTATGCGATCCACCCACCTAATCTTTAGCATTTTTCTGTAGCACCACATTTCAAAAGCCTCTATCCTCTTCCTGTCCGCACTGTTTATCGTCCATGTTTCACCGCCATACAAGGCAACAATCAACACAAATGCCTTCAGAAAGGACTTCCTTAGGCTTAAATCAATATTCGATGTTAACAAATTTCTCTTTTTCAAGAACGCTTTCCTATTCATTCCCATTCTGCATTTTATATCCTCTGTACTGCGACCATCATTTGTTATTTTACTGCCCAAGTAACAAAACTCATCTACCTCCGTTATTCCTTCGTTACCTAATCTAATTCCTTCAGCATCACCTGATTTTCTTAGACTGCACTCCATTACCCTAGTTCTGCTCTTGTTAATCTTCATCTTATATGCATCTTTCAGCACACTGTCCATTCCGTTCAATTGCTCTTCCAGGTCCTTTGCTGTATCTGACAGAATTACTATGTCGTCGGCAAAACGCTATGTTTTTAATACTTCCCCCTGAACTTTAACTCCTTCACCAAATTTCTCCTTGCTTTCCTTTATATCTAGCTCAATGTACAAATTGAATAACAAGGCTGAAAGGCTACAACCCTGTCTTACTCCCTTTCCAACCACTGCATCCCTTTCATGCCCTTCAACTCTGACAACCGCTGTCTGGTTTTTGTACAAGTTGTAAATAACCTTACGCTCCCTATATTTTACTCCTGCTTGCTTCAGAACTTGAAAGAGTTTATTCCAATCAACATTGTCAAAAGCCTTCTCCAAATCTGCAAAAGCTATAAATGTAGGTTTGCCTTTTCTTTATCTATCTTCTAGGATAAGCCGTAAAGTGAGTATTGCCTTCCGTGTTCCTACATTTCTCCTGAACCCAAACTGATCTTCCCCGAGGTCGGCTTCTACCATCTTTTCCATCCTTCTATAAATAATTCGTGTTAATATTTTGCAACCATGACATTAAACTGACGGTTCTGTAGTTTTCACACCTGTCTGCATCTGCTTTCTTTGCAATGGGGATTATCACATATTTCTTAAAGTCTGAGAGTACTTCACCTGTCTCATACATCTTACACACTAGGTGAAACAATATTGTCATGGCTGGTTCTTCCAGAGACTTCAGTAGCTCTGAGGGAATATCATCTACTCCAGGGGCCTTGTTTCGACTTAGGTCTTTCAGTGCTCTGTCAAATTCATCTCACAGTATAGTTTCTCCTATTTCATCCTCATCTACTTCGTCTCCCCTTTCTACAATATTGCCGCTAAGTTCATTTCCTTCATAGAGGCTCTTTATATACTCTTTCCACCTTTCAGCTTTTCCTTCTCTGCTGAGAACTGGTTTTCCATCAGTGTCGTTGATATTCAAAGAGCTGTTTTTCTTATTTCCAAATGTTTCATTTATTTTCCTGTAGGCTGTATCTATTTTCCCCCTATTTATACATTCTTCTACATCCTTGCATTTGCCTTCTAGCCACTCCTGGTTAGCATTTTGCACTTCCTGTCAATCTCATTTCTTAGTCGTCTGTACTCCATTTTGCCTGTTTCATTTACTGCATTTTTATATTTTCTCCTTTCATCGATTAAATTTAGTATTTCCTGTGATATCCAAGGATTTTTGTAGGTCTTGCCTTTCTACCTATTTTGTCCTCTGCTGCCTTCACTATTTCATCTCTCAATGCTACCCATTCCTCCTCTACTGTTTTATTTCCCCCCGTTTCTGTCAATTGTTGCCTAAAGCTCCCTCTGAAATTCATAAGAATTTCAGGTTCCTTCAATTTATCCAGCTCCCATCTCCTTATTTTCCTATATTTTTGTAGTTTCTTCAGTTTCAACCTACAGTTCATAGCCAACAAGTTATGGTCAGAGTCTATATCTGCCCCAGGGTATGTCTTACAGTTTAAAACCTGGTTCCGAAATCTATGTCTTACCATTATAAAATCTATCTGGTATCTACGGGGTCTCCTGGTCTCTTCCACATATACAACCTTCTTTTGTGATTCTTGAACCAGGTGTTTGTTATAACTAAATTATGTTCCGTGCAAAATTCTACCAGGCGGCTTCCTCTTTCATTCCTTTTGTCCAGACCATATTCACCTCATATCTTCCCTTCACTTCCTTGTCCTACTACCGCATTCCAGTCTCCTATAACAATTAAGTTTTCCTCTCCCGTAATTGTCTGAATAATTTCCTTTAGCTCTTCATATATTTCTTCAATCTCCTCATCATCGGCATAGCTAGTTGGCATATAAACCTGTACTACTGTGGTCGGTGTTGGATTCTTATCTACGTCGACTACGATAATGCTATCACTGTGTTGCTTATAGTAGTTTACCCGCATTCCTATTTTCTTATTCATTATCAGACCTACTCCTGTAATACCCCCAACTGCTGTTGTATTTATAATTCTGTACTCACCTGACCAGAAATCCTGTTCGTCATTCCACCGAACTTCACTAAACCCCACTATATCTAACTTCAACCTATCCATTTCTCTTTTTAAATTTTCTAGCTTCCCTACCCGATGAAGGGATCTAACATTCCACTAACATTCCACGCTCCGACTCGTAGAGTGCCAGTGTTGTCTTTCCTGATGATCACATCCTCCTGAGTAGTCCCCGCCCGGAGATTCGAATGGGCGATTAATTTACCTCCGGAATATTTCAAAAATGTTCAAATGTTTGTAAAGCTTATGGGACTTAACTACGGGATCATCAGTCCCTAAACTTACAAACTACTTATGAACTACTTACGAACTAGGACGGCACAAATATCCATGCCCGAGGGGGGATTCGAAACCCCGACCGTAGTGGCCGTGCTGACCGTGACTGAAGCGCCTCAGTCATCTCGGCCACCGCGGCCGACCCGGAATATTTTACCCGAGAGGATGCCATCATCATATGTTGATACAGTAGAGCTGCATGTCCTCGAGAAAAGTAACGGCTGTAGTTTCCCCTTGCTTTCAGCCGTTCGCAGTAACTGTGTGGCAAAGCCACATTAGTTGATGTTACAAGGCCAGCTCAGTCACTCATCCAGACTCTTGCCCCTGTAACTACTGAAAAGGCTGCTGCCCCTCTTCAGGAATCACACGTTTGTCTGGCCTCTCCACAGATGCCCCTCCGCTGTGGTTGCACCTACGGTACGGCTATCTGTATCGTTGAGGCAAGCAAGCCACTCCACCTCGGCAATGTCTGTGGTTCATGGGAGTAGTAGGTCAGTAACATACTCATAAATGGAATTAGTATGAAAAGATGTTTTTACAATGCTTAATATTAACTTAGCTGTTCTTCTCAGGTACAACATTCATAAGAACACTCTGTAGCTGAAAAAGAGGCCCGAAATGTTCCAGTTGCAACACTAGTTCCAGTAAGAAAACCAGGTGGTCAACGAGTTTGGATAATGCGGAAATGGGATTTGCAGTACCTGCGGTTTCCATGTCTACATATGGATTTCCAATTACCAGTTTCAATTTTCGCTGCATTGCCAAGCATTTAAATTAATTTTTGTGTTTTTTTACTTGTTCCTGATGTTGCAATAAAGTTTTCTGGGGTTACATTGTGACTGTGTTATTTCCCTACTAGTTTTAGTAGAAAAACCAGACTGTTACAAAGTCACCCCACATTGTGACAGTTATTATTAACTGTAATTAGGTTATACTTAGTATTTCGTTTGTGCTTGTTTCTTGTTATACAACAAAAGAGTATAGCTACACATGGTAGTAAATGTATCTGAGATTGGATCATTTTTACTTGTTTTACATAGAAAATAATACAAAAAGTGTCCCAAAGTGACCCCCACTTACGGTAGTTCAAATGTACGTCATATCTAAGTAAATACTCCAATGTGACTGTCAGTTTAGTGACATTACGTAAAGAGGGCAATATTCACATAGATAATATTTATCTCGGGTATGCAGCCGGATACCGTCGTCAACCAGACACGATATTTCAGCAGACCAACTGGCTGCCGTCTTCAGGTGAGAGCGCAGAACACTAACTCGCCGGAAACTGATAAAGAACAAGAAACAGCAGCCCCTTTATACACCGCTGACGACCCACCGCGCGTGCGCGAAACCAAAGTAGAAGCCACCAAGGCGCAATAGAACCAGTAGCGCGCCGGTGGAGAAAAACGGCAAAAACGATGGGTAGAAAACAAGGCTTGTTAAAAGAAACAGCAGGTCGAAATGAAGACCGTTGTTGCTTGATGTCAGATAAAATCGGGTTCCAAGTTTTACTTAGTGGAAAACCCTTGTCCCTATTAATAATATTATCGGCCATACGAATTTCCATGGATTCTTTGAGAACACATTCCCAGTAGCGGGAAGCAGGAGCAATCAGTTTAGTTTCATCGTATAACATTTTGTGTCCCTCTTTCAAACAATGTTCAGCAACAGCCGACTTTTCCGGTTGGAGCAAACGAGTATGACGGTGGTGTTCCACACACCGATCCTGAACTGTGCGGATCGTTTGGCCAATAACACGGAATACTATAAACACCGGGTTTCCTCAGTCCTAAATCATCTTTGACTGACCCAAGGAGGGCCCTATCTTAGGTGGGGGCATAAAAACACTTTTAATGTCGAATCTTCTTAAAATGCTTGAAATTTTCGAGTAAATATTTCCGACGAAAGGCAAAAAGGCAATAGACTTGTAATTGTCTTCTAATGGTTCACCTTTTGGACCAAATTGAAATGCACGACAAATTTGTTGAGCAGTGTACCCATTCTGTTGAAAGACCACTTTGAGATGCTCCAGTTCTTCACCCAGATGTTCAGCATCAGAAATGGAGTACGCTCTTTTTACTAAAGTACGCAAGACCCCCATACGTTGGTGTGGCGGATGACAGCTCGTCGCATGAAGATATAGATCGGTATGCGTTGGCTTGCGATACACTCCATGTCCAAAGGTCCCATCACTGTTCTTTTGAACCAAAACATCCAGAAAAGGAAGTTTCCCATCGTTCTCTACCTCCATCGTAAATTTAATATTGGGATGGAGACAATTAAAATGGTCTAAAAAATGATTTAAAGCATCCATACCATGAGACCAAACCATAAAAATGTCATCGACGTATCTCCAAAAACAGGTAGGCTTAAGAAACGACGTCCTTAAAGCCATGTCTTCAAAGTCCTCCATAAATAGGTTTGCGACTATGGGGGAACGAGGACTCCCCATAGCCACACCGTCAGTTTGTTCAAAAAACGTATCATTACAAAAGGAAATACGTCGAAGTCAGCACATGACGACATAACTCGACTTTTTCATCATCCAATATATTACTAATTAATAACAATGACTCTTCAAGAGGAACCCGGGTAAAAAGGGAAACAACGTCGAAACTGACAAGCAAGTCTGATGGACCAAGACAAACTGACTTCAGCCGCCGAATAAAATGTGACGAGTTCAATATGTGATGATCACACTTTCCAACATGAGGAGCGAGAACAGAAGCTAAAAATTTGCCAAATTATAGGTAGGGGCACCCAAATTGCTCACAATAGGACGAAGAGGAATTCCATGCTTGTGAACCTTAGGTTGTTGTTGTTAAGCTTATGGGACTTAATTATGGGGTCATCAGTCCCTAGACTTACAAACTACTTATGAACTAGCTACGACTAGGGACGGCACAAATATCCATGCCCGAGGGGGGATTCGAACCCCCGACCGTAGTGGCCTTGCGGACCGTGACTGGAGCGCCTCAGTCCCCTCGGCCACCGCGGCCGGCGAACCTTAGGTAGGCCTGACAATCTCGGAGGGACAGCAGCTCCAGGGCGAAGTTTCTTAACAACATCCTCTGACAAGGAACTCTTCTTTAAAAGTAAAAGAGTCTTCCGTTTTATACGTTCGGTGGGGTTATTACGTAACCTACGATAGGCTGAGTCATCCAATAAAAAGTTCATCTTGGACACATAGTCTCCACGTGATAGAAGAACCGTTGCGTTCCCTTTATCGGCCGGATGGATAACCAAATCCTTATCCTCTCTCAAAGACCGGATGGCCGCCCTCTTACTACTAGAAATATTGCTTCTAGGAGGAGGTGCTCTGCGAAGTTTGTAGGCAACCTCTTGTCTAATTTCATCAGCCTGATCTTCTGGAATACGAGACACCGCTGTTTCTTTTAACTAGCCTTGTTTTCTACCCATCGTTTTTGCCGTTTTTCTCCAGCGGCGCGCTACTGGTTCTATTGCGCCTAGGTGGCTTCTACTTTGGTTTCGCGCACGCGCGGTGGGTCGTCAGCGGTGTATGAAGGGGCTACTGTTTCTTGTTCTTTATCAGTTTCCGGCGAGTTAGTGTTCTGCGCTCTCACCTGAAGATGGCAGCCAGTTGGTCTGCTGAAATATCGTGTCTGGTTGACGACGGTATCCGGCTGCATACCCGAGATAAATATTATCAGTTACTACGCTGGGAAAGTCTACGCAACCACAATATTCACATAGGGTTTAAATGAGAAATCTTTGATTTGGTCAGAAAATCGTGGCCCTTCTGGCTTCAACCAATCGTGTTGTCAGCATAGATAACTACGCCTCCCGTTAATCTAACCTCCTTGAGGTCAACACTCGCTTCGCAATGTTGTCGCGCTTGTCGGTTTTTGCACTGCACGACTTAAACTGCAGGAAAAAATGGAGTAAAAATTGAGGCCCGGGACGTAACCGGTCGCCCCCAAGGCCTGCAGAAGGACGCATCCACCGGCTGGAGGTCGCTGACTGTTCACGGCCTGTTACGTGCTCCCAGTGAGGGGCAGCTGCGTGTACTGACTAACGTCGGTAGGTAACCGAAGCCGACTCTGCTAAATCTCTCTAAAGCTGCCTTCACACTAACAACCGACTACAAAGAACCCAGTTGACAACTGTTTTCAACTCGATGTTTGTTTCCAACTGTTGTCAAAAGTTTGAAATCGCGTATTTGAGAAACTAGTTGAGGTGAGTTTTGTCTCGAGTTTGTAGTTCATGGTCAGTGAGCAAAAATACGGCCGAGTTGGGCAACTTGCGCATGCGCATTCCCGTGTTACCCTGTCGTCAGCTGTGTCGTTTAGGCCGGTATTTCACTGCAAGTATGAAGAATACGAAATATTTCTTAATACAGAGAACAGTGGCCAAAATAAGCTGTTACAGTCGCATAAAGAAAAAGCTGACGCAATCAGTGGTATTGCAAGTAGGCCACTGTGGATGATAAGGAAAAAATTAAATGGACTAAAAGATTCGTGGAGATGCATACGTGAAATAAATTTTCTTATTTGTACTCTAAAGTAACCTACTTAATTCCTGAGTTGATTTATATTTTGATTCACTTTTGTCTGTAATAATATGTGAAATCGTACCTGTAGCATTCGAGTATCGGTACCTATTTTACTCCGTGCTGCAAAAGCTTTTTACATGCAGAAATGGCATTCATGGTTTACATAATGAAACCTGCACCAGTTAGCTGCGTACTTTTTCGTGCTTAGCACGATGCATTTACAGAGCTAACCCCAAGAACAGGTAGTACATATATTTAATGAGATACTTCGGAAAATCAGACAAAATAAGTGTCAGACTGTATTAAACTATAAAAATACTTTTCCAGTGGATGGGGCACAATAACACACAAGCAAACATAACATGAAAGAACTGTGAAAATGTTTTCTCTTCTTAATTAAAATAAATTCTGTGAAGAGGTTATGTTAAGCATGAAAAATCATTGAACTATTTCAGTATTTCATTTTGTATACTCAGACACAGATAAAGGGCTTTCTGAAACATCGGTTATGACGAATTTAAATATTTGTAAATATGTGAGTGAACTGAAATGTTTGGTGGCCTATTCTCAAACAGTTTTCGAGGTTATGTCCTCGCAGCGTTGGTCCTATAGTACAATTGTGAGAGCACTTTTTATCTGTTCCTCTTACTATCCACAGCTCCAGCACAGTCTAATATACATCTATACCGGGTGATGACATAGTGTTTTATTGGAACAATAAAAAATATTGCTAGACGCGTGAAACATCTCTTGTTCACGTCGTTTGGTGATGATCGTGTGCTCGGCCGCCACTTTCGTCACGCTTGGCCTCCCAGGTCCCCAGACCTCAGTCCGTGAGATTATTGGCTTTGCGGTTGCCTGAAGTCGCAAGTGTATCGTGATCGACCGACATCTCTAGGGATGCTGAAAGACAACATCCGACGCCAATGGCTCACCATAACTCCGGACATGCTTTACTGTGGTGTTCGCAACATTATTCTTTGACTACAGCTATTGTTGAGGAATGATGGTGAACATATTGAGCATTTCCTGTAAAGAACATCGTCTTTGCTTTGTCTTAATTTGTTATGCTAATTATTGCCTCTCTGATCAGATGAAGCGCCATCTGTCGGACATTTTTTGAACACTTTTTTTTTTTTTTTTTTTTTTTTTTTTGCTTCTAATAAAATCCCTTTATTTATTAAGTTTTCAAATTTATACTGACTTTTTGATCACCCGGTATATTAGACTGTGATTCCACCTACAACTGTTTTAATTTTTCCTTTTTTTTTTTTTTTTTTTTTTTTTTTCAAGGAGTGGTCTCTCCATCAACATTAATTTAAATGCTGGTGTACAGAAGATTATTAAAAGAAAAACGTCGAGTGCCTGTTTACTAGAGTTTGAAACTGTTTTTAACAATTTGTAACAGTTGTAAGGTTGCCAAACTCACAACTGTTTTAAGTTTTCTAGACTGGCAACTGTCGCAAGTTGTTGTTTTTTTTTTTTTTTTTTTTTTTTTTTTTTTTTTTTTTTTTTTTTTTTTTTTTTTTTGTTAGAGTTGACTTTCAGTGGAAGGCAACTTAATACGGTACGGTATTTGGCCCACACGTGGCTGGTTGGAAGTTCCACTGCCAATATTTGGCCAGAAAGCAGACGCAGACAATACCATGGATTACATACGTCATGGATGCAAACTTATAACACGAATTATGTACAGAACACTGTAACGAACAGATAGCAGCCGACCTCGCAGAGTACTGATTTGGATTTGGAGAAATGTAGGAACACGGGAGGCGATATTCACATTTCTCTGTTTCAAAAACGCATTTGAGGTGGCGCCACACTACAAACTGCTAACGACGATACGAGCTTATGGAATACGTTCACAGATGTGCAACTTCCTGGAAGACTTTCTAAGTAATAGAACGCAGTGCTTTGTACTCGATGGCGAGCGTTGATCAGAGACGAGTGAATCGTTAGGAGTGCCCCAGGGAACTGTGATAGGACCGCTATTATTTTCTATCTATATAAATGATCTGATGGACAAAGTAACTTTTATTTGCTGCTATTTGCTGATGATGCTGTGGTGTATGCGAGGGTGTCGTCATTAATTGACTGTAATAGCATACAGGATGACTTAGACAAGATTTCTAGTTGGTGTGCTGAATGGCAGCTAGCTCTAAATGTAGAGAAATGCAAGGTTATACATAACATTGCAGAGCGATATGAAATGGAACGAACATGTAAGAACAGTTGTAATGCGGACAGCCATCTCAAAGGAAACAAATGTAATTTTCTTTATTTTACTTCAGCTTTCTTTTAAATTGTTTGCCGAAGTTTTTTTTTTCTCGTGTGTGTGTTTCGGAATGGAACACATTTAACGTATTTTAACACGATTTCCGACATAAAATATGTATATTGCTTAATGACTGTTTTACATTTCATGCAAGACTCAGAAGCGAATTATGTTTATTAAACAAAGTTCCACTGTATAGACAATTTATAAAGAAGTAAATCTCTTTTCGAATTTTTCAGAATTTCTTATTGTATCAAGTTCTTCTTCCTATCGATTGGAAAACAGTTATTCATCATTAACACGCTGTATTATAAAACAATCTATGATTAATTCATAATGAATGTTAAATAAGGACCTCAATAATTTGAACATTAAATATATTTCATTTAAGCATGCATCTTTGTATTACTGAACGCCTAGTTATTTTATGGTTTTTCCTGCTGTGAAGGCGACTCCTCTTTCCCTCGGGACCTTAGAAAACTATCTTAGAAGCTAGACTAAGGAAAGGCAAACCTACATTTACAGCTTTTGTTGATTCGAATACACTCTTTCAAATTCTGAAGTCAGCAGGGGTAAAATATAGGGAACGGAAGGTTATTTGTAACTTGTACAAAAACCAGTCAGCAGTCATAAGAGTCGAACGGCACGAAAGGATCTCAGTGCTTGGGAAGGGAGAAAGACAGGGTTATAGCCTTTCCCCCAATGTTATTCAAGTTGTACACTGTGAGAAATGGGGAAATTTAAATAAATTTCATGGAAGAAAAATAAAAAGTTTGCGGTTTGCCAATAACAATTTCATTTTGCAACATGCAACAAATGACCCGGAGGAGCAGTCGAACGGAATGGGCAGTGTCTTGAAAGGAGCATATAAAATGAATATCAACAAGTACAAACTAATGGTAATAGAAGGAGGTCTAAGAAAATCAGAAGATACGGAACGAATCAGATCAGATAACGAAACAAGAAAGGTGGTAGATAACTTTCGTTACTTGGGCAGTAAGATAACTTACGATGATAGAATTAGAGAAGATATTAAATGCAGTATGGCAGTGGGAAGAAAGACGTTTAGGAGAAATGTGTTAGCATAGAATGTTAATTCGATTGATTCCCTGTCGATGGGCGGTCCCTCAACTGCATATATATGAGTAGTGCTTAATGCACAAACAGCTGTAATGTCAATTTTATTTTATTATTGGCAAGCAGTCCTCAGGCCATACTTAAAAAAATTGTTATACAGCAATACAGTAACATATGAGCCATATGCTTACACAGATATACAGTAAAAACTTACATACTACAATTTACATACTACCATGGTATGTAACTACTTTGTACTATGTCATTATTTATATTACTGTATTTTTATATAACCATATGGCTCATACAGTATTGTTCTTTTAAATTTAGCGACTGAAGACGTTTTTATATTATACTAGCTGAAAACCCGGCGTTGTACGGGTATTTATTTATTTATTCAATCCATCTTCTTTTTTCTCATGACATATTATTTTTATCAGAGAATATGCAATAAATAATATATAAAATTTTAAGTGCAGTATCCAAACAAAGAAAGACAGTAATCTAAATGCAAATGATATGTAAGATTCATACATTCATTTAATTAACAACTTCACTAGAAACAATATTTCTTGTTACTTGTCCAGGATCTAATACGAATAATTTCCTTGGCGAGGCCACTCCTTAGCAAGTTACAAAAAGTAGCCCATGTGAGAAACATGGGCATGTCAGATCCAATCAACAGTATTGAATATATTGCCCTGTGGTTTATTAATCGTAATAGAAAATACAACTCTCACCTGGAAACTTCAGTCTCTGGAAGTTAGAAGCTAGATCTATCGGAAATAATGGGTATTCGGTATTGGTTGGGTGGACACTGTTTCATTCTCTTCCTTTCCTTGTAGCTCTATAGAAGTCTATTGCTTTCATCTGCAGCCGTGAGCGCTTCACAATTCAAAGTTATCAAGAGCAGTCTGCTTTCAGGAAATTCCTTAAGCTGACAGGAATACAGGAGTGTCTTACTGGTAAATACGTAAATGTATTAATACTTGTGCATGATGAGACAGGTATTTACCCACCACAGTATACATGGTCTCATATGTACTGAATTACATGTTGTACAATTGTATAGTTTTGCAGTTATATGTTCATCTGTATAAGTGCTGTATGTCGACAAAATCCGTTGTGAACAGAGTTTATTGTAAACAAGTAGCAGATTAAAACCTGATGAGTGATGGGCCGATTTCGCATGAACGTTACTGTTTATATCCTTATATCTCATGAACTACGTCTCGTACTGTGATACAATCTCGAAATTTACATTCAGCTGTATGTGTGTATACTGTCGGTAAAATTTCCTGCGACTACAATCTGTAGCGTAGAAATTATAAATTGCAACGTCATACCGAATACCGTAGTTTTGCTCCATTAACAGTGGAAAAGTGGTAAGCGAGAAACGCTATTCCTTTCATTATTTGTTGTCAGCGAGAAAAAGTTTAATAAAGGTTCGAAATTATGTTTAAAGTTGGTTAAAAGTCGCTAAGTACTGTCATTCTCATACACTGTGTGAATAAAGTCTCGTCGCGTCAGAGGCGTCGGTTTTTGAAAATCAGTGTGGGTGCTCTGTATCACGGCTCACAAATTTTAGAAATCAACCCTCCTGAAAAGCAGTTGTCTGGCCGTTTAAAGATAGAAGGAAGAAGGAGGAGGAATAAAAGGAAAGCATGGCTGTATTAGGACACTACAATAAAGCGATCTAATTGGCCGAAGTGGATATTTCGATATAAGTAACACCCTAAAACTTCTGCACGATCAATGAAATAATTTTTCACTGTACACTAATCTAACACTTTTTGTGCGAAGCTATTCTTTCTTACAAAAACGTTTGGTAGAACACCGTCACCAAGGTTTAAAGAAATCTTTGAAATATTTGGACATTTTGAAGTACGACATCAAATGTTTTTGGTCAGTTCCAAGCAAGAGTTGTAAACTTCATCGAAACTTTCATGACATCTCTGACAGTATTAATATAGTCCAAGGTTTTCTTAAGCCTGAGAGAAAAGCATTACAAATTGCAACTGAATCTATAATTTTAATAACAAGGGAAGTGACATAGATAAATGAAAAACGATTAACTTTAGCATCAGCATCACATTCTTCAAGCTAAATTCCTGAAAGAACACAACTGAATGTTCATAAATACGTACACCTAAAAGGTCAAAAGGACCGACCCGCTTCAGGATCAATAAAGCTAGCATAGTGGGTAAAACACGGACACTCATTACTACTCGCTTGGGGACCCGTGTACAAAACTGATCATTTCTTTCACGTATGAAATATCGTCTCTCGCTATAGTCATATTTTGCTTTACCTCTTGCGTCATAAGGTATGTTTTGATTTTTCCCGATTATTTTTAAAATTTATACAATTTTATTTTCCACCTCAATTTTATTTGGGTGCTCAGCACCCCAAAAAATTCTTGGGGGGTGCACGAGCCCCGGAGCACCCACGGAGTCGGTGCCCCTGCGTCGCGTTATGTATCAGTTCGTTGCAACTGACTCCAATTGTTAGATTTCCTGAACCATGTGTCATATGTGATTCTTACTCCTACAGTGATTTTTACCTCACGGTAAGGAACATGTGTACCGAATTTGGTTGAAATCGCTCCAGTCGTTTAGTAGGAAATGTGCAGCATTGTAGCTTGACGCAACGATTTTTCGCGCATCTCATTGTTTACGATGTCTATCTTGTGAACTAGTGTACTGCGTCATCCTTACACTTACGGCGACCGCCCCCATGGATTCAAGCTTAAGTGTGAAAAATTCATAAAGATTGGAACAAAACTGTAGATTTGAATGCAACACGTAGACACAAACAGATACACGAACAAGCGGACACGCTGATTTGCATATAAAGATACTAGCTTATATATGCCCGTGCTTCGCAACGATTGTTAAAGAAGGGCCTGTGCGTATCATGACTTTTCAGGGTTCCGGATCTGTCAGTTTTAAACATAAAGTACCTGTAAACCCAGCGTTGCCCAGGGATTTATTTATTTCACACTCTCGTAGTCCACCTCCCCTTCCCTCCTGTCTTTGCACCCATCTCTTTCTCTCCCGTCTCTGTTCGTTTCCACCTTTCCCTCTCTCAGCAAAGTTTTTTACAAGGTTACCCTCTGTCATGTAGCATACCAACATTTATGTACCCAGTGACCTTCCTCTTAGTTTAAAGGTCAGGTGTGCAAAAATTAATCAAGATCGAAGCAAAACTATGCATCATGCAACAACCGAAATATACAGACAGTGACATTTCTCTTGTCTTTAAGCTCAGATATGCAAAATTTCATGAATATCGGGAAAAACTATATATTTGTATGCAATAAAACAGGGTCATATTGAAAAACGAACTTCGTTGTTCTCAAATATTCCAGTTTTAATTCATACGACCCTTGTTCTGAGAATAACGAAAACAACCCAAAAAGATCCTTGAAATCGGTCGAGCTGTGGCGCGACCAAGGTATTTAGGGATAAATTTTTATGTTCCAAGATAACCTCCCCCATGCACCGTATGAAACTTTAGGTAGACGCTTACCTTCCTCTTGTATTGAAGGTCAAGCGTGCAAAATTTCGTGAAGATCGGAATGAAACTGTAGAGTTTGTCAGTCTGTAGTAAAAGTATCCTCTCCCTTGCACCTTAATTCAGTTTTATCGCAAAATCCTTTCTTAGCTGACGTCTTCTACCTATAAACTACATACCGGCAAAATTTCAGCCTCATAGGTGCATTAGTTTTAGAGATTTCGGGTTTACTCAGTGAGTGAGTCAGTGCGCTTTTATGTATATACAGTACCTCCTGAATTATGTGTCCTACAAAAATTTATTTACCAGATTCCTACAGTGGAATATTAGAAAACTGACTACGAAATGTGTTGTTAATGAAGTCGGTAATAAAGACGTAGTAAATTACAACCTCATGCTTATTAGGGCGAATTTTCATGCATTTCATTGGCTTTGACGTAATAGCACCTGAACTATATTTCGTAATATGATATTATTTCGAAAGTACTTCCAGTGGTGTATATGTAAAATATCTGCAAAATACGTCGCGAAAAGAGATAGTAGGAAAGACGCAATAAATCAAAACGTCATGCCTGATGAAGTGGGTTTTTCTGTTCCTAATTGTTTATGGCTCCATATCTCATGAACTGCGTGTCATACTACTGAACGCACGTTAAGTGGTATGTGTGTATACTGACTGTGAAATTTCTTACGAACACAATTAATAGTATATGAGTAATAAATTGTAGCGTCGTGCCAAACGCCGTAATTTTACTGCATGAACGCCGAAAAAGTAGTAAGCGACAAACTTTTTTTTCCTTTCATCATTTTGCTGGGGTTGTCAGCAAGAAAAAGTTTCCTAAAGGTTTGAAATTATTATTAAAGTTTGTTGCAAGTCACTAAGTGCTCTCCTTCAGACATAGTGGGCTGATAAAGTCACACTAAAACGTGCAGTAAGATGGGGATGTTTTCATTTTTTATGACGTCATATCTCCTGAACTACAGGCCCTATCGCAAAATCCTTTCTTATCTGACGTCTTCTACCTATCAACTACATTCCCGCCGAATTTCAGCTTCGTAGGTGAAGTAGTTTTCGAGATTTCGTGTTTGGTCAGTGAGTGAGTGAGTGAATGAATGAGTGTGTGAATGAAATGTCATTTCGCTTTTATATAGGTAGAGATTTACATTATACTGTCTCATCTATGCTACAGTATTTCTGTATAACCGTACGGCTCATAATGTTAGTGTATTGTTATATACCCATATGGCTCATACTATTTTGTTCTCTTTAAATGTAGGGCCTGAAGACTGTGGCATGGCCACAGAAACTGGATACCAATAATAAATAAAAATGAAATTGAAATTACAGCTGCCGTGCATTTAACACTTCGAATTGATTTAGTGTTAGAAAGTTTTTCCTGGGACACTTTTCTGGAATGCAGCGTTGCATGGCAGTTAAAGTGGACGATAAGCTACTCAGACAAGAAAAGGATTGGAACTTTTGAAATGTGATCCTACAGAGGAATGCTGAATATTATATGGGTAGATGGCCTAACTAATGGAAAGGTGCTCAACAGAATTGGCAAGGAAAGAAATTTGTGGCCTAAGTTGACTAAAAGACTGGACCAATTTGTAAGAAACATTCTGAGACATCAAGGAATTATCAGTTTAGCACAGGAGGGATGTGTGGGGGATAAAACTTACAGAGGAGCACTAAGAGACGCATACAGTAAGCAAGTGAAATACACGTTAACTTGCCGTCGTTATTCAGAGATGAATAGGCCTGCACAGGTTAGGGTAGCGTGGATGGCTCTTTCAAACCGGTCCTTCCAGTTACGACCACAAGAAAAAGCCGGTTGGAATGGCGGAGTAAAAGCCCCAAGTATGGCGTGTAGAGCGGAATATTCGTGGTTTGGGAAAAAATTCCAGCTGATCGCTTGGGCTTCTTACATATACTGCTATCAGCGAGAGAGAGAATTTTGTAATTCTATGGGACCAAACTACGCTGGTCATCAGTCCCTAGTCTTACAAACTACTTAAACTAAGTTAACTAACCTAAGGACAACACACACATCCATGCTCGAGAGAGGATTCGAACCTCCGAGGCGGGACGCCGCGCGATCCGTAACGTGGTGCTCCAGACCGCTCGGCTACTCCTGCGCGGCAATAATGCTGTCATTTATGGTCAAGTAAAATCAGCAGAAGATCAAAGCCAACTACAGAACAATTTCGATATCAGTACGGTGCAATTAACCGTATATAATGACAAGTTTGACGGTAACTACAAAGAACGCCTCATGCCAACTACCACTGGCAAAATATTTCCCATCATAGGCAAAAGAACGATTCTCGAAACCCGAAGCACTAGCATCGCAAACAACCGGTCCGGCTGAAATCTTGCAAGAGTTTTTTGACACAACTGAAGAGTTCGTTAACAAGCCCGGAATAAGGCAGCTATCTCTATGGAAATATACGGTGTTACACTCCACGATGGACATCCTTGAGTAGCGATCTACTGGATGTTGTTGTGGTCTTCAGTCCGGAGACTGGTTTGATGCAGCTCTCCACCCTTACTCTATCATGAGCAAGCCCCTTCATCTCCTCATAAGAACAGCAACCCACATCCATTTGATTATGCTTACTGTATTCCTCTCTAGCCGGCCGCGGTGGCCGAGGGGACTGAGGCGCTTCAGTCACGGTCTGCACGGCCACTACGGTCGGGGATTCGAATCCCCCCTCGGGCATGGATATTTGTGCCGTCCTAGTTCGTAAGTAGTTCATAAGTAGTTTGTAAGTTTAGGGACTGATGACCCCGTAGTTAAGTCCCATAAGCTTTACAAACATTTGAACATTTTTGTATTCCTCTCTAGGTCTCCTTCTGCGATTTTTACCCCACACACTTCCCTCCAACACTAACTTTCGATTCCTCTAGGTCTAAGGACGTGTCTTACGAATCGATCCCTTCTTTAAGTCAAGATATGCCAAAAATTTCTACTGTTTCCATATCTGTTCACTACCTCCTTATTAGTTACGTGACCTATCCACCTAATCTTCAGCATTCTTCTGTAACATCAGATTTCGAAATTCTCTATCCTCTTCCTGTCTTATCGTCCACGTTTCGTTCCCGTACAAGGCAAAACTCCACACAAATGCCTTCTGAAAAGACCTCGTTACACTCACATTTAATACATGATGTTAACAAATTTCCGTGTTTCAATAATGCTTTTCTTCCCATTGCCATTCTGCATTTTATATCCTCTGTACTGTAACAATTATATTTTATATTACTGCCCAAATAACAAAAATCATTTACCACCTTTATTGTTCCGTTGCCTAATATAATTCCCTCAGCATAGCCTAATTTTCTTAGAATGCTCTTGTTAATGTTCATCTTATATGCTTGTTTCAACTCACTGCCCATTCTGTTAAACTGCTCTTTCAGGTCGTTTGCTGTCTCTGACAGAACTACAATGTCATCAGAAAAACAACGTTTTTTTTTTTATTTCTTCAACCTGAACTTTAATTCCTTCTCCAAATTTCTCCTTGGTTTCCTTCACAGCTTGCTCAATGTAGAAACTGAATAACGTCGGAGAAAAGTTACAACTCCGTCTTTCTCCCTTCGACTCTATTTTACCAGCTTCATTTATTGCATTTTTATATCTTCTCCTTTCATCAATTAAATTCAGTATTTCTTGTGAAATTCTAAAGAACTTCAGGTTACTTCAATTTATCAAGATCTCATCTTCTTATTTTCCTACCTTTCTGCAGTTCTTTTTTTTTTTTTTTTTCAATTTCAGTCTACATTTCATGACCAATAAGATACGGTGAGAGTCTATATCTGCCCCAGAATATGTCTTACAGTTTAAAACCTGGTTCCTAAATCTCTGCCTTACCATCATAAAATCTATCTGGTACCTTCCGGTGTCTCATGGCCGCTTCCACGTATACAACCTTTTTTCATGCTTCTGAAATAAAGTGTTTGTTATCATTAAATTATGTTTCGTGCGAAATTCTACAAGGCGGCTTCCTTTTACATTCCTTTCCCGTAGTCCATATTTATCTATTATTTTCCTACCACCGAATTCGTCCCCCATCGCAATTAAGTTTTCCTCTCTCTTAACTGTCTGAATAATTTTCTTTACTTCCTCATACATTTCTTCCACCTCCTCATTATCGGCAGAGCTAGTTATCATATAAAGGTGTAGTACTGTGGTCGGAGTTGGCTTTGTATTTATCTTGACTACGATAATGCGATTACTTCTCTGCTTATAGTAGTTTACCCGCATTCCTATATTCTCAATCATTATTAGACCCAATCATGTAATACCCCTATCTTGTATTTATACTCCTGTAATCGCATGACCAGACATCCTGTTCGTCTTTCACCCGCACTTCACTAATGGCCACTATATCTAACTTCAGCCTACCGATTACCTGTTTTAAATTTTCTAACCTCCCTACCGGTTATGGAATCTAAAATTTCACGCTCCGATCCGTAGAATGCCAGTGTTGTCTTTCCTGATGACGACATCCTCCTGAGTAGTCCCCGCACGGATATCCGAATGGAGGACTATTTATCTTTGAAATATTTTACTCGAGAGGATGCCATCATATATTCATGCGGTAGAGCTGCATGTCCTCGGTAACAGTAACGACTGTAGTTTCCCCTTGCTTTCAGACGTTCGCAGTAGCTGTGTGGCAAAGCCTTGTTAGCTGATATTACAAGGCCAGCTGAGTCAATCATCCAGACTGTTGCCCCTGTAACTACTGAAAAGGCTGCTGCCCCTCTTCAGGAACCACACGTTTGTCTGGCCTCTCCACAGATACCCCTCCGCTGTGGTTTCACCTATGGTACGGCAATCTGCATCGTTGAGGCACGCAAAAACCACCTCGGGAATCTCTGTGGTTCATGTGGGTAGGAATGGTCGATAAGAAGAAGAAATCACTTCGCGAGAAGCTTGCATCAAACAACGTTCCATTACACATCACCAGCTGTCCTCGCAAGTATTGAGCGACATGCTGCGTTACGCGTTGATCGCTGCTGGACTGTGCGATGAAAGAAGCTGTTTTCAGAATGTCAATCAAGTTTGTTTTTGTATGGAAACATTAAGAAAACATATAACTGCAAAAGGGCGGCGTTCGTAACATGCGGAAGATGCGGTCAAAATTATTGCTTCCTCTGTTTCTTCGATGAATATCACCCCGGTACATGTAACTGATCAATTGCAAAAGAATGGAAGTATCGATTTACATACACGATGTCTCCAAGTACGAGATAACTGTAGTCCCGATTTTCATCCAATGTACTTTTTTTTTCTTTGCTTATATGAATTAATGAAATAACCTATATGGTGCTGTGGTTAATTGTGACGTCAGTCTACATCTACATCAATACTCTGCATACCACACTACCAGTTATTAGGGTTTTTTTTTCCATTCCATTCACGTATCGACCGAGGGTAGAATGATTGTTTAAATGCTTCAGTGCGGCTGTAATTAATCTAATCTTCTTCTCACGATTCCTTCGGGAACAATATGTAGGTGTACGCATTGCCAAGAGGCAGAAAAAATTAGCCGCCGGGTAGAGTTGAACCCGCGACCTTCTCAATACGAATCCGACCATTTACCGCTTTTTTGTTGTTGTTGTTCATCACGTTGATCTATGCTTTGAGATCGTTGGTTCACTTTGTTCTTGGTTGTTCGTTGAATATTTGGCCCAATCGCTGAGCCAAACACTGCTTCCTAAACACGCCGTCACAGGGACAATTGATAAGATTGAAAGTAGCTTGTTATGTTTTCTAAGTAAGATCTCGAGAGTTGAGATCTGAAAAGGCAAGTTAAAACGCTCACTGCTGCTCTAAATTAGTTTATGAGTGGCCACAGTACTTGAGAAACGGAAATTTCTCTGACTGCTCACTCCTTAAAGGAGCAGCCAACGTTTTAACAAACACAAAATTAATGTTTAAAAAAAGTAATAGATAATTAAACGTGGGACGGATAGCATGAAATTATAAAGCAGAGCTTTGATTCTTTAAACCGCTGAAATGAACAAGCAAATAAATGTGGGGAGTCATAATTAAGCACAATAAAGCACGCGCCTTGTACAAAAGTGAATTAAATCAAAAAGTTATTGCCCTTAATGAAATTGTCTCTGCCCTTTATGAATATGGAGATAAAGTGGAAGGAAATTTGCAAATACACAGTGGATAGAGGAAAGCACATTCATTCACTCACAGACACACGCATAATGCTTATGACACATTACTCATGTGGCAACACTTGATAGCAGCAGCGGAACGAAGCGTCGGCGGCGTTTTCACGAGATGGCGGGTGTCTTCAAGCACAAATGCAAAACCGTAGAAGAAAAGCAGCTGTATGAATATCAAGAACTCAGATGAAAAACCAGTAATAAGCAATGAGGGGAAAACTGAACTGTGAAAGGAATATATAGAGGGCCTATACAAAGGAAATAAACTTGAAGGCAGTTTTCTAGAAATCGAAGACGAAGTGCAGGAAGATGAGATAGGGGATATGAT
This sequence comes from Locusta migratoria, assembly GCA_026315105.1. Classification (NCBI taxonomy): domain Eukaryota; kingdom Metazoa; phylum Arthropoda; class Insecta; order Orthoptera; family Acrididae; genus Locusta; species Locusta migratoria. The sequence goes on along the minus strand of CM048746.1, from coordinate 67,756,325 downwards.
ACTGCGAGAAAAAAGTTGACATAGTGCTGAAGGACTTCAGACGAAACAAGGCCCCTGGAAAAAAATGTTCAAATGTTTGTAAATCTATCAGACCAAACTGTGTGGTCATCAGTCCGTAGCTTACAAACTACTTAAACCTAGGTAAACTAACCTACGGACGAACACACAACCCATACCCCAGGGAGGACTCGAACCTCCACGACGAGCAACCGCGCGCTCCGCAGCGACACGCCTTAGACCGCTCGGCCACTCCACCGCGGCAGGCCCCTGGAGTAGATGATATTCCGTCTGAACTGCTAATATCCTCAGCAGAGCCACTCATGAAAAAATTGTACCACCTGATATGTAAGATGTCTGAGACAGGGGAAATACCACCCGACTTCAAGAAGAATATTGTAATTCCAATTCCAAAGAAAGCAGGTGCAGAAAAATGTGAAAATTACAGAACTATCAGTTTAATAAGTCGTGGTTGCAAAATACTAACACGAATTATTTACAGACGAATGGAAGGACTTGTGGAATCCGACCTCGGGGAAGATCAGTTTGCATTTAGGAGAAATGTGGGAACACGGGAGGCAATACTCACATTACGCCTTATCTTAGAAGGTAGGCTAAGGATAGGCAAATCTACGTTTTTAGCGTTTGTAGATATGGAGAAGGCTTTTGACAATGTCGACTGGAATACACTATACCAAATTCTGAAGGTAGCAGGGGTAAAATATAGGGACCGAAGAGTTATATTCAACCTATACAAAAACCAGACAGCGGTTCTTAGAGGCGAAGGGCAAGAAAGGGACGCAGAGGTTTGGAAGGGAGTAAGACAGGGTTGTAGTCTTTCCCCGATGTTGTTCGGTCTGTACATTGAGCAGGCAGTGAAGGAATGGAAGGATAAATTTGGAGAGGGCATTAAAGTGCAGGGAGAAGAAATAAAAACATTGCAGTTTGCCGATAACATAGTAATTCTGTCAGAGACCGCAAAAGATCTGGAAGAGCAATTGAATGGAATGGACAGTGTCTTGAAAGGAAGATATAAGATGAACATTAACAAGAGCAAAACGAAGGTAATGGAATGCAATGTCAGAAAATCAGGCGATGCTGAAGGAATTATATTAGGTAATGAGACAATAAAAGTAGTAGATGAATTTTGTTATTTGGGTAGCAAGATTACTTCTGATGGCCGAAGTAAAGAAGATATAAAATGCAGAATGGCTATGGGAAGAAAAGCGAGAAGCGAAACTTATTAACATCAAATATTAATTTAAGTGTTAGGATGTCCTTTCTGAATGCATTTGTCGGGAGTGTAGCATTGTATGGGAGTGAAACGTGGACGTTAAAGAGCTCAGATAAAAAGATGATAGAAGCTTTTGAAATGTGGTGCTACAGACGAATGATGAAAACTAGATGGGTTGATCATGTAACTAATAAGGAGGTGCTTAACCGAATCGGGGAGAAAAGGAGTTTCTGGCATAACCTGACTAAGAGAAGGGATAGATTGGTTGGACACATTCTGAAACATCAAGGAATTGTCAACTAAGCATTAGAAGGAAGCGTGTGGGGTAAAAATCTTAGAGGGAGACCGAGGGACGAATATAGTAAGCAGATTCAAAAGGATGTAGGTTGCCGAACGTATTATCAGATAAAGAGACTTGCACAGGACAGGATAGCGTGGAGAGCTGCATCAAACCAATCTACGGACTGAAGACAACATCAACAACAACAATATTGTATAGAATACACAGATTTTTAAGAAGTTCCATAATTTGCCTTTTATAGCACCTAAATCTCGGATATAGTTCTTTGGAATAAAATAGTCACTGTATTTATGGTACATGCGGGACAGGTACCCTTTTCTTCTGATGCCATTCCACATTGTGTTTATTTGTCGAAAACCCCTCCAGAACTGAAATCGTGGCTATGCCTGTGATATCCGAAACGATGTACAGTCTACTCCTGCGTTATTTTTTTTTTTTTTTTTTTTTTTTTTTGACAAATTTGAAATAAATCTTTCATACTCTTCCACATATTCTACTTTTATTCCTAAAAGATTATGAATAAAAGTATTACAGACTTGCTGTCTAAAATAATAACATTTTTCAGGTCGTTTTATTAAATATTTGTTCTACGATCAATGAAGAGTTTGTATAGTTTGTACTTTGGACATTAATTTAGAGAACTTGATCCCACCTTGAAATGCGTTAAATTGTGTCCCATGCCATTATTCATGACATTTTTCCACGTATGAGGTGCTGCATTGTTGTCTTTTTCTGGGATTCTATACGTTATACGTTCGTTATATACAAGTCTAAAATAAGAATACTGTGTGTTTTTAACAAACCCAACGCAATCAAGCACAGATTAACGTATTTACACTAAAACAAGCATTTTGAAAAATCTTGGAATTTGAGGGGGTGGGGGGTGAGATGGTCGAGCAAAATCTCACCAAGGGGGAGAGGGTCAAAAAACGCTAAAAACCCCTCACGTAATTAATGGATGCCTCGTTTTTGACAGTACATTCATGTGGGCCGCAATCGTAATGTTTACATTTATTTACGTGTCTTAAGGTCCGTTTACAATGAGTTCGAAACATTGTTCGCAACATTGTTCGTGGCAGCTAGTAGACTTCCGAAGTTCACAACATGTTGCGAACACAGAATAGGGTTCCGGGGCTGTGTCGATAAACATCAAAGGAACATTGTTCTGTGCCTTGTTACCACGAACTGTCGCTACGCAGTGTTAGTGTTTATATTTATTTTGCTACCGATCTGAATATGGTGTCGATAAAATTTTCTCGGTCTTCCAGCCGCGTGATGTGGTTTACTGTCCACGACGTGTCGGCCGTGTCAGCTGTCGTGGATTTCAGTGTTCTGTGAGATGGAGTGTAGCAGGGGGAAAATTTACCGTCTTATATCATTATACGAGGAAGAGCAGTGGTTGTGAAACGTGCACTGTGCAAGGTACAAGTACGTGAGATAGATAAATAATTTAAAAAAGTGCTGTAGAGCAGGGTACCAGCAGCAGTGACATTGATGAGAAAATAAAATCTCTTGTGTCACAATACCGGTAGTAGAAAAGGATACGATAGTAAGAAATCAGGAAGTGTGTTTGTGTGGGGGGGGGGGGGGGGGGGGGGAGGGGGGTCTATGTGTAACCCACAGTGGTTTCGATATAAAATTTTAAAGTTCCTGGACATAGTACTGCAGTCGTTCAACTGGGATCATATTTATTGCTATGGATGAGCGACGTTTCTGAGACATTAAAGTAAATGAATTCCCTTTACATAATCCTTCAGTCCCTTGACAAACCGCAGGAACTATTTTACATATCTTATCGAAGGCTTTGAAATATGAAATAAATATGCTAGACTTTGGTACGAATTTCCTGTTGTACGAAAGCGGAGAGTTACTGGATATCTTTGTTTCACAGTGTTTGCCTTCTTAAAATTCATGTCTATTCTGAAGAAAACGAGTCCTTTAATATTTACAAAATTAAAAAATCTGAAGGCAACATCTTTGTGAAAATACCGGTACGAAAGCCAGAACTGTTTTCCACGTTCAGGTCGTAATACATGTCATTCCGACCACAACTTTTATAATATGTTTTGGTCCACCGCCGATGACTACGTCATTCTTTATTTATTTATTTATTAACAATAATGTTTCTTCCTCCTCACTTGACATAGCTTAACCTCTGAGAATTCAGTAACGCAAATACAGACACAAGCCACTGCAGCAGACGATATGAACACAAATGTCTGTCGCCAGTGTAGTCAACGAACAATGAACAATGTTGTCAATATTGTTTGAGAACAATGTTGCGAACAAAAACATATTCCGAACTTCAGTGTAAAAGGGCCTTTACATTATTTCTTTACTTACGGTTTTACAATAGCGGATCTCTCTTCTGTAATATAAAGGTTCGAAAAATTACGGCCGCGGCGGAGCGGCCGAGCGCATTGAGGCGCTATGCTACGATGCGCGAGGTCGTCCGCCGTCGGGGGTTCGAATCCCCCCTCGGGCATGGATGTTTGTGCCGTCTTTAGTGTAAGGTAGTTCGTAAGTAGTTTAGGTCTCCAATTTAGTAAGCCACGAGGGCCACATTTCAAGCTCCGAATCGCAGTGCGGACCGGATATCATATTTGGCGAATACTGAAGAATGCGATACTTACGTCTACTTTGACCTGTTACGTCACTGACAAGGAGGAAACCCCAATTTAGCCTGTATACGGTATTATCACCACACATCACTCTTTACACCCGCAAATAAAGATCAGTAATGTATGAACTAGGTTAAAATGCAATTTAGGTGACGGCTGCTTCTGTTTAACATCTGTATGTTGTTAATGGTAAAACTTCATATGCTGGCCGCGGTGGTCGAGCGGTCTGCGGCGCACCAGTCACGGTCTGCACTGCCACTACGGTCGGGGGTCCAAATCCCCCCTCGGGCATGAATATTCGTACCGTCCTTGGTATTAGCTAGTTCGTAAGTAGCAGGGACAATAATTGTGCTGGTCACTTGTTTGTTTACGAGCGTCAAGCGAAACAGTCGTGTTCCGACGAAATTTATGACAACATATTAAATTTTCACAACACTGTAACGTCCACTGCAAACGAAAAAATAAATAAACAAATAAATGAAATAAAATGAAAGATAGCACTTTGCGGCTGCAGTTAACAACCCGTTGCTGTGCTATATAGGGAAATCAGTTCTAGGTTTTCGGTTACTGCAAAGTTTGAGCTAACACCTCTTAAGAACAACAGAACTTGGGCATTATTACTGTCTGCCAGTCTGCGGACTGAAGACCACAACAAGAACAACAGATTCGTTCAGGGCTATAGAATACCAAGCAAAGCTGAATGACTGGCCGCGGTGGCCGAGGGGACTGCGGCGCGCCAGTCACGGTCTGCACGGCCACTACCGTCGGGGGTTCGATTCCCCCCCGGGCATGGATATTTGTGCCGTCCTTAGTATTAGCTAGTTCGTAAGTATTTTGTAAGTTTGGGGCCGCGGTGGAATAGCTGAGCGGTCTAAGGCACCTCGCTGCGGAGCGTGCGGTTGCTCCCCGTCGATGTTGGAGTTCTCCCTGGGGCATTGACGTTTGTGCCGTCTTTAGTGTAAGCTAGTTCATAAGTAGTTTGTAAGTTTAGGGACTTATGACCCCGTAGTTAAGTCCCATAAGCTATACAAACATTGAAAGTTGCATGCCCTTTCTTGCAACTTACTTGTTAAATCGGAAGCAATGTCTTTTCCTCGACGAGCCACAGTATCTGCTGATAGAGAAACAACTTTACATTGTTCCATTTTGCCAGGGAATAATTATTCAGCTGTAATCAGCATGCAGTTGTTTATGTAATCACAATACGGCAATGGCTTTCCTCGGTTGGCGATTTCGTGGTCAATTCTTAAGCTTGCTTTCGGAGCGGCATCACTTTATGAACACGTTTCTTAAAATTGTTTTGTTCCAAACAAAGTCTACGTTTTAACACTTCGAATTTGTGCTCATGTACATTGTCTTTGAACGCATTAAACTGTGCACCATGCTTTGTTTCATAATGAGGATGAGTCCTTGAGTTCAGCTATAAGTTGATTGCAGATTCTACACATGCTTTTCTCTATGACGAAGTATTTTACGCCCCATGATTTATTGTATAGTCGACACTAGGCATCGACTTTTCTCTTTTTCGTTTCTACCGATATATTGCACAGTGTACAATTATTCGGCACAAAAATCGTATAGATTTTACAAACAAAGAAAAGTTTATGTAATAAGGGACACACTACAACGAACGATAGAAAGAAACAAGACGAAATCAGAAAAGCAAAATACAGCCAGGAACCTACTTGTAACTGGTGCGCGGGCTGGATGAACCCGCGGGCCGTATTTTGGAGACCTCTGCCAAGCTCTACAAACATTTGAAAAATAACGAAGAGGGCTGAAAGCAGTGTTTCAAGTTGTGCACGAGTTGAAACTCGGCTAGAGAGCGCTACGTGCCCGCCAGTCGTCAACGAACGCACGGGCGACCTTGGTGCGTGGCGTGCGTTCGCTCTTCCGCGTGACGCATCCTGCGTTAGCGGCCGCGGCCCACGGGCGGCGGTCTCTGATTGGCTGCCGGGACGTGCCCGTCCCCGCCCGCCATCAGCTGGCTGCCAGGGCTGCCAACGTGCGCACGCGCAAGGCCAGCTCCCTGTGTCCTTGGTTCCAGCACATCATTCCGTCAAAACACACTGATAAACTATCTTCCTGACAGACTTCTGACGAAACGTGAGTCGAACTGTAGAGGTGCTGAACGGGCCGAATATCGCTTTTAAGGGCGAGGGAAATCTATGAGTAAATGCGCTAAGAACTGATGAACGATACACAATAGACCAATTTACTACGTACATGGTTCGTTGTCATAGCGGAAAAGTCGTAATGACTACTCTAGTTATGATTCAAAGAGCGCGAAGACGAGGTGGCCGAGTGGTTAAGGCGTTGGACTGCTAATCCAATGTGCTCTGCACGCGTGGGTTCGAATCCCATCCTCGTCGAAAATTTTAATTTCTTGTAACACTCAGCAAGTGTTGCGTGTATTCGTAACAATTACGGCAAAACATAATAACTTTACAGTTTTAGCCGCGTTAGCTTGTGAACCTATTTGACTGTTCCGTTCTGTCCGTGGTTTTTTTTTTTTTTTTTTTTTTTTTTTTTTTTTTTTTTTTTTTTTTTTTTTTTTTTATGTAGCTGCACCTGTTCTTCGCTGTGTCGCCGGGTCATCGCCCTTCGTGATCATGCATAACGAACGTACTGTTATTTAAGTCTGTCAAAAGAGCAGGTAACGGTTATTAACTTGTACGCTCCTTCAGGAAGCTCACACCGGATTTTAGGCAAAATTTTCAAAGACAGCTTGATATACTTGTTAAGAGAGAGCCCAAGTCAACTCATACCAGGGAGAGATTCCTAATTTTAGTTTTTCTAGTGAACTTAAACATAAGTTACGAGTTTGAAATTAAAAGATGCATGGGGAAACATATACCCCGACGTGGTCGAGTTTAGTTAGGTAACTTTATATTCACGTAACAGAATTGACACACATTATACTTGCGAATATCTAGAAACATTCCTGTCAAAAGTGGAAACCATTCCCATGTACTTTTCGGACCATTCTAGTGTGTTGATTTGCACAGCTTTAAAAACACAGCCAATACGCTGTTTTAGGAACCAATTGAATTATGATCTCTCGCTGCTGCAAGACAGTGAGTTAGAAGACCGGACAGAAGAAACATGGCTAATATATCTGCGAGCTCTTGATAGACACGGCACTATTATAGATTGGTGCAAAAAAATGGCGGAGCCGAAGATGAGGAATGTTAATATGCAATATAGTGCTCAAAAATCTATATGCTCGGATAAACTGTTCCAAATTTCTCCTGGCAGATATACTACTCCACGTCAAAAGGTTGAAAATAAAATGAAAGGAAAGTTGGTATCAGGGGACGAAACTACTTCATTTATCATCTGGCGAAGCATACTAAAAATTGAAATACACTAATCTATGAACTTAAAAGATGGTACAATACTCACGACGCAAAAGGAGATTTTGAACTAGTTGTATCATTACTATGATGAACAATATTCTGAGAATCCAAGCTGTGAGGAATCTGTCGAAGCAGTGGCGTAACTAGGACTTGGCTTTGGGGGAGGGGGATAGATCTGCTTGACGAGCAAAATTTTAGTCAGTTTCCAGACAGACTACCATCTACCACTCCCGCTGAAGAAAGTAATTCACTCCCTTCCAATGAAAGCTTGTGGTAAAACACCCCAAGTTCCAAATCTTTACCTTTACCAGATAGCTGTTATACGATTTCTTTTCTTCTTCCCCCCCCCCCCCTCTCTCTGTTTTCGGGTTCTGGGTGGGGTTCTATCCCCCTCACCCCCCCCCCCCCACCGTAGTTACGCCACTGTATTGAAGAATTCCTCGACATCATGGGGCCTAGCTGACGGATGAACACAATGATGTCCTCATCTCAGAACTCAGTCAGAAGACGTCCGCGAGAGTGAGTGTGGACAAAACTGTACTTGCTCCTAAAAGTAAAGAAAATAAACATCTAAACAATGTCTGCCCAATTTCACTACTTCATTCAGATGATAAAATAATAACTAGAATTATAAACGAGTGGATTTCAAGCACTGCAGACAAAATACTGCGCGACAGACAACCATTTTGCAAAATTTAGCCGAATTCAGGGGCAACATTTCAATAAGTTCAGTAACAAAAATAAAGTGTGCCTTGATGTTTTTAGACTTCTATGAACCATACATACATACTTCTTACAGATATTAAAGAAAATGGGATTCCACGAACGTGTAACAGATTTTATGCAAAACATGGCGACAGGAATAAACACAAGAATAGCAGTTAACTGTCAAACAACAAGATGTTAGAAATAAGACGGGGCATTCCTCAGGAAAGTAACTATTCGGCATTCCACTGTACCCTTGTCTCCGACATGTTCATGGTAAATTTATGGGTATAACACGAGCAATGTATAAAACATCAATAAGACCTTATGCCGATTATATAGGTTCTAGTAAGAAATAATGAAGATGTTGACACGCTAGCAACAATTATTCACAGTTACTGTAGGCTGTAGGGAGTCTGGACCAAATGCAAATGAGAAGAAGAGCAAGCTTTTAAATCTCAGGATTTTCCACCGTACAAACATACTTTGGGCAAAATTGGTCACTCGAGGTAAATGCCGGGATGATTCCTTTTAAAGACACGGCCGATTTCCTTCCCCATCCTTCTCCAAAAATTCGAACATGAGTTCCTGACTAATGAACTCGTTGTCGACTGAATGTTAAACCCTAAGCTTGCTATCTTCCTAAACTGGAAAGATGCAACAAGTAAAGTACAAGAGACTATAATTGAAAATGTGTTTGTTACACGAACCAAGTGCAGAAGACAAAAGATACAAATTTATGTATCCTCAGCAAAACTTTTTTCCACACCTAAAATGATACTTAATGTTTTTTTTATTAGCTTATCCTTTGCCCACATGGGCCAGCCACATTGGTATTGTATATTGTCCAGACTCCTAATTAACTAGGAAATACGTTCTACAACTAACTTCATACAATATGAGCATATCTAGCTCTTTCTGTAAACGTCTCATTTGTGGTGTAGTTTTATTTCTGATGAGGACACCCTTTGCAGTAGTCGAAATCTATGTACAATTCAATCATTTTAAAGAAACTGGTGATGCTGTATGTCTCATATGGTACATAAGGAAAGTGTATGGAAAAGTGAATGCCAGAATTCGCAGGCTACTGAACAGGGGTCGACAAGATGTTCGCGAGCTTACACCACATATTGCTCGAATCTCCCGTTTCTGCGCAATAAATACCCTTTTCAAATCAGCGGAAGATTTAAAATTGGAGTCAAACAAAAATGAGTTATACCTCAACTTTTCCCGACGTAATTAATTTTCAAACACTTACGGGTACACTGCCGGGTGACGTCGTTGACAACCGTCTATATTTCGACAGGAGCACAACCTGCCATGCTCAAGGCACAACTGTACTCAGAGAGCTATGTGCAAGGGAAAACATTGATAACACACACAGTACAGGTCACAGAAGTTAGTTCCTTTTAGTGAAGCCTGACGCCTTCTTACCTTCACAAACGTCGAAAAGGTTGTGTATGTTACTTAGACAACTTCTGAACTAAAATGACGTTTTAATTTTTTCGCTGTGGCTTAAACAGGTTAGTTCAGCTAATATTTGTGAACTAGCTTAATTTACGATAGAAATTGTAGAACCGTGTTATACGATTCGTATATCCTCGTATATAGCAGGCTGCAGTGTTCGTAGAAACACTTTTATAGCGAGCATACGATTCTATAAAAACACGATGTTGATTCAAACTGGAGACAGATTAAGAAATACAGTACCACCACTGAAGATAGTTCACCATTATGTAGACGCCAGCATTACAAAGGTAGCGTACTTTTTATCACTTTAGACTATTTCACGTAGTTGTTTACAAGCCCTTTATGGTGGCAATATGACGACGAATGCTTCAGTGATACAAGGGATACTGCATAGGGCATTACCAGTGTAGTTAATATATGTGTGTGGTACAAGTACCGCAGAGTCATCACAATCAAAGATGACCAACATTAGAAATATCGATAGTGACTGTTAATCAACAGGTGAAGCTGCATTAAATGTTATGTTTTCCGACCACCTTTAAGATAAAGGCTGTGTTGTGATGTTGGTTTGCTTAAGGCAGTTGTGGCATGTCATATATTAGTCAATCTGGACTGTGTAAAATTGTTTTTAAAATGTCTTGGTCGCATTGTTTTTTATTTTATTATTATGCGTTTCGATACATCATCATCAGATAAACTTTTTTTAAAAAACGATGGTGATTAAAATACATCTTATTGGAGATGACTAACTAAAATATAAACCACCATCGTGGATTTCTAGTTTGGCATGAGAATCTAGTTGAACACCTTCACTAGAAATCCACGATGGTGGTTTATATTTTAGTTAGTCATCTCCAATAAGATGTCTTTTAATTGGCATCGTTTTCAAAAAAGTTTATCTGATGATGATGTATCGAAACGCGTAATGATAAAGTAAAAAACAGTGCGACAAAGACATTTCAAAAAAAAATTTACGCATGCCAACGTATGGTCACTTGTCCGCAAAAAATGGAAGTTTTTATGAACCAAGTGATAAATCAGGACTGTGAAATATCTACGCAAGCGTCACACACGCTTACAACAGTCGACCAAATCAGCTCTTGCAGACCATTATATTGCACCGGTCATCCTATAGAATGCAACAACACAGAGATTCTGGCATGCACTTCCACCTATTGAGGTAGTGCTATTAAGGAAGCTGTTGAAATTAAAGTACCAAGCTGCCTTATGAATAGAAAGTGGTTTTTGTTAAATTCTGCTTGGAATCCGGCACTGTCTCTCGTAAAAAAACAGAGGGACAAAATTAATGCTGCCTAACCTGTTGATTAACAGTCACTATCGATGTTTCTGATGTTAATGATCTTTGGTGGTGTTGACTCTGCGGTTACTTGTACTTCTTGTGTTATCTCCCTTGTTTACCCTTTGCAAACCGAGGTATTAAATTCGCTCGTGCTTCCTTGAGTGCAGTTGTGGCTTGAGAATTCGTGCCGAAATATCGGCGGTAGTCGACGACGTCACACGACATCATACTGGTACGTTGTTTGAAAAATATGTTACTAACTACATATGTAGAAGTTTAGTTTATTATTTTCCTTTTTACTTTCACTGACTTATGTACCTTTACTTTAGCAGAAAGAGATCTATTTTATTCTTCTTCTAAGGAAAAAAGTTAGCAGAAGCTCCTTTGCATTCACAGTCATCCACAAGTTCGAATCGGAGAAGCTGACAGGAAAAAGTGGTGTTGGAGGCAAAACACGAAGAGCGTCAAGGTGAGCATGGTTACGTGAAGTGAACTGAAGCGCCGGACACACTGACAACGATGCCTTGAGCGCGGCCACAGCGGCCAGCCATATCGCTATTGTTCATTGTTCAAACTCCTAGTTAACTAGGAAATATGTTCTACAGCTAACTTCATACAATACGAGCACATCTAGCTCTTTGTGTAAACGTCTCATTTGAGGTGTAGTTTTCTTTCTGATGAGGACACACTTTGTGGTAGTCGAAATCTACATACAATTCAGTTTTCAAAGCAATTGCTGAGGCCGCATGTGTCATAGGTACTTAAGAGAAGAATACGGAAAAGTCAGTGTCAGAATTCACAGGTTACTGTACAAGGGTTGACAAGATGTTCGCGAGCTTATACCACATATTGCTCGAATCTCGAATCTACCCTTTTTGAATCAGTGGATTTACCCCAAAGGATAACACCATACATCATTAGCTAATGATAATAAGCGAAGCAGACACTTTTTGAGTTAAACTAATTTCAGATATTGTTTTAATGTATAAAAAAAAAAATTAAAAAAACAGTATTTCGTTTTTGAACAAGATCCTGCACATGGGCTTTCCAAAATTACTACACTCGTCGAAACAATTAGAGGATCCGTTGTGATATCTAAGTTCTGTAATAACAGAAAGTTGCTGCAGAGGGGATTGGTTTTGACTTGTGACTCCTCTACCAAACGAATTACACAAGCAGTTGGGTTCAGACAGTGCAGTGAGCACACAGTGCAATGCAGCAACAACTTGACTTGTCCGAAGCTAATTACCAGAAGTAATATCGTCAACGAGATTAATCAACTGCTTAATCCTAATAACATGACAATAAATCGCCCCAGTATTATCGCTATCATATTGCATTAAAATAAGAAGCTTTTCATTTACAGTAATTTTACTAGGAGTCATTATTGGAGCACCAACACTACCTCAGAACAAGAACAAGAGCACACACACACACACACACTAGCCCACGCGCAAAACACAAAACACGCGCACAAAAAACACCAAATTAAAAGATAACCCACAACTAAAATTTACAAAAATTTATTAAAACCGCAAAATTGCAGATTTTTTTTTTATATATTAAAAAATGTTTACCTTCTCACTTCAATAACAAACAATACAAAATACAAAAGATTTGAAGAAAACCATACCAAAAAGCAAATACGACTGTAGATAATATATATATAGATTCTTTCTTCTTTCTCCCATACCAAACTAAAAAATCAGAATATTCTACAAATATGTCCAAATTATCTATTATTGTTAATGTACATGAAACGTCTCCTTCTATATATATATATATATATATATATATATATATATATATATATATATATATATATATATATATATATATATATATTGCACAATGTTACAAATAAAATAATTAAATGTTAAAAATGAACCTGTCACCTAGAAAAGGCTGAAAAGGGCATTCAAGCCCTCAAACAGCCCGCCTCTCCCCTTCAGGAAAAAGAAAAAAAAAAGCAATAGCAGTAGGAGGATTAAACCAAACATCGGGGTATGGAGAGCCATAGGAAGGTTGGAAGCGGGACAGACACAGAGGGAGGTGGCTGCAGCTATTGGAGTGGACCAAAGTGTGATATCCAGGACTTGGACGCAATTACAGGCGACACCAACCGTTAAAAGAAGGCAAAGCCAAGGTCGTCGACGTTTAACATCAGCAAGAGATGATAGTAATCTCTGGTTACCAACCCGTCCACGCAGGAGCTTCAATGCAACTTAGCTGTAAAGCACCCTCCAGGCAACAACGGGACGCGCAATATCAACACAAACAGGCCGAAATCGCCTTCGGGAATTTGGCCTCCATGCACGGAGGCCTGTGATGTGTGTCCCATTAAAACCACTACACCTTTTAGCTCGCAGAAACTGGGCAGAGGATCAGGATTGGAGTCGTAACGCATGGCATGGGGTTATGTTCACAGATTCAAGACTTTGTGTCCCCTCGTATGGAGAGAACGTGGAACTTGAACAATCCTCAGTATGTGCAGGAAACATTACCACATCATGGTAGTGGACGAATGGTGTGGGCACGAGTCAGCAGAATTCCATGTCCTTCAGAATGACGCTCTGACTGCTCAAAGGTATAGAGACGAGGTTCTTCGTCCTTTTACCTTCTGGTGGATGATAACGCTCGTCCTCACAGACCTGCTCTCGTGGACAACATGCTTGAAGCTGCAGGAATTGAACGAGCGGAGTGGTCAGGTGTTCACCGCACTTAAATTCGACTGAGTGTGTCTGGGATGCACTTGGCAATCGCACTGCAGCCAGACCAGCACCTCCCACAACGGTTACAGAGCTAGATACTGCAGTCATGGAAGAATGGCGAAATAACCCTCAAGAATTGACCGATAACCTCATACTGACCCTGCCCCGCAGGTGTGGAACTATACTGACCATCCTACATGACCACATACCATATTAGAGGGCAACGAGGATGATTTTTTTCACTACTATGGTAGCCACATGGTGTCTCGCTTTAAGGAAATGCCATATAAAGCTCAAGTAAAGAGCTGGGACAGCAAAATATCGTACTGCATCACACATAAATTACAATTGTAACCAATATCGGAGTAGAATACGTTACGATATGTATATTGTGTATGATATCTCATCTGATCCAGTAGCTGTTTTGAGCTGTGTAATTGACTTGAGAATGAATTCACGTATCAGTTTTTACAGCAATCAGTAAATTGGCTCCTGACATTACAAAGCAGAATACAAACATGAAAAGTGCTATATCTGGAGAATGTTGCTACTGGATAGATCTCCAGTACAGTACTCGAATACGACAGTGAGCATTAACCAAAATAACATTAACCAAGATAACTCCTGGCGTGTGTGAATTAATTTATAACTTCCTCAAGGCTGAATATCAGAAACTAAATAAATGTTTAGTGCACTACACGGGCATTGAGAACTGATTTTAATAATCGTTTAATGATTATGGACCAATGCGGGCATAAACTTTGTAAATAAATAAAATACAATTTGTGTTCCATGAACTACAAAATTAACACAAATGCATGAAGTAGATGAGGCGCTGTTTAAAGTGAGGCACTCTGATTACAAAAATTATTTTTTTCTAAGTCGTCTGCTGTACAAATGGATTGTATTTCACGCATAATAAACTCCGTCATTTCCTTAAAGTTCTTCAATCTTCTTAATCTATCCTTAATATCAGAATGCCCCAAATTCCACTACGTCTCGTTTGCTTCGTACATTTCTATTAATTTTGAGGTTGATTAAACACACCAACTAAACTTTGCAGCCGCGTTTACAAACACACAGCAGTCAAATAACTGCAGCGCTCAAACCGGTTATCTATCGAATTGCAGTGAACAGAAGACAAACGACTTTTATGATCATATCTACGGCGAGGAACTAGATTTCTTTTGATGTCGGACTAGATATCAAAGTTCCCTATGACATTTTCACGTTTCTTCGACGTAAATGTTTGACAGATCATATGTGACAAAGAAATATGATCATGTAATACATGATTAAATACGCCGCAACCCACCGTAAGGTGCGTGGTAGAGGGTACACCGCACCACTACTAGGCATTTCCTTTCCTATTCCACTCCCAGATAGAAAGAGGAAAAAAAGAATGCCTATATGCCTCCGTACGAGCCCTAATTTCTTTCATCTTGCCTTTGTGATCAATACGCGAAATATAAGTAGGCGGCAGGAAGATTGTTCCACACTCCAAATCACAGCCCTCTAAATTTCCTCAACAGAATTTCTCGAAAAGAACGACGTCTTTCCTCCAGCGATCTCCATTTGAGTTCCCGTGGCATTTCCGTGACACTCGCGCAAAGGTCGAACCTAGCAGTCACGAACCTAGCGGCTCGCCTCTGAACTGCTTCTATGTTTTCCTTTTACTGATCTGCTGCGTGTCCCAAACACTTTAGCAATACTCAAAACGTGGTCGTAGAAGCGTTTTATACGCGGTCTCCTTTACAGATGAAGTACGCCTTCCCAAAATTCTCCCAAAAAACCGAAGTCGGCTGTCCGCCTTACTCACAACTGTCCTTCCATGTTCGTTCCATTACATATCGCTCTGTAGTGTTACGCCTAGATATTTGAACGACGCGACTGCATCAGGAAGCTCATCTATGATATGTTTGTTGAAAAAATGTAAAAAAAAAAAAAAAAATAATAAAATAAAATAAAATAAAATAAAACATGCTTGGCAGACTATGCTAGATATTTTTTTTCTATCATACAGATTCAGAGCGCTATAAATTTACAGAAATGCTCCACAAGCAAATGTCAGACGATGAATTTCTTCGGATGCTAAATGAAAGTGATTTCAGTGACCCATAAGATGTCTCGAGCGAATCTGATGAGGATTTTATTCCAGAACGAGTTGCATCAAAATGAGAAGATAACATTGATGTGAATTCAGATGAAAGTGACATTGCCGGTGAAAATTCTGACGGGGTTTCCGATGATGGAGATGAGTTCATTACAAAGCCAGGACGAAAGTGGACAAGTTCTGTTCTTCCAGTGCCTCGTCGTCGTCGTTGTAACATTATGAATGAATCTCCCGGGACAACGCGAGCAAGTGATCTTGCAACCACAATGCTTGATGTTCTCAACATGTTGTTTGATGACAAAATTGTAAATACTGTACACACCTTCACCAGTGCTGAAGCGTCACGTGGCATTACTCAAAGGCAAACGCCGCTGCGCCCCGAATGAGAATTTGGACAGTCGTAGATTCTGTCGAACTGAGAGCGTTCTTTTGTGTGCTACGTATTGCTGGAGCTCTCCGTTTCCGAAAGGAATCAATTGTTTAATGTGGACAACAGACGAAAGCATTCATCGTGCAGTTTTCTCTGCTGCCATCTCACGGAATCGATTTGCATATATCCTTCAGTTTATCAGGTTTGGTGATAAAGCAACAAGTGCACAGCGAAAGGAAAATGATAAACTTGCAGCCATGCGCGATGTTTGGAACTGGTTTGTAGAAAATTGTAACAAGCTTTTCGAACCGTTTGAAGACATTAAAGTGAATAGCAGCTAGTCGCAATTTGGGGCAAATGTTACAAACCTAAAAATTAAAATATTATTTGATGTCAACAATAGCTTTACAATTACAAGTTTTAGACTTCCAAAGAACCTAATTAGCGGAACCTTGTACACTAGTACGTAGAGAAAATAAAAAAGAACGTGGGGATCTCAGAGGACCCCAGCTGGGTGAACAACGTTGATGACACAGGCATGGTATGTTAAGGGTTAAATATAATTGCAAGAAACCTTGCAAAAATCCATGGCTTAGTAAAGAGACAAAAATGTAACCGAAAAAGGAAACTATATCTATCCGCAAGAAAGAGTAGTAACCCAGAAACCACCAAATATTATAAACACTACTGTGCTACATTAAGAAAAGTTATGAAAATATCCAAAAGCATGTGAATCATGTCTGAGATTAGTTCCTCTGGTAATAAAATTAAAACAATTTGGAATGTTATTAAAAGGGAAACAGAGCAACCAAGAGCACAGGAAGAGGGTATTACCATCAAAATAAATGAAAAGTTTAGTAACAAAAAGTCAGAAGCTGAAAACCTTTTTAATGATTACTTTTTTAAATGTTGTGATGGACATAGGATCTAGGAAGTAGCAAGGCAGTTAATAGAAGAAGCCATACCTACGCAATTTGATACAATTGAAATTCCACCCACCTCTCCTGCAGAAATTAGGAACGTAATAAACTATCTCAAGAGTAAAAGCTCACATGGAATTGAAGGCATTTCCTTGTTCCCAAGAGATAAGTAGACTTCTCAACCACATATATAATAGCTCTTTAAACCACGGTATTTTCCGTGATAGAATGAAATATACTATCCTTAAACCATTGCATAAAAAAGGGGATAAGTCTGATGTCAACAACTACCGCCCAAACTCACTTCTGACAGCATAATCCAAATTTTTGGAAAAAGTTATGTATTCTCGAGTAGATTCACATATTAGAAAGAAATAAATGACAGTTTGGTTTACAAAAAAGCTTTTCAACAGAAAATGCCATATATTCCTTCACTGATGAAATACTAAATGCTTTGAATAACCGGACATCACCCATTGGGAATTTTTTGTGTTCTCTCAAAGACTTTTGACTGAGTAAATCATGGGATTGTTCTAGATAAGCTTTAGTATTGTGGTATGAGTGGGACATTTCACAAATGGTTTAAATCATACTCCAATGGAAGAGTGAAGAAGGTTGATATAAGCCGTCTACATAATATGGAAGAAAAATTTAATTCCTCTAACTGGGGAGCTATCAAAAATAGGATCCCACAAAATTCGTACTTGGGTATTTTGCTGTTCATAATATATATCAGTGATTTGCCATTCTATATTCACGAATATACTAAGATAGTTCATTTTGCTGATGATACAACTATAGCTATATCGCCTGACAAACAGGAATTAACTGATGAAATTGTAAATGATGTCTTTCAGAAAATTATTAAGTGATTCTCTACAAATGGACTTTCATTAAACTTTGACAAAACCCAGTATATACAGTTTCATGCAGTAAATGGCATGACACCATTAATAAATATAGACTTCGAACAGAAATCTATAGCTAACGTTGACTATTCAAAAATTTTAAGTGTTTGCATTGACGAGGGATTGAATTGGAAGAAACACATTGAAGAGCTGCTGAAACGTTTGAGTTCAGCTACTTATGCTATCAGGGTAATTGCAAAATTTAGTCATATACATTTCAGTAAATTAGCTTACTATGCCTATTTTAATTCACTGTTTTCATATGGGATCATATTCTGGGGCAATTCAACATTGAGTAAAAAATTATTCACTGCACGAAAGCGTGTAATCAGAATAATTGCTGGAGCCCACCCAAGAGCATCTTGCAGACATTTATTTAAGGATCTAGCGATCTTCTCTGTAGTTTCCCAGTACATGTATTCACTCATGAAATTTGTTATTAACAATCCGATCCAATTCAAAAGTAATAGTGTGCATAGCTACAACACTAGGAGAAATGATGATATTCACTATTCGAGGTTACATCTAACTTTGCACAGAAAGGGGTGAATTATGCTGCCACAAAAGTCTTTGGTCACTTACCAAATAGCATCAAAAGTCTGACAGATAGCCCACTCCTTGTACACTTTAGATGAATTTTTAGATAAAACTTCGCAAAATAAGAAAAAAGAAATACTTTTAAAAAATGTTTAAAAAATTATATATAAGAATTTTGAAAATATTGAGTGTCATATATAGACACCATTTATTCAAATGCTCCACACCACTGCGAAAAGTCGTATTTATGATCTATGGAAAGTATTAATCTAATGTAATCTCTAATCTAATCGTGAAACCAATAAAATGACACTAACGGGACAAGCGCGGGAATGTGGGTGTTTTCGGCGGGGACATTATAAGCGGAATTAAACGTAAGACAATTAGAAATACTCCAAAATACAACAAAACGACACAAAAATTACGAAAAAAGCCAATATATACAAAAATGGTATCGAAAACTTCAATTGACCTATACTACGCCTCAAATGAAACAGGCGATTCCAGTCCCCCCCCCCCCCCCAAGTTGCGAAAAATGGTATGCAACACTTCAGACGATTCCGAACAACTATACCAAATTTAAAAAGAAAAAACAACATCTGGAACAACGATACCAAATACTACAATTGACCTACAATACGGGAATACTGAAGGACCCATCACTAGCCGTGTGCATTAACCCATAACGTCATTGCTGGGGAACATAACAAACAAAAAGAAACGCGGAGAACAACAATCCGAAACACAAAACAATATTCGTAAAATATTGCTTCCCATTAAGGACAAAGTAACTTTCCTTTGCAAAAGTGTTGCACCAAGCAGTTGCTATTACGATTTATCAACGTTTCAAGTAATTAGTGTTTTTTAATCAAAACTTGGGCTTGGGCAGGTGGATGGGTGAACGTAAACTGTTCTGTTTGTATTGTAAAAAGTAATATAAAATTCATAACGAAAGGAAAATGACCAGTGTTTGATGTAATATCTACCTTACAAACACAAAAAGAATACAAACGAAATTAACTACCCGCGAACTAAAACGGAAACATTACACTACTAAAACAGTAACACACACGAAACGTAAAACAAATCACAGAACTTACTTCGAAACAGCAATAACCACCCTTCAAGCAAGAACAAGAAAATAGCACGGACCATTGTTGCAAAGTACAATCAAATACAAACGCGCAGCATTTAACTTCACCGCAACAGAGCGCCACCACATACGGATGCTCTCCACCTGTACCCACGGACAACTCAAAATCACCGCGCAACAATGACGTCACGTAACACAACATGCCGACGTCACGGGCAAGGCCGACGGGTGGAATCGCGTGATTCAACTGACCCGACTGGATATAAAGCCCCTTCTATACGGGAAGTGAGAGCTTACGAGACTACCCATGATGCATCGGTCACGCCGGCCGGGTACAGTGTAGACGCATACGATCGCTAGTAAACGAAATAGGATGGATCCTATTCTCACGCGTATGGAAGTGCTTCGCGCATGCACAGACGGCCGATTGGGGAACCCAGTAGACAAACGAAGCCAAGTCGCGAATTTGTTTGGGAATGTGTACTTGTCTCCTGCGCAGAGGAACGTAGTTTTTCGACTCAGTCGTAAGGTTTTTACGAGGTGATACTACAGAGGAATTGCTTTTAAAATTTCATGTAACATGTGTACAATTTTTTATTGAATACAGAGATATAACTGTTAATATGAAAACCAAACAAACTTAGAGCAAATGTAAATGAAGACATTTTCGCTTCTATATCCGTCGTTTCTTGGTAGTACAACACACTAACTTCAAAGTAGAATTTTGTGTATGTTCTACACGTTCATTTCCACTAGTTAACCGGTTTTCGGCTTACAAGGACAAGTTCAGACTTTAAACTGCGTCGAAAACCGGTTGTTTAAATAATAATCAATATGGTGATCTACCAAGAACCAACGAAAGAATCAGTCAAAAAATCCAAATTTGCATGTGCGTTAAATTTGTTGTACATACCAAGAGCTGTATCTCGGTACCCAATAAAAACTGGACACACGTTATATGAAATTTTAACTGCAAATCGCCTTGATTACTATCTTCTAAAATATTTGCTATTTTTCCTGAAACATTCTCCAGTAATAGATGAAATATTTGTTTTTTGTGAGCATTATTTGAAGCTTT
Source organism: Locusta migratoria (assembly GCA_026315105.1). NCBI lineage: Eukaryota > Metazoa > Arthropoda > Insecta > Orthoptera > Acrididae > Locusta > Locusta migratoria. The sequence continues at coordinate 67,735,608 of CM048746.1, read as the reverse complement.
ATCACAGTTAAAGGTTTACGTATAAACAACTGAGCTTGTTCATTATATAAATAGGTGCCTCAAACTGCAGGGGCTGGAAGTATGTAGTCGCATTTTATAATGAGGACGTTAACACATTTGAGCAACGTAGTTACCATGAACTGTACGAAAACAGTTTCACAGAGGCCGTCTAGAACCCAAATAAATGTTTTAGTCATCACAATAATCATAATATATCTTACAGTTTCGAAAAGTGATCTTAACTCGGCGATTCATTTGCTGTAATTTGACAATAAACCAAGTAGACACGTGAAGCAGACGATTCGACAAATGCGTACGGTTTGAACGCTTCTTTGTAGTTCGACGGTCTAATCGCAAGGAGCGCTGCAGCTGATGACTTTCTTTTGCTTTATACACACAAGGCAGTAGGAACGGTTTTCTCCATAAACATAGCAAGTATTCTTCTACAGACCGCGATACTGACGCTAGTTTCATATAAGAATTTAGCAAAACTGCATACTTTACTCTCGGGGAAGGGGGGCTATAATATTATGAAAGAAAATAATAGGAAGCAAGATTACAATCGAGAGCAAGCAATATATGCATTGTGTGAACAGATGTTCGGCGCTGTGATCAGAAAGTAATGGGTACGGTGATCGGTAACGAGGCACAACTTACTCCGCAATTTATGAAGGCATACTGCCAGGGAAGGCTGCCAACGTCACAAGGCGGAAGCAGTTGCTGGATGTGACGTATAGCACCCAGAGTTACTAAAGCAGACGAAGACGCAGCCCGAAACCTAATATGCAAACATGTCCTTATGACACGCTGTATGTTGTTGCCCTTGGCGATGACGTAAACGTGATCACGCGATGCATTCGTTACTGTAGGCAACTGAGATTCACAATAACGATATTCTCTTGACCTCTACTACGTATCAACAGTTTTGTTCCACGTGTATCATAATATTCGAACTCATTACGTTTCCCATTAGAAATCGATGTTAGTGATAAAGATCAATAATACAGAAGATTGTTGTTGTTTCCTTTCATATGTATTGCTGTGACCTGTGCAGGTTACCACTCTTTTAAATATGGGTCTTTTGTTGGGTGAGCTATCTTTAACAATAAACCTACTTCATCAGCATACTCTGAGAGAATCGTAATGGTTTTACAACCTGAACACCAATTTGCATGTTTCTTCTTCGTTTTTATGACCTCGTCTTTTCGTAATCTCAGTTGCAAGGCTTATGTAAAATAATTGCCGCAGCAGCGAAGAAGGGCCGCGCGGTTTAATGCGTCATGCTACGGAGTGGACAGCCGTTCCCGGCGGAGGTTCCAGTCCTCCCTCGGTCATGGGTGTGCGTTAGTCCTTAGTGTAAGTACTGTTTAACTCTAGGTAATGAAGACCATAGCAGTTTGGTCCAATAAATGTTGTTATTGTCTGACTTCAGTTACATCGCTACAACTGGGATGTCTTCACTACTGGCCATTGAAATTGCTACACCAAGAAGAAATGCAGATGATAAACGGGTATTCATTGGACAAATATATTATACTAGAACTGACGTGTGATTACATTCCACGCAATTTGGGTGCAGAGATCCTGAGAAATCAGTACGCAGAACAACCACCTCTGGCCGTAATAACGGCCTTGATAGGCCTGGGCATTGAGTCAAACACAGCTTGGATGGCGTGTACAGGTACAGATAGATGTCCATGCAGCTTCAACACGATACCACAGTTCATCAAGGGTAGTGACTGGCGTATTGTGACGGGCCAGTTTCTCGGCCACCACTGACCAGATGTTTTCAATTGGTGAGATATCTGGAGAATGTACTGACCAGGGCAGCAGTCGAATATTTTCTGTATCCAGAAAGGTCCGTACAGGAATTGCAACATGCGGTCTTGCACTATCCTGCTGAAATGTAGTGTTTCGCAGGAATCGAATGAAGGGCAGAGCCACGGATCGTAACACATCTGAAATGTAACGCCCACTGTTCGAAGTGCCGTCGATGCGTACAAGAGGTGACCGAGACGTGTTACCAATGGCACCCCACCATCACGCTGGGTGATACGCCAGTATGGCGATGACGAATACACGCTTCCAATGTGCGTTCATCGCGATGTCATCAAACACGGAAGCGACCATCATGATGCTGTAAACAGAACTTGGCTTTATTAGAAAAAAGACGTTTTGCCATTCGTGCACCCAGATTCGTCGTTGCGTGCACCATCGCAGGCGTTCCTGCCTGTGATGCAGCGTCAAGGAAAACCGCAGCCATGGTCTCCGAGCTGACAGTCCGTGCTGCTGAAAACATAGTCGAAATGCTCGTGCAGATGGTTGCTGTCTTGCAAACGTCCCCATCTGTTGACTCAGGTATCGAGACGTGGCTGCACGATCCGTTACAGCTATGCGGATAAGATGCCTCTCATATCGACTGCTAGTGATACGAGGCCGTTGGGATCCAGCACGGCGTTCCGTATTGCCTTCCTGAACTCACCGATTCCATATTCTGCTAACAGTCATTGGATCGCGACCAACGCGAGCAGCATTGTCACGATAGGATAAACCGCAATAGCGATAGGCTACAATCCGACCTTTATCGAAGTCGGAAACGTGATGGTACGTAACTCTCCTCCTTATACGAGGCATCACAACAACGTTTCACCAGGTAACTCCGGTCATCTGCTGTTTGTGTATCAGAAATCGGTTAGAACATTTCCTCATGTCATCAAGTTGTAGGTGTCGCCACCGGCGCCAATCTTGTGTGAATGCTCTGAAAAGCTAATCATTTGCGAATCACATCATCTTCTTTCTTAAATTTCATGTATGTAGCAAGTCATCTTCGTGGTATAGCAATTTTAATGCCCAGGAGTGAATTTCTCTATTACAAACGTTGACAGTTTCTCTTTATTCGAATTATGGAATATTTATTGCAACTTGTTTGATGGAAGAATTTCGGTAAACCACGTTTAGTAACTCTGCTATAGTGGCTCTGTCATCAGAAACATTACTATTGCTACTGCTCAGTGATTGCTGCGTGTAGCTGCTCCGCTTTACATATGACGAGGATCTCATAGCACTTTCTGCACACACTTTGATACAGAATTTCGTAGTGGCAACTATTAATAGAATCTCGCTTTCAAGTCAGTGCCGAATTTCGGGCTTTTGGAAAACATCGTCGATCTACAAATTTTCGTGTTCTAAATCTGATATCATGCTACCTGTTTTGTGTATCACGGGGGATCAAACGCTGTGTATCGTGGGACATCTGTTTCATCTGATTTTCTTGGTATGAAACCTTCGATTGTAATGGATAGTATTTTGTTTGAGGGTACGTATACTGTTTCCTAGGAAGTATTAGCAAAAGTTTCATCTGATAGTTTCAACAGAAAGATTTTGTGTTTTTTGACATGAAGATGTCTATGGCCGCCGCAGAATAGCTGTGCGCACTGAGGTACCCCGCTATGGTACGCGCAGCTGTTCCACGTTGGAGGTTCGAGTCCTCCCTCGGGCATGGGTTTTGTGTTGTTCTTAGGATAAGTTAGTTTATGTAGTTTGTAAGATTAGGGACCGATGACCACTGTAGTTGGGACCCGTAACTTTACAACCATTTGAGATGTCTATGCTCTGGGAATCAGAAAAAAATTGAGCGTCTGATAAACTTGACGGAAATGGCGTCATTAACCGTGTGATCGGACTTGCAGTTCACTAAGCGCGTTTCGATAGCAACACGTTTGCTTTCGATTGTTCTGTATGCGACCGCCTATGATTTGAAAACAATCGGCGTCATCGATCACGTGACTGAAAAATGGAAATATTTAACCACGACTATTCTGAGAGTTTAAACCATTAGTGGGTGCCGGTATGTCCTCCAGCTAATGTATGAAGCGTTTACGTAAACGTCAGCGAGAGAAAAAAGAGCGCCAAGAATTGTAGATTTCTTAATGAACAACCCGTGTTTATCCAGTACAACTAAAAGTGAGAAAACGATGAACGAGAAAAACAAAAGGAATAAACTGAGTGAAAAGAACAAGTTCAAACTGAAGCACAAGATGAATACAAGCAGCAGACATGTTAAGAGGAATAAGAAACCTTACCTGACAACACGTCAGAACCAATAAGCACAAAATAAATTAGTTTTTTTTCCTTTATCGTATATTAATACATTAGTTGTCTACATACTACTTAATTCCTCCTAACACTTCTCCACGATCTGAACTATTTTCCCCGAGGGAAGTCGTACATACAGGTTTATTTTTAGTTGATTTGGTTGTTATCTAGTTTCTCTACGGTAACATTGTGGTCACTGATTCCTGGATCCGCGTTGGGGCCTAGTATTGGTCTAATATGTTGTCACAAGCATTTACATTTCGTGTAAGTTCGTGGACTAAACGACGGATAATCATTCCATTGCGAACGATGTTTATCGTCCACTATGAATCATAAGCGCTTATTTTCTCCACCATAGTGTCGAGTAACACCGTGGTTTAGCTTGAGAAGGCCCCCGCTGACATGCAGGGTCTATAGATTGATGAGGTTGTCTCCATACCTGTACCCGTCCACTCACTCGATATACAGGGTCTCCAGAAAAGGGCTCCCTGATTTCAAACTTAAATATCTCGAAAGCAAAGATCGACAGAGGAATGCAGTAAACGGTATGTTTATTGTGAAAGCTGCAAGACGTTTATACAGCAGTTTGAAATAATAGTTACAAAAGCTGCTAACAGATGGCGATGTACGCTGTACAGCTCATATCAGCATACATTAGTGAAATTCGCCATCAGATTTCGTAGTGTCTCAACCGAAACGGATTCACATGCACCACAAAAAAGTCACAGGGAGTCAAATCCGGCGAATATGGAGGCCAATCCATGCCTGCACCAGTAAATTTGGGATATTCCAAAGCAATGACTCGATTCCCGAAATATTCCTCAAGAAATCGAAACACTTGTTTGGTCCGATGTGGTCGGGCTCCATCTTGCATAAACCTGGTCGATCCTCTAACGCTTGCTGTGTGGCGACAAATTGTTCCAAAATTGCAACGTAACGTGCACCAGTGACCGTTTCTCGAATGAAAAAAGGCCCAATAATGCCTCTGCTGCATACTGCAGCCCACAGTAACTTTAGGAGAATACAGGGGTTTCGCTTCACACCAATATGGCTTTTCGGAACCCCAAAATTGACAGTTCTGCTTATTCACGTATCCATTCAGGTGGAAGTGTGCTTCATCTGTAAACCAGATTCACCAACATCAAATCCTTCACTATCAATCATTGTGAACATCCGATTATTAAAGGCAACCCTTTGTTGCACAGCTCGTACGGGTATGGCCTGGTGCGTTTGAATTTTGAATGCAAACATGTGTAGGCTCTTTCTTTGTATTTTCTGCGTGCTGGAACGCTTCAAACCAGTCTCAGATGCAATTCTACGGACGGATGACACTGGATTTCGCTGGATAATTCCAGAAACTGTGGCGATATTTTCAGGCGTAACTGCGGTTTGCTTGAGGCCAAAATGCCCCACTAGACCATCAGTTACGCTGCCTGTTCGTTGAAATTTTGCGAAGAGCGTACGAATGGTTTTCGCATCGGGTCCTTCGTAACTTCATCTCAACCAATCGCGATACATTAGCAGGATTGATTACCAGTCGCCGCCCAATCTGACGCGTAACCACAAAAATGGCACAAAACGCAACTTCGGAGGCACACTGCACCGTCCGTACTGGCGAACCGACAGGTAAAAGTGGAATGTGGCATGGCACACGCAGAGGCCTCTAACGGACGACTACAGAGTTTTGCAGATGCGGGAGCACAGAATAGGAAGTATACAGAAGGGAAAGTTGGAGGCGGCGCCTTTGATCTGTATGTTACCAAGCGTTGCGCTCGACGCCATATTGAAAAGCAGTAAACTCGAAATTATAGCCACTTAGTACTTTGGCTGGAAATTGACTTTTTCCGAACTGCAGCTAACCTCACCGACTTTTACGAAAGGAAACTGCTTTTCATTATGCTCTCCTCTATTTTGCGCCCTCTTCTTGCACCTAATTGTAACCCAACGAAAAAAAAAGTTGGCCTAAATTTTAATACAACTGCGAAAATGTACGATGGAATCAATGATCTTTTTATTTGGCGCTTATTTCCAGAAAAATCCTGAGTAACGCGAAGTTACTTTTGGGAAATTAGTTATAAACAAGAAAGTGACTTTACAACTGCCATGTTTTATTTGATACGAATAAATTTGCACAAGTCAGACTTAGCAGTACAGAGCGATTACACAGAAGTAATGATGTCTGGGCATATATAAAACTGTTACATTACACACAAATGAAGGACAGGTAGCCGAAACATAAAACTACATAACAAACTTAATCTGTACTTGGTATTGCGCAAACATTGTTTGTTATAGCAAAGGAAAAAGTGTTCATCATTTTCCTCTTAGTCTTTCTTGTCAATATGCATTCACTAGAACATTACACACCATTTGTACCTCACCGATGGGTCACTTTTATCACTTTGAAATTTTTTTCAATTTTGGTTTTATATTTCAAGTCTCTGTTTGTGAACCTCAAGAAATAGAAAATTCTAACTCTGACTAAAAGTTTTACTAAATATTGGAGAATATATTTTTAAGTAAATCAGCTCTCCTTGAATTCACAGTCCGTTTCTTAGCACTGGAAATAAATATTGCCTTTAAAACATATCTATATGTTATATTTTACCTACGGCAGTGATGTAGTTGTGTTTCAATGTTGGAAAAGTTGTATTTGCTTTAAGAGGATAATTAAATTACTGATCGGAGAAGGGCATATAGAAAAAACTGTCAACCATAGAGCAGGAACAGCATAAAATAATTATTTCCCTTAATCTATTTCTTCCAGTATCCGAAGAGCATTCATTGCCAACATTAGCACACTACGCCTCCATTGCCGTAAGTAACATTTTACCTGCCTAAGCAGCGTAGAACAAGGGGAGGAGACAGGATGAGTGTCATCGATTTGACTGGTTCAGTTTTACTTACGGCAGTAGAGGAGTAATGTTTCAATGTTGGCAACATAATGTTCTTTTTACGAGGACAATTACTTTACCGACCAGAGAAAGGTAGATACAAGAAACTGCCAACCACACAGCAAGAACAGCAAGATTATTTCCCTTATTCCATTTGTTTGAATATCGTAACAAGGGGAGGTCGGCAATCGGGACCCGCCGATTTCGCCCAAGTTACTTGTGTAGGAGGTGGGTCTCCACATAACGTGCCTGACATATTTCGCCTGATTGGGCCTTAGGAAAGGAGGAAATGCTTTCGAAAGATTTTTCCAATAGCACTGTACATGCTATTCAGCGCTCTGTTCGTGAATAAACGGTGTAGCTTAATGAAGGGAAAAAAATAGGAAGCTCCTGGGATTTGTCCCAGCGCGCCTGCTGCGCAAGTAATGCGCTTGACCATTACGCTACGCCGTTAGTCACGAACAGATCGCTAAATAAGATGCACAGTACTATTGGAAAAACTTTCGAGAGCATTTTCTCCTTTCCTAAGGCCCACTCAGGCGAAATATTTCAGGCACGTTATAGGGAGACCAATCTCCTACACACGCACTTTTAATAATTATGCACACATTGCTCTCATTCGAAACTGATAACATTTAACTTTTACCACACATATAGCGACGTTCACTAACCGTTCGACATCTTTTGGGAAGGTGAAGAAGCTTATATCCTTATTTGTATAAGAATTATTGCGGAAATTAGGTGCTGAACACCATCGGCCGCCTTTACTTTTATCGCTGCTCGTAAAAAAAACGGAACAGATACACCTACTGACGCACAGTTCTTTCTTTTCATTGCACCAAATATTAGTTTACTTTTATGCGATTCAGGTAGCTAAAATACACAATTAACAAACAAAGACGGCGTATTACCACGCGACAGAGTAGAGAGTGACCACGCGTTTACTGCTTTTCAAGATGGCCGATTCCGCGCATGCGCACTAAATTTTGGACGACAGACTGCAGCGGGAATTTCCTTTCTGTATACTCCTTATTCTGTGGCGGGAGTATCACTAGTGCAATAAGGGATCTTTACATTATCTCTCATACGATTTTGGTGTATATATGTGTTTGTTCGAGCCCAAGTACTTTCCTTGTAAGAACAAACACACACGCAGTCCCGAGGGAGGACTCGAACCTCCGACGGCGAGCATAAGTTAAATACTGTGTTACAAACTCATAATAATGATAATAGGGATGATAATGACGAACAACTCATTGCAAGCGATACTGCTATGGTAAGTGCGGGAAGAGGCGATGGAAGCAGTGGCAGTGAATGCAGTCTTTTGGGAAGAAGGTTAAAGTTGCAACTATCATCACGGCTTTTGATGACAATTAGCTAGAGAACACGTACGATGGTTATTACATAAGTTATAGTTAAGATATCTGCATTACGTATGGCGTCTACAATTACATCTACAGTGCTATCTAGAGAATGGTTTCAGAGCTTTGCAGAAAAACGACACCCATCAACACAATGAGGTGTACGTAGAGATCCTGTAACCAAACGTTCATACAGATGTACTTGTTCGAGCCCATGACTTTCCGTGTTAGTTTAAGTTAGTATAAGTAGTTTGTAAGGCTAGAGACTGATAACCAGAATAGTTAAGTCCCATAGATTTACTAACATTTGAATTTGAAATCCGCAGCAATCTGCGGAAGGATTGCACTTCTGTCACGTTGAACGATTATCTTCAGTCAGCGTTGGTCGCGTTCTTACAGGATCTTTTTTGCCGGCCGCAGTGATGTCAGAGATTTCATGTTTTAGCGAATTCCCGATATTCACGGTGCACTCGTGCACACCACGTTGAAACTCACATAATCGAGATAACCTGCCAATATAGCAGAGCAGCAGTTTCCGAACTAATGCCTACGACTCGCACGTGTTCTCTTACATTGTGAACACCAGTAAAGAAGACCCTGATGTAGTCAACGTGTAAACCGTCCAAACTCAGTCAAGCCAAACCCCATCCAAACTGAGCATAGGAAGAAATGGTGTGGTCAAACAACACACAGAACACAATTTTACTCTAGTCTTCATGTATAGCTCCCGTCGTCTAATTTTGATTAGTGATGTCATTTTCAATTACTCCAGTGTATTGAAGAATATTCACGACAAGAACTTACGAATTCCGTGAAAGTAAGAGCGAGAGAGCTCTCGTGCATACTGTGGCCGTAAGTTTTCCCCCGACTTTTAATGTTCCTCAATTATGGAGCCGCCATCAGCTCATCCGTACCATCAGCAGTTCGCAAGTGAAATCGCGACTCATAGGATCCAGCTACGGTTTCTGAGTCGTCTAGGGCCCAACCAATCTTGTCTGGAGCCCAGGTGCTGCAGGCGATTACAGTTAGGAGAGGCACTCTAGTCGGGTCGTAACTGTCGTAGCGCTTAACGACAAATTCTGCCGTCCTGTGCTAACGGTCTGTCTAATGACCACGCTGTCGGCGGGACTTTGAGGCCGAACCTTCCTTCCCCCCTCCATCTGTCCTAAGAGTTCCATTCGGCGTACGTCCCAGATTGACTGCCTCGGATATTTCACGCAGTGTTGCTTGTCTGTCAGCATGGTGTACTTTGAAAGGTGCTCGACTGTCACACAAGACGACCCAAATTCTGCCCAGAACTCTCTCTCTCTCCCCTTCTTTTTTCTTTTTTTTCTGTTATAAATTCGTGTTATGGGCCTGCTTTTATCACTGCGCATTTTGGTCCACTTTAGGTTACGGTAGTAACACTTAAAGTGTGCCTTCATGCATCTGACACGAAACTTGAACAAACCGAATTTGTAGAGGAGAAAATTCTCTACAACTTTGCTCTCTTGTGTTTTTTTCATATCTAGTACCGTTTCAGGAATATTTTCAAAAATAACTGCGATTTTGGGATGTCTGTCTGTCTGTCTGTCCGTAACGTGTTCCCTGTTTTTAAGACGAACCGTTCAACCGATCAGCACCAAATTTTACAGACATAATTTTAGGCCGTCAGAGACCAGAACCTCCCTTTTTCAATTTTTTTGGACAAAAAATACGGTAGTAATAGCAAAAAAAAGCCGTTTGTAATTTAATTGCAACCAAACCGTTCATCGACACGAAAATTGAATAACCTAATTGGTAGAGGGGAAAATTCTCTACTATTTCGCTCTATATTGCATCGTTGCAGAGATATTTCAAAACTAACTGCGATTTGACGATGTCTGTCTGGCTGTAACGTCTTTCCACTGTTTAGGTTGAACCGATCGGCACCATATTTTGCAGACATAATTGTTGGCTACCAGAGACCAGAACTTCGCTTTTTCAAATATTTCGGACAAGAAATACGTTAGTAATACAAAAAAAAGCCGTTTGTAATGTAATTTTAATTGCAAATAAACCGTTCATCTGACGAGAAAATTGAATAAACGAATTTGTAGAGGAGAAAATTCTCTACAACTTTGTTCCCTTATGTTTTTTTCTTTTTTTTTTTCATATCTCGTATCGTTTGATGCAGCTCTACTGTATGAACATATGATGATGGCATCCTCTCGGGTAAAATATTCCGGAGGTAAAATAGTCCCCCATTCGGATCTCCGGGCGGGGACTACTCAGGAGGATGTTATCATCAGGAAAGACAACACTGGCATTCTACGGATCGGAGCGTGGAATGTTAGATCCCTTAATCGGGTAGGAAAATTAGAAAATTTAAAAAGAGAAATGGATAGGTTGAAGTTGGATATAGTGGGGATTAGTGAAGTTCAGTGGCAGGATGAACAGGATTTCTGGTCAGGTGAGTACAGGATTATAAATACAAAATCAGTTGGGGGTATCACTGGAGTAGGACTGATAATGAATAAGAAAATAGGAATGCGGGTAAACTACTATGAGCAGCACAGTGATCGCATTATCATTGTCAAGATAGATACGAAGCCAACACCGACAACGGTAGTACAGGTTTATATGCCAACTAGCTCTGCCGATGATGAGGAGATCGAAGAAATATATGAGGAGCTAAAGGAAATTATTCAGACAGTTAAAGGAGAGGAAAACTTAATTGTGATGGGAGACTGGAATTCGGTAGTAGGAAAAGGAAGAGAAGGAAAAATAGTAGGTGAATATGGACTGGGCAGGAGGAATGAAAGAGGAAGTCGCCTGGTAGAATTTTGCACGGAACATGATTTAATCGTAACAAACACGTGGTTTAAGAATCACAAAAGAAGGTTGTATACATGGAAGAGACCAGGAGACACCGGAAGGTATCAGATAGATTTTATAATGGTAAAACATAGATTCCGGAACCAGGTTATAAATTGCAAGACATACCCAAGGGCAGATATAGACTCTGACCATAACCTGTTAGTCATGAACTGTAGGCTGAAGCTGAAAAAACTGCAGAAAGGTAGGAAAATAAGGAGATGGGATTTAGATAAATTGAAGGAAAGTGAAGTTCTGGAGAATTTCAGAGGGAGATTTAGGCAACAATTGACAGAAACGGGGGGAAATAAAACAGTAGAAGAGGAATGGGTAGCATTGAGAGATGAAATAGTGAAGGCAGCAGAGGACAAAATAGGTAGAAAGGCAAGACCTACAAAAAATCCCTGGATATCACAGGAAATACTAAATTTAATTGATGAAAGGCGAAAATATAAAAATGCAGTAAATGAATCAGGCATAATGGAGTACAGACGACTAAAAAATGAGATTTACAGAAAGTGCAAAATGGCTAAGCAGGAGTGGCTAGAAGCCAAATGCAAAACTGTAGAAGAATGTATAAGAAGGGGAAAAGTAGATACCGCCTATAGGAAAATAAAAGAGACATTTGGGGACAAGAAGAGCAGATCTACGAATATTAAGAACTCAGATGGGAAACCAGTTCTCAGCAAAGAAGGGAAAGCTGAAAGGTGGAAAGAGTACATAGAGCAGCTCTACAAAGGAAATGAACTTAGAGACGATGTTATGGGAAGGGAAGAGGAAGTAGATCAAGATGAAATAGGAGATTCTATACTGAGAGATGAATTTGACAGAGCCCTGAAAGACCTAGGCCAGAACAAGGCCCCAGGAGTAGATGACATACCTTCAGAGCTACTAAAGTCTCTGGGAGAGCCAGCCATGACAAGACTATTTGAACTGGTGTGTAGGATGTATGAGACAGGCGAAATGCCCTCAGAATTTAAGAAAAATGTAATAATCCCCATTCCAAAGAAATCGGGCGCAGACAGGTGTGAAAATTACAGAACCATCAGTTTGATAAGTCATAGTTGCAAAATTTTAACACGAATTATCTACAGGAGAATGGAAAAGCTGGTAGAAGCTGACATCGGGGAAGATCAGTTTGGATTCAGAAGGAACATAGGAACCCGGGAGGCAATACTCACTTTACGTCTTATCTTAGAAGATAGATTAAGGAAAGGCAAACCTACATTTTTAGCTTTTGTAGATTTGGAGAAAGCATTTGACAATGTTGACTGGAATACACTGTTTCAAATTCTGAAATCAGCAGGGGTAAAATACAAGGAAAGGCGAGTTATTTACAACTTGTACAAAAGCCAGACCGCAGTTATTAGACTAGAAGGGCATGAAAGGGAAGCATCAGTTGGGAAGGGAGTGAGACAGGGTTGTAGCCTTTCTCCGATGTTATTCAATTTGTACATCGAGCAGGCGGTGAAGGAAAGCAAGGAAAAATTTGGTGAAGGAATTAAAGTTCAGGGGGAAGAAATAAAAACATTGCGTTTTGCTGATGACATTGTAATTCTGTCAGAGACAGCAAAGGACCTGGAAGAGCAGTTGAATGGAATGGACAGTGTGTTGAAGAGAGCGTATAAAATGAACATTAACAAGAGCAAAACAAAAATAATGGAATGCGGTCTTAGAAAATCAGGAGATGCTGAAGGAATTAGATTAGGTAACGAAACAATGAAGGTGGTAGATGAGTTTTGTTACTTGGGTAGTAAAATAACATGCGATGGTCGCAGTACAGAGGATATAAAATGCAGAATGGCAATGGGAAGAAAAGCATTTTTGAAAAAGAGAAATTTGCTAACATCGAATATTAATTTAAGGGTAAGGAAGTCTTTTCTGAAGGCATTTGTGTGGAGTGTTGCCTTGTACGGGAGTGAAACATGGACGATAAGCAGTGCAGACAGGAAGAGAATAGAGGCTTTCGAAATGTGGTGCTACAGAAGAATGCTGAAGATTAGGTGGGTAGATCGCATAACTAATGAAGAGGTACTGAACAGAATTGGTGAGAAAAGGAATTTTTGGCATACCCTGACTAAAAGAAGGGACCGCTTGGTAGGACACATTCTTAGACATCAGGGAATCGTAAATTTAGCATTGGAGGGAAGTGTGTGGGGTAAAAATCGCAGAGGGAGACCAAGAGACTCGTATAGTAAGCAGATTCAAGTGGATGTGGGTTGCCGTTCTTATGAGGAGATGAAAAGGCTTGCTCAGGATAGGGTAGGGTGGAGAGCTGCATCAAACCAGTCTCCGGACTGAAGACCATAACAACAACATCGTTTGATAGATATTTGCAAAAATAACGACGATTTGACACCGTCCATTGATTTTACGAAAACCAGCCGTTCACAGATGTCACGTGACATTCCACGCCCAGAACTCTCTCTGGCATACGCCATCTTGTGTTGCGTATTTGATGATATTCTTATTGTAACATACACGTTGTCATTTCAAAGCAATGGCGCACTGAAGAATTAACAAAAAGACGCCGTTCTTCGTACGATAAATGATAATCTAGTGTCTACAAATGCCATATTAGCATCAGTTAACAACGGCCATCAATAGTATGAGATTAAAGAACGCAATTCCTCATTGTTAGCTGTAGCGTAGTGGGCAATGTGTTGAACTGTGACGCTGAAGGTCACTGGATCGGGACCCGCCACAACTTAATTTTTTTTCCTACCAGGGTTAAGACACTGTTATTAATTTATTTTTTATTATTTAGATTATTATTTTGGTCAAAATGTTTGCAAAAACATATAAAACTAAAAATATAAAGTGAACCGTAAAACACGTCAGTGCGATTTTTTCCTCCATGTTGCACTTCGTGAACGATACGCTACGAACAACTAGTCGCCTGGCCGCAGCATAATAATCCCTGCCGGCCGCGGTGGCCGAGGGGGCTGAGGCGCTTCAGTCACGGTCTGCACGGCTACTACGGTCGGGGGTTCGAATCCCCCCTCGGGCATGGATGTTTGTGCCGTCCTAGTTCGTAAGTAGTTCATAAGTAGTTTGTAAGTTTAGGGACTGATGACCCCGTAGTTAAGTCCCATAAGCTGTACAAACATTTGAACATTTAATAATCCGTTGGAACGCGTCAAGTGGGCGCACACTGCATTCGACGGTATTAACAACGGTGGGCCGGGGACTGTAAACGCAGCTGACAGATGTTACAGGCGGTTTACAGTCGCCGTAAAAGAATGCCCCAAAATAAAAAAAATAAATAAAACTATCCTCGCGCAATATACAAAATATTGAGCAATTAAGTTATTATCATGACCAATTACTCAAGCATTAACTTAATAGTGGGTATGATCGCCAATAAAACAATCGCCAGACAAGTGTAAAATAAATAAAGTTGCAAGCAGGATTTGAACTCTGGTCGTTTGTATGACACTGGAGCGCGTTGTGATTACACCACGATGACTCACGAACCACTCGTAGCTAAGTTAAGCACTGGACTTTGATCTCGATTGTCGTGGAAACCAAGGCGCACTGGAACAAACCCTCTTAGCTTGGTGGTCTGGTGGAGTTCCCGCACGACGTACCTGCGACGCATCAAAATTCGTTTGTACCATACTTAGTGTTCCCCTTGTAACAAAATGAGCAGCATTGTCGCTAAATGCAGCTGTTTTAGACACATTTCATTCTTTATATAGTGCGCCTCGGTTGCACAGTGGTTGAGTGCCAGATTACAAATCCAAAGCTCGCGGGTTCGATCCCCGCCAGGTCCTAAGATTTTTATCTGTCACTTTCCACTTCTTTCACCTCTGGCAATATTGCTCATGTGAAAAATACCTAGTAGCACCGTGATTCGGAACCCACTTTAAACTGTAGGTCCCCCTATAACTGGCTGGGTAAGTCAGTTCGAAGGTCGGAGGAAGGCAACGGCATACCACCTCGAAACAGGACCATGCCTAGTCAAGCACTGTGGTGTTCAAACCAATCTTCGGATTGTTGACTGCTTTACCTTTTTAACGTCATATCTCGTGAACTATATATATCATATGTGATTCTTACACTTACGGCGACCGTCCTCATGGATTGAAGATTACGTGTGCAAAATTTCATAAAGATTGGAACAAAACTGTAGATTTGTATGCAACACGTACAAATATACGGACACTCTGCTTAATCTTATAACTAGCTGAAAACCCGGTGTTGCCCGGGTGTTTAGTTATTTATTCCTCATTTTCCAGTATATTTTAATTCGTATAAGGTCTGTATGTCTGTAAAATCTCTTGGAAATGCAGTTAGTAGTAAAAAAAGTAATAGATTCAAACTCGGTGCGGGAAGGGACGGTTTTCCATGAACGTTACTGTTTATAGTGGCGACGCTAGACGAAAACTGGGCGTCGGCGAACACGTCTTTGCGAGCCCCCTTTCATTTTTTCAGAAAGTAAGAAAATGTTAAATAAAATGTTCTGTATTATACATCAATAATACTTATACTAATATTTTATTAGCATAATATAAAAGTATTATTGCAATGACAAAAATTACAATAAACAAACAAATTAACATAGAGAAACTTTTCCGCCTCAATGAATTTTTTTAAATCGCATCATAATTAATGCTAGCCGCTATTTCGGCGTCAGTTGATAGTACTGACAACGCAGATAGTCTTTATTCGATTATTGTGCTTTCCAAGAAAGCTTCATCAATTTAACTTTGAGAAGCTTCTCTCGGCCTAAGCTGTACTGACAAACTGTGACCTTGATTCTGATTTTTATATAAACATTTGGATATACTTCTTCCAAATTGTTTTCTAAAATGTACTGATGAATTTGTTTTGCAAGTATTTAACTAAAAATTTCATCACTGCTGCACTCTTTCGGAAATAAATAGGAAAACTAAATAGCTGCCGGCGGGGAATGGCCGCGCGCACTAAACTAGCGTGGTGAGCGAGGTCGCTCTTGTTGGGGTTGAATCCCACTCTTGGGTACGGCTGTTATCAAATGTTCAAATGTTTGTATAGTTTATGGGACTTAACTACGGGGTCATCAGTCCCTAAACTTACAAACTACTTATGAACTACTTACGAACTAGGACGGCACAAATATCCATGCCCGAGGGGGGATTCGAACCCCCGACCGTAGTGGCCGTGCAGACCGTGACTGGAGCGCCTCAGTCTCCTCGGCCACCGCGGCCGGCACGGCTGTTATGTTCGTCCTTTGGTTAAGCTAGTGTTAAGTTAGATCTAGGTCGTCGTTACATAACCTAGGAGTTGAAAAGCTCCGTTAAACATCAAATACAGAAAAAAAAGAAAATAAACTAAAAATTTAACAATGTTTTGCGAGGCCTCCGCAGGCGCAGGGCCGTCGGCGGTTGCCGACGTCGCCGACGCCTAGCGCCGCCACTGACTGTTTATGTGCTCATATCTCATGAACTACGTGTCGTATTGTGATACAATTTAGAGGATGCACTCAACTGCTTGCGTGTATACTGTCTGTAAAATTTCCTGCGGCTACAATTTGTAGTGTAGAAATTATAAAGTTTAACGACCTACCGAAAGCCGTAGTTTTAGTCCATGAACAGCGGAACATTACTGTTTACGTGCTTATATCTCATGAACTACGTGTCGGAATGTGATACAATTTAGAAGATACATTCAACTATATATGTGTATACTGTCTGTAAAATTTCCTGTCGCTACAATTTGTAGTGTTCAAATTATAAATTGTAACGTCATACCGAGAGCCGTAGTTTTACTCCATAAACAACTGAAAAGTAGTAAGCGAGAAACTTTTTTCGTTTCATCATTTTACTATGGTTGCAATAATATTGATGTTCGGAGTGTTCGGAATGATGCGACGATAGAGACCCAGCTGCTGTGATAATTGCTCTACTTTGTTGCAAACAGAAAAAAAGGTGGATGAAAAATTAGTTCCAGGAGCGTCAAAGGACATCTCGAAAACTTTTTGACAAAATTGAGTTTTTGCATTTACGTAGTTGTAGTAGAACATTTCCTGATTTTCGGTAATCCGTAGAGGCACACGGTGCCGATGTTGGCAACAACCCTTGAATGCTATTTGAAAACCTAATCGTATAGAATGAAGAGAATAAACCTTTGTGTTGAGCATGAAATAAATAAATAATTCTGTTCCTTCTCTAAGGTTGACAGGTTTTTGTATGTAACAATACCCTTGTCTTGTCAGTAATTTAATAATCCTTGTAAAGCAAGCATTTCGTTGCCAACATTAGCACACTACGCCGCCGCAGCCGTATGTAAGATTTACCCAGTATTCTGTGTCAGTTTTTGTTATAATCTCTCATAGAAAAGAGTCAATATTGGAATTCACTAATAAGAAACTGAAATGAAGGTGTATTTTGTGACAGAACATCAGGTATTGTTCTTTCACATTCCAGACTACAAGTTTCGACGCTAAACTTCGAAATACCACAAATAGCATTCGGCGGTAGTTGCCTGTATCAGCAGAGTACGTTGCCACAGCCGTAACTAAACTTTTCGCTCAGTATATTTATATTTTCTTGCAATAATGTGATACAAGGCCGGCCGCGGTGGCCGAGGAGACTGAGGCGCTTCAGTCACGGTCTGCAAGGCCACTACGTCGGGGATTCGAATCCCCCCTCGGGCATGGATATTTGTGCCGTCTTTAGTGTAAGGTAGTTCATAAGTAGTTTGTAAGTTTAGGGACTGATGACCCCGTAGTCGAGTCCCATAAGCTTAACAAACATTTGAACATTTTTTTTTTTGTGATACAAGTATCTTCAAAAATTTGTTCAATGTCAGTACAAAACTTTTTGATGTGGTGTATTTCTCAATATACTACGTTAGACACACATATTGTGCTCTAAAAACTGTATGTTCTGGGATGTATTGCTGTGTTATGATATTTTGCCGCTGCTAATTTCCTACAGGCAGCTTCTATGCTAAGCGGTAGTTCTTTCAAAAGAGCTAAACAATAACCTAAGTTCGAATATCACAGACGATTTTCACTGTTAAATATTGCTTCAAGTCATAATAACAAATATATTTACTTACAATGCATAACTGTGCGCTCGGTCCGGGTTCCCAGTTTTTGCGGCCGACAGTTAATGATCGATTTCTTTCTTCTCTCAGAATCTCTCGGGAAACTAAACATTCTGTAGCCACCTCTGTAATGATTCGTGCAGTTTATGGCAACAAAACCACACACAATGTCGTGCTAAAGTGCCGTGCCCCAAATCCTATAGCATTGCAGTATGTTTAACTTACGAGCTACGGTAATGAAAATGGCGGATGCGTCAGCTCGTACTTTAGGAGCCTTAGTTTGGTCACACTGCCCGGTCCTCAACAATGGAAATCCAATAAATGTAATAGAAATATATCGTTTCATGCATTATTGAAGTTAGATATATCATCATTTCATTGTATCAAACTTTTAAAATACTTTAAAATTTCGTTCCAGAAATTTCAATATTACACTTATGCTTTACAGTAATACAAGTGTAATAGCCTAGCTCCGTATTCTTGCACTTTTTATTTACATTTTAGAGGACCAGTCGCAATTAACCTTATGTTTCATAGCATGTTTTATAGTATAATCAGATGCAGAAAAGAAATTCTATACTCTGTTATGATCAAGTTGAAGATATTGAAATACAGCACGAAAATTCAAGAAAAAACAAAATAATTTTTTCGAAGAGTAAAATATTAAAAAGAGTATCATTCGATCAGGGTGAAGAAATAAAAACATTGTGTTTTGCTAATGACATTGTAATTCTGTCAGAGACAGCAAAGGACCTGGAAGAGCATATGAATGGAAAGGACTGTGTGTTGAAGAGAGCGTATAAAATGAACATTAACAAGAGCAAAACAAAGTTAATGGAATGCAGTCTTAGAAAATTAGGCGATGCTGAAGGAATTAGATTAGGTAACGAAACAATGAAGGTGATAGATGAGTTTTGTTACTTGGGTAGTAAAATAACATATGACGGTCGCAGTACAGAGGATATTACATGCAGAATGGCAATGGGAAGAAAAGCATTTTTGAAAAAGAGAAATTTGCTAACATCTAATATTAATTTAAGTGTAAGGAAGTCTTTTCTGAAGGCATTTGTGTGGAGTGTTGCGTTGTACGGGGGTGAAATATGGACGATAAACAGTGCGGACAAGAAGAGAATAGAGGCTTTCGAAATATGGTACTACAGAAGAATGCAGAAGATTAGGTGGGTGGATCGGATAACTAATGAGGAGGTACTGAACAGAATTGGTGAGAAAAGGAATTTTGCCGCGGTTGAGTAGCCGAGCGGTCTAAAGCGTCTCGCTGAGAAGCCCGTGGTTGTTCGCCGTGGAGTTTCGAGTCCTCCCTGGGGCATGGGTGTGTGTGTTTGTCCTTATGTTAGTTTACCTAGGTTTAAGTAGTTTGTAAGCTACGGACTGATGACCACGCAGTTTGGTCCGATAGATTTACAAACATTTGAAAAAGGAAACTAAAAGAAGGGATCGCTTAGTAGGACCAGGGCCGGATCTAGGGGGGGGGGGGGGGGGGGGGGGGGGAAGGGGGCAGTTGCCCTGGGCGGCAGAGTTTATAGGGCGGCAAATTTTGACCGACCTTTTTTTTTAGTGTTTCTTTCTGATATAATTTAATGAAATTAACTGATACAGAATTATTAAAAGTAAAATGACTGCATGAAATACCGAAATCATTTAATAAAACTATAATTCCTGGTTGCTGACTTCAGTGTTGCCCTATCACAGGTACTTCAGCTCATCAAACTTTAAAAATCTACTAGATATTAGCCAGAATGAGGGAGATGTTTGCGTTATTGCATAAGTAAATGCACAATGTTTATTAATTTGCATAGATTTCCTTTTTCAGATAAATGAATATTCATATTTCATATCAAGGTAATATTTGTAGAACAGGTGAATTTGAATAACGTTCCAGTCCTTATAAAAAAAGGATTTCAGGTGCGCACACTTCTTATTGAAAGTCAAAAGCATTAAGGATCTAGAGTCCTCTCTCGGTAGCGGTGGAACTGATAGACATCTACACAGGATACTCTGTAAATCACATTTATCTGCCCGACATAGGGTTCATCGGACTATGTTTATACTATTTATTTCCCATTCCATTCTCGAATAGCGCGCGGGAAGAAAGAACATCTGAATCTCTCTGTTCGAGCTCTGATTTCACGTATTTTTTCAGATGATCTTCTCTACTTATGTACGTGGGAGTCAACAATATATTTTCGCATTCGGAGGAGAATGTTGACGATTGTAGTTTCTTAAGTAGCCCACGTCGCAGCGATAAACGCCTTTGTTCTAATGATTCCCATCCCAGATCCTGTATCATTTCCGTGACGCTGTCTCCCCAGTATCACGACAATACAAAACAAGTTGCCCTTCTTTCGACTCTTTCGACGTCCTCCGACAAACCCACCTGATAAGTATCGCACACTGGGCAGCAAGACCAGATAAAACAGGAGGAATCTCACTGTATTATTGATGCTGTCCTTTTTCTAGCTAAGCAAGGAAGTCCTTTTAGAGGAACAAAAGAAGATGATGATTTTGATGATCCACATAGTGGCAAATTTCTAAATACAATTGATCTCATATCACAGTGTCCCCCTACGCCTGCGTATTTAACGCCACAAGAAAGGCCAGATTACATTTTTTTACAAAAATATACAAGATGAGTTCCGTGACTTGATTGCTGACAAAATAAAACAAGATATAATTAAAGATATTTTAGCTGCTAAATACTTTTTACTGATGTTTGACTGCACTCCAGATATCAGCCACAATGCGCAGATGACACAAGTAATTCGATATGTCAAGTCGAATGAATCAGAGGTTGTGGGAAGTTTTACAGACTTTTTTACAGTTACAGACAAAACAGGAGAAGGCCTTAGTCAAGAGATATTGCAAAAAATGGAACAAAATGGGTTGAACATTAAGTACTGCAGGGGGCAGTCTCATGACAATGGGGCAAACAGGACTGGAAAGTACAAAGGGTTCCAGTCAAAAAAACTTCAGGAGAATGAACTGGTCTATTTCGTACCATGTGCTGCTCACTCTTTAAATTTAGTAGGAGCAAATTCAGCAGGCATTCAGCAAGACTAGGTGATCTGCAAGAGTAGATGCGGCTGAAGCTGTTTACAAGGCCCTGGAAGATTCAAATGTTCAAATGATTGTAAAGTCTATGGGACTTAACTACGGGGTCATCAGTCCCTAAACTTACAAACTACTTATGAACTACTTACGAACTAGGACGGCACAAATATCCATGCCCAAGGGGGGATTCGAACCCCCGACCGTAGCGGCCGTGCAGACCGTGACTGGAGCGCCTTAGTCTCCTCGGCCACCGCGGCCGGCCCCTGGAAGAAACTGAAACTTATAAATTGCCAACACCAGAAACAAAATCAGAGACAAGATCTATTTAAAAAAAAAAATATATATATGAGAAAACTCAAATTCATTATTTTAACTTATTTCTGGTATTCAATATTAAAATAAATTGCTCATGTTAATCAGTTTCTGCGAAGTTAATACTTTACAATTGATACAGCTGTTCGAAACATTCAAGGGCTTTTGGGCTTTCTCAAAACTTCCCGGGATTCTTGTACCTCTGAAGCTATTTCTGAGGCCAAAGTGCTAGCAGAAGATAATGAGATATCAACGGTATTTTCCGAAAAAAAGGATTCGAAGAAAGAAGAAAATGGCCGATGAGCTTTGTGAGGATAAAGTATCCAACATTCACAGATAAAATAAGGAATAATTGACAGAGCTTAGTACCAGATTTACCGCACTAGAGAAAATTGGTGCAAAAAATTAGTTTTCTGTGTGGTGTGAAAATTCGAGAAATGGAAGTAGAGGACTTGAAGGCCAAAGCAGCGGAACTGGCAGAAGATCTTAGCGAGGAAGAACTTGAAGTTGAAAGTTTCAGACAACATGCGCTGGCAGTAGACAGAGCCTTGCAAGATTCCACTGCATCATCAACATTAAATTTAATTTATAAAAATAAATTGGCAGAGGGATATCCCAACCTTACTAAATGTTAAAATATATCTTACCATTCTAGTTTCTGTTTCGTCTGGAGAAAGAAGTTTCAGCAAGCTGAAACTAATTAAATACACTTGAGGAGCACGACTGCTTAACAAATCTGAGTATAATATCCATAGAGCACAAACGAGCTGCTTCTCTAAACTATGATGATATCAAAAACAGTTTTGCAGCAAAAAAAGCTCGAAAAGGGAAATTTTGAATTGATTTTTGTACGATGAGTGATCTTGTAATATTTTTGTATGTATTAAAATTGTTCTGTTTTCCTTTGATCTTAATTCAGTCAATAAAATAAGTTCATGTTGTGAGACTGTGACATTTATTTAGAAATATGTAACCCAATTAGCGTCAAAAAGTCGATTCTTACAGGGGGAGGGGTGAAAGAAGGGGCGGCAAATTTAAGCTTGCCACCCTTGGCACATGTCCTAGATCCGTCCCTGAGTAGGACACATTCTTAGACATCGAGGAATCGTTAATTTAGCATTGGAGGAAAGTGTATGGGGTAAAAATCGCAGAGGGTGACTAAGAGACGCATATAGTAAGCAGATTGAAATGGATGTGGGTTGCCGTTCTTATGAGGAGATGAAAAGGCTTGCTCAGGATAGAGTATGGTGGAGAGCTGCATCAAAGCAGTCTCCGGACTGGAGACCATAACAACAACAGCAATTCGATTAGACTATATTTTAAAATGACTTTATTTTCCACTAGCAACCAGATCATAAATTTTCCAACCAGATGGCCTTTCAAAAAATAAATAAATAACATGAGACGAGGCATCTATGTTAGCATTGAATAGGGGACCATGGAGGAATTTTATTAGAGGTACTATGCTCCAGACTGAACGCTGAAAGGATTAATCAGTATCTAATGATGATGATGATGATGATTAAAACTAGTTCAAGTTATCAAGTTGAAAAAAACAACTAAATTGGTAATACTGGCCACGTGACCGGCTACACTCGGCAGTTTGCGTGGTGCGCGCGTAAAACTCGAGCCCTGTGGCAGAGTTCAGGGACTCCGGTGGGAGGATCGGTCGGTGTCGCCGGGAGCTCCAGCTGACGCCGCTATCAGGGAGATAGCGCCGGGGACTTGGCTTGCGGGCGGTTGGCAGCCCTGCGGCGCGGTTTATATATAAACGCGGCGCCGGCGGGCGGCTGGCGCTGTGGTCACTCAGCACTCAGTAGCTCGCGAGCGGTGAGACGCAACACAAGGCGGCATGAACAGCGCGGTCAGCAACGGCGTGGCGAGCAGCGGCTGCGAGGCGTGCGGCGCCAGGAAGCTTCAGAACGGGCTGAGCAAGCACGACGCCGTCAACGGCGCGCCCTACGTCACGTCCGAGCAGCAGCGCGACAGGTGAGCTCGCGCTCCTAACCTCTCCACTGTAAACATCGCGCGAGTGCTGCCGCGTGTTGGTGCTGCCATCCAGGGTCGCCAACTAGCGCGTATTTCCACTCAGTTTGGACGAAAATCCCGGGCCCGGTATTTTCATAAATTGTGCCATTCATTCTTTTCAATTAGATGGTGATTGCTTTGATCAGTTTCATACCCCTTCCGGTAATTCTGAAGATGTGTTACATAGCTCGGCGCCAGCCTCCAAACACTACATATCGACGCGGTAAAATTTTACGAAGCTTCTCGCCGGGCTCCAATGCTTATGTTGGCAACAGGTGAACAATTAAGTGTAGAATTGCGTTAATATTTTCACGAGCTACGGAGTAAATGTTATTGCTGATCGTTTCACACTGTACCTGCTCTATGGTTGACAGGTTCTTGTATGTACCCTTGTGCGCTCAGAAAAAAAAAATCGTTTTGATTAAAGTTGTCACGAAAAAACATTTATTGGTCATCTGAGTTGCCGTAATTACCATTGGTGCCAACATAACCACTGCAGCCTGGTGAGAAGCGTCGTACAACTTAACCTATCGAAACAGTTCTTATTGGAACTATATTTATCGAACAAGCTAATGTTATGATTTTTACGAATGTCATGATTTTAAAGGACGTCGTTAGGCAGGAACCTAAGAATACATTTTGTTCACTACGGTCGGGGGTCCGAACCCCCCCCCCCCCCTCGGGCATGGATATTTGTGCCGTCTTTAGTGTAAGCTAGTTTGTAAGTTTAGGGGCTGATGACCCCGTAGTTAAGTTCCGTAAGCTATACAAACGTTTGAACATTTTGAACTTAAAATCTCGGCATATTCGTTAAAATCATATCATTCGCTTGTTCGATACCTCTCGTTCCGATATATGTTGTGTGGAGGCCGCGGTGTAACACTTCATTAAAACTACCCCCCCCCCCCCCCCTTTTCCTAACGACAATTCAGCGGTGAGTCAGTATGATTTCTGTTCAGTGTTGCGTATAACCGATACACCACAACGCGTGTGCGGCATTCCTCTTTCGGTATCCCTCAATCGTTTTAGTTGCGTTGTAACAAGGAGACCACATGGATACCGGTATCGTATTTTTTTAAAAATATATGTATGGTACGTGTACTTCAGAACTCTAATAACAATCAAAGCCATTCGACGCAACTCTCAAAAATCGTTGAGAAAATCGACTTTGAAGTTTTGCAAGTACATGTAAGTACCAATAATTAAATCAGATGCAGCATCTGTCGGTGTAGCACAGATAATAGCGTTCTGGAATTATGTCTGTAGGGTCGCTGGCTCAAATCCCGCCATGGCAGATTTTATTTTCATTGTATTCGAATACTTAAACAATGTTAATATCTAATGATGATATTTACAAAATTCAAGTATTTTTGTTTATTCGTAATTTTATATAAGTTTGTTAAACCGCGAGAACTCGCGCCTTTAAAAGTTACGCGATCGATCGCGTGTATAGCATTTCTCTGACAGTCAAAGAATGTCTAATATGTCTAAATAAGTATTTCTAGTTGCATTTATAAAAAAAAACACAAATATTTGACTAATTGAAATTGGTAAAACGTCGATTGTTTCAAAATTATTGTGAGCGAAATGCTCACGCGCGAGTCCTCGCGGGTTAATAATCACCCAGTTTACATGGGCTCCCAAAACCGGATTTCGTAAACCGATTTCCCAATTCCGCTTTTGGTTGGTCATGTAAACACTCCAAAATCGATTTTCCAGTTCCACAATCGATTTTCGTGCCCACGTAAACGCAACCGTTTTTGAAGCGTTTTTGGCTTGTCAGATAGCATTTTCTTGTTAAGAATTTTCGGCACATATGCAAAGAGTGATTTTTTTCTAACGTGAAATAAAAGTGTAAATATTAGAGTGAACATAAATCTATGTATTTAAATAAAGAAAAAAGAGCGATTGTGCTGACTAAATAAGGAACTGAAACAGCTGTTTTACAGCCGCCATATTAAGTGGGCTAGGAAATCCGATTCAGGCTACGCCATGTAAACACGACAGCGAAAAACGTTTTACGAAAATCGGTTTTCGTCTTCCGGAAGATGTGTTGCATGTAAACGTAGTGAATGAGGGTTAAAAATAATCTACTCAACCATCGTTCTAGGTGACAAGGTGTTCACGTGATCTATATACACATAAAAACTGACACAACACGTGGAATTGGAGATCCCAAAATGTTTTATATAACTGAATTGGGAAACAACGAAAAAGATGTGTGTCACAGCGGTATTCGAATCACCGCCTCTATCGTTGTGTGAGCAGAAAGCTACCACCTGAGCTACACCGACTGATGGTACATCTGTTCATATTATTGGTACTTACGTGCACTTCCAAAACTTGAAAGTCGTTTTTCCCGAGAATTTTTTAGAGTTGCGTCGAATGGCTTTGGCTGATTGTTATTTAAGTTCTGAACTTCACGTACCAGAAATATAAAAAAATTCTAAAATCTAATACCCATGTGGTCTCCTTGTAAGAGGTCTTCGCGTACCATTTGCGCATTGAAATATTTTTGTAAAGAGTTAGCTATGCTTGCGAGTCTAGCGGATATTAAAATTATCTAATGAAAATAGTAAAATGGTTAGTAGTATGAATTGTAGGCCTGTAGCCATTATTTACTTAATGATATTCGTTTAGGAAAGTACCAAATTCAACAGGACTGATTACTTCAAAACTGTTCAAAACTTTGTAAACCTACAGACCAAACTGCTTAGGTTATCGGTCTCTAGGCTGAACAAACTATCTCTTGCTAACGACAAGAAAATAAACGCACATACACATATACACATGCTCGAGAAATGACTAACATTCGACGGGAGCGGCCGCACAATCCGTGAGATGGCGCCTTAGACCGCGCGGCGACTGGTTATATATTTTCGTCATAAGACTGGGAGGGGGAAGTACAACAGGCCCACGCACAAGATGTCTAACTTCTTCAGTAGCACGAGACGAAGTGTGCAGCGTAGCCGCAGAAGAACCGTAGTTGTGTATCACAGTACGTCAAACCAACTATCCAAGGCTGCACTTTCGTGGGTTTTCTTTTGTTTTCCTCGTATTTTTAGTATGAAATTTGTGATGGAAATGTGGTAATGTACATTTTCATACAAAGATAATACCACCACTATTTACCAATTGTTATTCTGTGCGAGAATTAAACTTTAGCTCCCTTATTTTTTTGCACTTATGCCTCATTTTCACTTCTTTTCTGCACTATTGGCCTTTAGCTCCACTTCAGCTGACGGGGCTGTCAGCTGACGTAGCGTAGAAAAGTTGTCATTCACATTGATTCGCACATTAGCGAGAAGATGAGGCCTACATCGTTTAAATGTAGGCGTGCTCCCTAAACCAGCAGAGAACAGGGAAATACCACGTTGAATTCGTCAAGCCCCGTTGTGTTCAAGAAAGTGTAGTGTCTGTTTCTCTCCTCTAGACAAATTTCATGCCTATTGTCAGACAAAAGCCTTCAACGACTTCCAAGTAACAAACGTCCAAGATTTGTAGACACGAATGAGAATACAGTGTTTTGATAAAGAACCTATGTCCGGAAATGCCATCCGCTGACGGTGACTTCTTTATCGTTGTCAGTGTGAAAGAAATCTCCTGGAAGCTCGCAGCTTTCCATATTTTAGGATGTGGTAGTACGGACCAAAACATAACAAAATGTTTAACAATATGTTCAAATGTTTGTAAAGCTACTGTGGATATCAGTCCCAAGGCTTAAAGACTATTTACACTAACTGTAACCTATGGGCAAAACACACACACACACACACACACACACACACACACACAGACACACACATCATTTCCGTGGAAACCATTAATATATTTGACTTTTGACCCCTTTACGTTGCTTGTAACATTGCTGAGGACTAAGGTTACTCTTATGAAGAGGCCGTGAGTAGTCATTACAGGGGCAAATTACAATACATCGTTTCTAGCGACTTCTGTGCTATTTCAGTGTCCAGCTTACACAATGGATATAAGGAAACATTTTCGGTAGAATATTGTTGGAATGTCATGCCCAAATCTCCCTAAGCGTTTATTGCAAATTACTTTTGTGAAACTGCTTAGAAAATGTCTTTACATCACCGATAAGAAAGACAGTGTGCTTAACCAATAGGTTTTGGCTCAGTAATCAACTGCGGAAAGCACGCAAAGGGTCATTCATAATCCAAGCTGATGTTTACTGTACTGACAAAAGGACAGTGGGAGCAAGGGCTCTGATTCATAGGTCCAGGGTTCTATACTTGGTTGATCCCAGTATTTTTCTCAGGCTTTCCGCTTTATTTCACTTACGCAATTACTTTGTTCCTGTTCCACTCTTTCGGAGCTAAGGATAAACTGTTGCTCGCTCCATACTCAGATGGGAAAGCCAGGTGAGAAACACAAGTCTTGCAATCAGACCATGCCTGGTATCCCTGTAGGATTTAAACCATCTCCAGATTTAGTGGGAACTCCATATTTACTCTCCTTTCTGTGCCTTATATGGCGTCGGTGGAGGTGAACTACGTAAAAAATTTAAATAGCAGGTAAATAAATGGTAAATTCACTGTCCAGAAAGGTGTGTTTCGGCTTAGGATATCCATGATTCGATGTCAAGAGAAGGGTGAGAGACAGTAGATTAAAATTTATACCATTTCGTCGAGTACTGAATCAGTAGTAAGATACAAAAAGTCAGAAATAAGTCTAAAGTGCCAACGCAGTATTTGCCCTGCGTGATAGTAATGATGATCGTGCCGATGACAGCGCTACTAAAGCAGAGTTACTAAACGTAGCTTTTAGAAACTCATTCACCAAAGAAGACGAAACCAATATCCAGATTTCGAATTACGAACAGAGGCCGTAATGAGTAACGTAGAAGTAGATATCATCGGAATAGTGAAGCAACTAAAGTCACTTAACAAGAACACGTATTCTGGTCCGGACTGTATACCCATCAGATTTCTATCTGATTATACTGAAGTGATAGCTCCTTACTCGACAGCCATATACATCCGCTCTATCAAAGTAGGATCTGTACCAAAAGACTGGAAAGTTGCACAGGTCACAGCTATATTCAAGAAAGGCAGTAGGAGTAACCCACTAAACTACAGGCCTATTTCATTGACGTCAATTTGCAGCAGGGTTTTGGAACATATCCTGATTTAGAAAATATCGTTCATTCGAAACACAACTAGCTCTTTACACACACGAAGTGATGAGTGCTATCGACAAGGGTTCGCTAATCGATTGCGTATTTCTTGATTTCCAGAAGGTTTTTGACACCGTACCTCACAAACGGCTTTTAATCAAATTGCGTAGTTATGGTATATCGCCCCAAATTTGCGAGTGGATAGGGGATTTCCTGTCAGAGAGGACACAGTTCGTAGTAATCGATGATAAGGCATCGACTAAAACAGAGGTGATATCGGGCGTTCCACAGGGTAGTGTTATTGGTTCTCTGCTATTCCTTATTTACATAAACGATTTAGGGGAAAATCTAAGTAGCTCTCTTAGGTTGTTTGCAGATGACGCTGCCATTTACCATCTAGTAAAATCATCTGAAGATCAAAACCAACGGCAGAACGATCTGAATAAGATATCAGTATGGTGTAAAAATTGGCAATTGACTCTAAATAATGAGAAGAGTGAAGTAGTCCTCATGAGTACGAAATGAAATCCGTTAAACTTTGTTTACAACATAAATAAATCAAAAGTGAAGGCCATAAACTCTACAAAATACTTAGGAATTACTATTACTTCAGACTTAAACTGGAAAGAACTCTTAGATAATGTCGTGGGAAAGGCGAACAAAAGACTGCCAGGCACTTAAATATGATTTGCAGAGTATCCCATGTAGATGTAGATTAGAGAAATCACAGAGCACTCATGGTGAGTTTGGGACAGCCGCTCGTCAGTTGCTCACATCCCGCTTGCTACAGACAGCCCTGTTTCGCCGTTCACCTGTTCGCGGAGGACTCCCCGACCCCCGGCTTCTCCAGCTTACGTAAGCAACAGGTCTCTTGCGTAACAAACGGAAGGGGCTTGCATGGTAGCCACTGTAGCACTTGTCGAAAGTGACCTCGAGTTTTACTCAATTCTCTATCGCATGCCCGAGGTCTAAGATTTTTCTATCTCAGAAGAGTAACTAAAGAATTTCCTGTTTGTCAAACGACCTTTGTTTTACAGGATCTATTAGAGCACCCATATGAAAACCTTGGAATTCTTATAGTGAAAGGTTGCAGTTTTGTGCGGAATATGCAGACGGAGAAAATTTATTTTAGACTACATTGTAGTGTGTGATTTAGTTGCTCGTACGAGTATTTAGCTGTTTGAAACTTCGTGGCAGTTTAAAATTGTGTGCCGCTTCACGGTCCGTCATCACAACTTCTGCGAGTACCTCGCCTCCTACTTTGCAAACTTCACAGAAGTTCTCCTGAGAATTTGACAGTGGCTGCATTAGGGCATTGAAATTAAACAACGGTGACGAGTAAAAATGTCCATGCCCTCGCGCTCGCCGTTACAGATTCCCGTGCGAGGTCGGCATTGTTTAATTTCAATGCCTTAATGCCGCCACTGTCAATCCTTTCCTTCCTAATCCTTCTTCCTTTTCCTCCTCCATCAATAATTTGCGAATGCAGTATGGCTGTGAAGCAGGTGTAGTCTCTGAGAATGATCTATACAACAGTGTCATTGCGAAAGACTTGGTTCTCAGGTACAACATATAATGCATAGCATGATTCCAGTCGTATAGTTCCCTGGTTATCCCATAGTTCATGTTCTTTTTGCAGGCGACGGTCTTCGACCTCCTGATACTCGCGCTTGAGCGGGTTTACCCATCGGACTGCGGCTCGCTTCCCTTCCTAGGGACTTCTATCTCCCGTCCCTTGGCTGCACGCGCCGTGCTACACCGCGCACAATCCATTGGATGGTGCCCTGACCACAAATCTGGTTGGATCTCTTCCAACGTGCAAAAGCTTCAATCTCGCCCATAATCTACCGGCGTTTTCTACACACAGTACTTGCAGAATTTCTGGGTGCCTCGTTCTTCTACACTGATGGGTCAATCTGCTGGTCATACAGGATATGCAGTTACATCTCCCATTGGTATAGAATACCATTCTCGGCAGAACTGATGGCTATTACTAGAGCACTCCATTTTATCAAACAGACTGGCCTGGATCGTGTTTTAATCTGAACAAGCTCAATTAGCAACCTACAGGCCATAGATCGATGCTACTCTTCCCATTCTTTGGCCATTGGTATCCACGATCTCCTCGCTGACCTTCGTCATGGCGCCTGTTCTCTGGGTCCCCAGTCACATGGGTATCCTAGCGAACCAGCAGGCTGACCAGTTGGGTAGCGTAGCCGTAACTTACTGCCCATTCCCGTGGGCAACCCCGGCTGCGGATTTGCGGGTACAGATGTGATCTTTGCTCATACAAGAGTGGAACAGCAACTGGCAGGCTACTGCGACATCTAATAAACTCTTCCCCGTCAAGTAAACCACTGCACCTTGGAGTTCTTCTTAGCCATGTTACGGATCGCGCCGCGCCGGCCGCGGTGGCCGAGGAGACTGAGGCGCTCTAGTCACGGTCTGCACGGCCACTACGGTCGGTGTTTCGTATCCCCCCTCGGGCATGTATATTTGTGCCGTCCTAGTTCGTAAGTAGTTCATAAGTAGTTTGTAAGTTTAGGGACTGATGACCCTGTAGTTAAGTCCCATAAGCTTAACAAACATTTGAACATTTTGTTTGGATCGCACTGCCGCCCGCGTCGGGGGTTTGAATCCCCCTCGGGCATGAATGTGTGTGTTGTCCTTATGTTAGTTGAACTTAGTTTAATCTGTTCGTAAGGCTATGGACTTATGACCGAAGTAGTTTGGTCCCATAGAATTACAAACATTTGAGTTCTTCCTTACGCCCTTTTCGGATAGAAACCAGTGTCCTTTGCCGTCTCTGTATCGGTCATTCCCGGCTGACCCACGGTTGAGCCTCCCCACATTATGATTGTGGAGCCCTACAATCTGTGGCCTACATCTTAGCACTCCTTGCCAAATGCAGCATTCCCCACTCATTGCGTATAGTTTTGGCGGATACTCCTCGAATGGTTGACAGGGTTCTTGGGTTTCTCCGTGAAAGCGGTTCTTATTCTCGTTATTCTCGGCTATAACATTTTATCTCTGTTGTTTGGACAGGATGGATGGGTCAATTTTACTATCGGAAAGTCCTTAGCCGGAGCGCGTCCTTGCTTGCATTTCATTCAGAGATCACGGGACTCATGACCTAGCTATTCGGTCCCTTCCTTCCATCAATCAACCAACCAACCAAGTCTTAGAACTATATTTATTTAACTTTCTACACGCGGAAATGGCCGTGCGTTTCTAGGCGCCACGTCGGACTGCCCGGCCTGTCCCGCCGGAGATTCGAGTCCTCCCTCGGGTTTGTGAGAGAGTTGACATTAGGATATGTTTCAGTTACTTTAAGTAGTAGTTTCTAACGATCGATGGCCGTAGTAGTTTGGCCTCGTAGGTTTACAAACGTTTGAATTTCAACTTTGTTTGAGCAGTTTCCCAGAAGCGTCTTAAGCCCTCATGTCGCCTCCACATGGTATAGGCATCCCTCCTTGTGAGGCGTGAGGTGACCGCGACGCAGCTGCCACAGTCTTCTGAGAACGCCGTCAGTTCCCGGAGGTTGCGTGACAGGGCATCGCCTTTCTTCCTTGGACTGGCGTTACACAGCTACCCGAGCAGATGCGTCACATCTTTGCAGGGGATGTACCGGCCTACGAAGATTGAAGCAGCGCTTCTCCGAATAACTTGCGCTGTCTTGTCACTTTGATAAGGACGCCAATACTGTAGCATTGGTTGCACTAAAGTTTTCATACCACATTTTTCCCGTAACCAATCTACGTCTTGTATTCACCTTCACACACACTGACTTTACTCATTCTTAGAATGTTACATCGCTTGCTAGTATAATCACAGTCTA
Organism: Locusta migratoria; assembly: GCA_026315105.1. Classification (NCBI taxonomy): domain Eukaryota; kingdom Metazoa; phylum Arthropoda; class Insecta; order Orthoptera; family Acrididae; genus Locusta; species Locusta migratoria. Next base: position 67,703,004 of record CM048746.1, on the reverse strand, counting down.
ACATATACAGTCACGAAACTCCCGCAGATTTTTGTTATACAGTACGACTGCAGCGCTACAAGCGGCCGGAAAGCTACGTTTCTGAATACGATATTGGATGAGTGCGAATAGTATCGTTTATATTGATTTTTACAGACTTTTCACTATAGGGGACGTATGTAGTGCCATAATATAGTTAAAATTGGCTCCACCTTTGTCTTTATTAGATTTACTGAGATACCTGATGAGGTACGAAACGGTACATTGCAGGACAGTTTATTTACAGTTATCTTATAACCTATGGGCTTTTGCTGAATAATATCATTTTCTATTAAAAATAAGAAATGGCTAAGAAACACCGGAAGATCTGCCTTTGGAAAAAAGTCGTCGCTTTTATACTCAGGAACATTATGGTCTCTTTACTACAATTCCAGTAAAATCGATGAGTGGAACGTAGGAATCGCATATGGAATGCAATAACTACAGTATTTAACGTACAAAAGCAGCCACCACAACTGTAGCTGAAAGAAAAAGTCACAGACCTGGCAAGAAAACGGAAAAAGCAATCAAACTGTTTTCAACAAAGAAGAACCCAATTCCACAATTGTTGCTACAACTGAACCACAGAATAAGGAGTAACTGAACCACAAACGGCAACAATCTTCAACACATTGTCTTCTTAAGCTAAAGTAATGACACTCAAACGAATATCAGAAAGACGAGTAAAGCCTAAAAATGTTCTAGACTACACACCGAATTGATACGCGTCAAAAAACTCTTGTCATAGTAAGAACACGCCATAATAGAAATTTATTTTTTTCTTATGTTTATATTTTACTTACTTTCAGCGGAATAAGCTGCAAAATAACACATATTCGTAAGTATTTGTTCCTGACGAAGTTGTTCATTACACCTTTAAAATGTTCAAATGTTTGTATAGCTTATGGGACTTAACTACGTGGTCATCAGTCCCTAAACTTAAAAACTACTTAAGAACTAGCTAACACTAAGGACGGCACAAATATCCATGCCCGAGGGGGGATTCCAACCCCCGACCGTAGTGGCCGTGCAGACCGTGACTGACGCGTCACAGTCCCCTCGGCCACCGCGGCCGGCCTAAAACATAAAAAAACGCACCTAATGATTAGACTCAGGGCGTTCATATTCAGAGGATATGTACATTAGTAAGTTCTGCAGAAATGATTAGCATTTCAACCATGTTGGCCGCGGATTCCAGGTCGACATAGATATCGCGTAGTAACACCACTCCTCGGTAAAATGCCCTTGCGTTTGTTGTTGCCGTTGTAAACCGAAGGTAGAGGAGAGATGACGCTTGAGCAGATCTGCAGAACGCCTCTCAGAAGTGAGTTTGAAAGAGGTCTCGTCGCTGACATTAGGGAATGTCGTGCTGGCATCCGGCAATCTCGCTCGTGTGGGACGAAGAAATCCGCAGTGCAGAGGCTAAGTGCAGGAAGGCCGCACAACAGGGCCTAGTTTCATTCACTGCTTTCGTACGGGCTCATATTCTGAGGCAGTTCAACGTTGAGTAAAAAGTATTTATTGCACAAAAGCGTGTAATCAGAATAATTGCTGAAACCCAAGCAAGATCATCTTGCAGACATTTAACGATCTAGCGGCTCTTCACTCTAGCTTCAGAATATATGTATTCAATTATGAAATTTGTTATTAACAATCCGATCCAATTTAAAAGAAATAGCGGTGTGCATAGCTAAAACACTAAGATTGTGATATTCACTCTTTCTCTTCAGACATGTTCCCGCTCAAGCAGGGTCGGCTTTGTTAATCGGATTTGGCGTATCAATATTTACAGGTTGGCCAGATACCCTTCCTGTCGCCACCACATGCCCCCCGGAAGGAAATGTGTACCCCACATGTCTGCGTATAGTGTTATATCTGTGAAAGTGTTAAGCGTTACGAAATGTTTGCGAATCGTGTAACTGAGGCGGAATTTGGATACCGGCCCGGTATTCACCTAGGGGGATGTGGAAAACCGCCTAAAAACCACATCCAGGCTGGCCGACTTGTTTTAACTTCAAACCGGTGCCAGTACGCCTCCCCGTCTCGGAAAGCGGTGCTTTAGACCACACGGCAAACAGAGCGGGTCAAAGGGTGATATTTACTCAAAATGTTCAAACTACTTATCAACTACCTTATACTAAGGACGGCACAAATATCCACGCCCGAGGGGGGATTCGAACCCCCGTCCGTAGTGGCCGTGCGGACCGTGACTGGAGCGCCTCAGTCCCCTCGGCCACCGCGGCCGGCTGATATTTACTATTCAAGGTTAAACCTGTGGCACAGAAAGGGGTGAATTATGCTGCCACAAAAGTCTTTAGACACTTAGCAAGTAGCATCAAAAGTCTGACAGATAGTCAACTAGTATTTAAAAAGAAATTTCTGAATGGCAAATACTTCTACAATTTAGATGCATTTTTAGGTAAAAAGTAGTAATTTCGCTAAAATAATACATAAAAAGCTAACTAAATAAAAAATTATCATTAAAATATGTTATCTATAGACACCATTTATTAAACTGACACGTTCCACGTCATCGCGATATGTCGTATTTATGATCTATCGAACAAGTATTACTCTAACTGAGCGGTACTCGGCGTCCTTTTATGAGAAGAATACACACGTTGCTCCTGCTTCGAAGCACGGCCATTATTTTTTCACAGCACCAACGTATATCTTTATATCGATCTCTCTAACCAACTGTACAAAATGTTTCTACGAATATAATCTACTTGCAACTGTTAGCCGTGCGCTGTCAGGCGCGTTGCTGTGGAGTGCACGTCTGCTCCTAGTCAGAGATTCGTGCTCTCCCTCAAGCATTAGTGTGTCTGTTGTCCTTAGCATAAACTAAAGCAGTTTGTAAGTGTAGAGACTGAGCCGGCCGCGGTGGCCGAGGAGACTGAGGCGCTCCAGTCACGGTCTGCACGGCGACTACGGTCGGGGGTTCGAATCCCCCCTCGGGCATGGATATTTGTGCCGTCCTTAGTATTAGCTAGTTCGTAAGTAGTTTGTAAGTTTAGGGACTGATGACCCCGTAGTTAAGTCCCATAAGCTGTACAAACATTTGAACATTTTTTGTAGAGTCTGTTTGGTGCCGTAGCGTTACGACTGTTACTCTCGTAAGCTCGTTGGACGGACTTTTCACTGCTTCTGCCTGACTTCCCGAGTACTTTGATTACTCGCTTTATATAACCACTTAACAATTTGTATATTGTTATAAATAATCAAAAATTAAGTTACAATCATTTTTCGCTAATTTAAACTGAATAGAGGTTACAGAACAGTCGTGTATATTTACACAAACAAATGAAATGCTGAAACTTCCTTGCAGATTAAAATTGTGTGCCGGAACCGGGACTCGAACCCGGGACCTTTCCCGTTCGCGGGCAAGCGCACTGCCGACTGTGCTATCCCGACACGATTCACGATGCCACCTCACAACTTTATTTTCGCCACTACGTCGTCTCCTACTTTCCAAAATAAAATGCTATTTTTGTAAATATTATCGTAAAAGTTGGAGGAAAAATGTTACAAACAGTATAACACTTATTCAATTAATTACTTGAAAATAATGAGATCCTGATGCAGCAATCTTTCTTTATTGGTCATGTGAATTACGATTCTTACCGCGAAACTAATAAATGTGCATTATATAGAATCTTCTAGAATGTTAATAATCAAATTAATTATTCATGCGAAGTGCTGGCTAGTTAATATATTTGAAAGTATTTTTTTAGGTCTAAAATGCTATTGATCTATGGAATTAGCTGCTAATTGGTGCGAGAAATTTATAAAATATGAATAACGCAGCTAACTGTCTTGAATCTTAAAAATCAAAGTAATTTATTATATTTTTTCGTTGTGCTTATATAACTCTAAAATTCAGTTTATAGACATAAATATTTGCTAAAAGATGCAAGAAAGTAACAGATAGGAATAAATGTATTACACACTGGCTCATTAATGTACTAAATAAGTGACGGAGTTTGATAGCAAAATGATTTACACTCAGGTACACAGTCCATAAATATTTGTACCGGTATTCTCAAGCAGTCATGTTAACAGATGCTGGTAGGTCGTGCTGGGATCGCGTCATTCGGTAAATGATGGAGGGCATCGGGTGTTTCAGTAATAGTTATCCGGCCATGGTCTCGTTATAAGCGGAAGAAAGCGCTTACAAGTTTCCTCTTTGAAATGGTGTACGCATATTGTTGTTAATTTCTGTGTTTAAAGTGTCCCCGGTCTCCCACTAGAGCCGCTTTCCACACGCACTGGCTGGCCTTCAAAAAAATGTTTGTATAGCTTATGGGACTTAACTACGGGGTCATCAGTCCCTAAACTTACAAACTACTTATCAACTAGCTTATCCTAAGGACGGCACAAATATCCATGCCCGAGGGGTGATTCGAACCCCCGACCGTAGTGGCCGTGCAGACCGTGACTGGAGTGCCTCAGTCCTCTCGGCCACCGCGGCCGGCGGCTGGCCTTCCATCCAGCCGCCGGCAACGCGGAATTCCACTTTTTGTGCCGATACAGGCCTTCGGTAACGTTAATAAGGAAACTGTAGCTACGCCTTAATAGTACGACGGAATGAAACGCTTTATATTTTCTAACTTCAAACAAAAAAATAGTGTGTCAATGCCTAGTGGCTCCGATGCGCGAGGCCGTTGCCCGTCGGGGGTTCGAATCCTGCCTCGGGCATGGATGTTTGTGTTATATTTAGTCTAAGTTAGTTCATAAGTAGTTTGTAAGTTTAGGGACTGATGACCCCGCAGTTAAGCCCCATAAGCTTAACAAACATTTGAACAGTCACAGACCACACGGAAAACTAATGAACAGACAAAAACATACCCACACTGTAGACAATTGGTAAACAAGTCGAAAGGCATTCGATTTAAAACAAGTGATATGCAATCCGTATGAGTCCAAATAAGTGAAATGATGTGCTTCCACCCAACAGGATGGAGAAACAGCAGTGAGATGTAAAGAAGAGAACAACACCTCGAATAGACAAAATATGAAGTTAAAAACACTTAGGTCTAACGTGCACAAGGTTTTTTCAATAACTGTTTTTTATCTATGTATCGAAAACAAACTGTACAAACATTTTGTATCATTTACAGACCACAGAAGATGCCTTTAAAATAAAAAAGCGAAACGCGTCTGGTGTAAAATAAATCTATTGCTGTCAGCATAAGAAGGATTACCTCTTATAATCAATTTTAACAGCTGCTGCGGAAGATGACCACACAACCAAACATAATTTGAACATTTGCCTAGTGGCTCATCTAAAAAACTGTTGTTTAGGAGCTGCTAAATGTATCGAAAATTTCGAATTCACATATGTAAATGCTCTAATAAATGAAGTATTTTTACAGCGCCACTGGGTTTTCGTCGTTTAAAACTACGGTAAACAAGTGAGTTCATAATGGAAGACGGAGGAAGAGGGTGCGACAGAAGTTCCAAATACCGCCCTCGCCTCCTCCGAGAACCGACCTGAACGAACCTACCAGCGACTACGTCTTTAGCACTATAACTAACAGCGAGGTGTAATTAATTACAGAATATCATTTAGGCAATACAGTTATTTAATTAAAAAGGTCAAATATTTGTGTAACCTAAGATACTTAACTGCGGGGTCATCAGTCAAATAAATGTTCAAATGTTTGTTAAGTTTATGGGACTTAACTACGGGGTCATCAGTCCCTAAACTTACAAACTACTTATCAACTACCTTATACTAAGGACGGCACAAATATCCATGCCCGAGGGGGAATTCGAACCCCCGACCGTAGTGGCCGTGCAGACCGTGACTGGAGCGCCTCAATCCCCTCGGCCACCGCGGCCGGCGGTCATCAGTCCCTAAACTTACAAACTACTTATGAAATAGCTTATACTAAAGACAGCACAAACATCCATGCACGAGGAGGGATCCGAACCCCCGACGAGGAACGGTCTCGCGCATCGCAGCATAGCGCCTCAATGCGCTCGACCGCTTCGCCGCGGCACACTTAAATTAATATTCGATGTTAACAAATACCTCTTCTTCCAAAAAACCTTTTCTTCCCATTGTCATTCTGCATTTTACATCATCAGCACTGCGACCATCGTATGTTATTTTACTGCCCAAGTAACAAAACTCATCTACCACCTTTACTGTTTCGTTACCCAATCTAATTTCTTCAGCATCGCCTCATTTTCTTATACTACATTCAATTACACTTGTTTTTTTCCTTGTTAATGTTCATATTATACGTTCCTCTCAAGACACTCTCCTTTTTCAGGTCTTTTGCTATCTCTAACAAAATAACTGTCAAATTAGGAATTTCAAAGTTCATTTCCAAAAATTCCACCACAAACTTCAATGCACTTTTCTCTTTATAACACCACGTCTTTGTGTTCTCTTCTGAAAGTTAGGACAATTGATAACCACAACTGTTTTTTATAGGGACGGCCTGAGTATTAGAGCAATATAATACTAAACATTTTATGTACTGTAAACAACGTAATATTTAACACAATTTTCTCCTTTGGGACATCCACAACCGTCTAAATAAATCCCAGTTTTTCGCACGTCTTTTAAAACATATAAATACGGAATATAAGAAAGGAAACATCGCCAGAACTGAGCCTACTGGAACAACTCCCTACACCCCCAATTTACAGCATTCGCTTCATATTCAAACCGGTTCCCTGTGAGTTACTAGTAAAGAACACGTTTCTATTGCTTACTTTCTAGCTGCGAAATGAACCCTTGTTTAGTTGTTTTCTGTTACACTGTTACAACTCACGTAAAAATGGCAATAGCGCAACGTCAAGTTGAAGCGTTCTTTGATGACTTTTAATATCCCCGTAGAGAATACTATCCGCGTATTTAAACCACTAATTTAAACTTCCTGGCAGATTAAAATTGCGTGCTGGAACCGGGACTCGAACCTGGGACCTTTGCCTTTCGTGAGCAAGCGCTCTACAACTGAGCTATCCCGACACGACTCACGATGCCGCCTCACAACTTTACTGCCGCCAGTACCACGCTTCCTACTCCCCAAACTTCACAGACGTTCTCCTGCGAAACATGCAAGACTAGCACTCTTGGAAGGAAGTATATGGTGGAGACATGGCTTAGCCACAGCCTGAGGGAAATAGCCAGAATTAAACTTTCACACGGCAGCGGAGTGTGCTCTGATATAAAACTTCCTGGCACATTAAAATTGTGTGATACTTCATTTCCGCCAATGGGGCGTGGCCGTGAGTCGTGTCGGGATAGCTCAGCGGTAGAGCGCTTGTCGACAAAGGTCCCAGGTTGGAGTCACGGTCCAGGCGCACAATTTTAATTTGCCAGGAAGTTTCATATCAGCGCACACTCTGCTGCAGAGTGAAAGTTTCATTCTACTAGTGTAAACATTATCACTCATCACCTTTTATAGCATGGGCTGTCTTTCGAATAGCTTCAGCCAACACGGGCCAAGTTGCATCGTAGGCTGCGGACTGCGTGTTGCCTTGCCTCTGGGCGTTTCCGGTCTGATAGCACGCCCTATCGTTGGTAACCCTAATAAGGGCAGCCAGTACCAGGAAGGTTTCTGTTCGGCCTTGCGCCACAGCTTCGCAGGAAACGCCGCAGTGAAGCACTTCCGGCATCAAAGGTAGCGGTTAGGCTGACGTAACGGCCCGCGTTCATTACTGCTCCGCTGCTGTTGCGGAGATGCTGCCGTCGTTTGTCAACAGATGGCAGCAGCGTGCTGTACGAAGTAGAGAGCCTTGTACGAAGTAGAGGGCCTATACAGGTTCTCTAGTACGAAGTAGTCTATCCGTACATGCAGTGGTGTCAATCACCGAGTTGACATGATTTCTATAAAATAAATAAATAAAAATATGTATAGAGGAGGAGGCCGCGGATAATTCGCAGAGCGGTTAATCCACTCGAGAGTTTACTGTACTTGAAAAAGGCCAATAATTGCCATAACCGGCCGACAATAAAACCTACGACCCTGCAACAGGTTGCTGCTTTATTTAAATTAATATAAACCACAGATGATCAAAAATCTTGTTTTTTACCTTACATCCGATTATGTTGATCCATGACCGCAGTTGTTTTATGTTTAAGATTTATTAAAATATATTTTATAAACAAAATCGGACGTTCTCTACAACAGCCTCTGTAGATACTATACTAAAACGACGTTGTATTAATTAATTATTAATTATGATTCTGTTGACTATGAAGGCCGTGAAGCACAGTATGTATAAGGAACAATTATATTGTCGATCAACGTAAGAGAAATATTGTTGGGAGAATCGGAGATTAGAATACGAGAAGTAGAGCATATACCAGGTCTATTTAAAAAGTAAGGCAACTTTAAATAAATATTTTTTCATAAAAATATATTCATCAATATTCATGTTGTCCCCTTCAAAGCAATACCCCTCAGATATATTGCGCTTGTGCCCAGTGCTTCTTCCAGTCCTCGAATCACTTCACAAGCACTTTTTGCCACAGCTCTGAGAACTTCCAGCAATGCAATTTTTATTTCCTCAATCGTTACAAATCTTCGTCCTTTCATACGTCTTTTCAGTTTTGGGAACAGGAACAAGTCGCAGGAGGAGCAAATGACGGTAAGATATGACTGTCGTGTTGTGTTTAGTCAAAAAATCTCTCATAAGCAACGACGAATGAGCGGGAGTATTGGCGTGAAGCAAAAGCGATGAATTATTTTTCCAAAATTCCGGACATTTTTTGCGTATTGTTTTTCGCAAACGCCACATAACGTCAAGGTAATACTCCCTATTGATCGTACGACCTCGAGGCAAAAATTAATTAAACAGGAATTGATATACATATTCGTCAGCAGCGCGATGTTTTATCGAACTTGACCGACATTTTCGGTCTTGGCTCTCCGGGTTGCTTCCCTTGGGACGATTGGGATTTGGTTTCGATGTCATAAGCATAAATCCATGTTTCGTTACCAGTTAAGACCCTTTTAATCACATAAGGAAAATCATTGACGTCATTCAACGGCTCCTGTGCGATACTCATGCGACGGTTCTTCTGATCAAAACTGAGATGTTTTGAAACAAACGTCCCTGACATACGTCTCATGCCCAGAACACCCGAAAAAAATTGCATGAGACGATCCGGTCGATATTCCAACCTCCTCAGTAACTACTCTTACGGCCATTCAACGATTTTCCAAAACAATTTTCTTCACAAGTTTGACGTTATCATCTGTTGTTCGCGTACTGTGGCGTCCAGATTGAGATTCGTCATTAGCGTCTTCTCAGGCATCTAGGAAACTTTTTTCCTTAGAGCAGACTTACCGTATGCCACTGTCAACATTTCAAGTGTTTTAGAGATCTTGATTCCATTTTTCGCACAAAATTTGATGCAAATTCTTTCCTCCATTTTTATAACATTAGAAAACTGCCGAGCACACCAAAGCACGTCTAACCTTTCTGTCAAAAACAAACGAAGTATGCTGTACACTTGAAACTGAAATTTGTTCGGGACATGTGTACCAACATAACAAAAAAAATCGATGATCGTATTATGTTGGATTATTCACGAACGTATAGATTCACGATTTCCTATCAGAAAGGACACAGTTTGTTGTAATTGACGGTAAGTCATCGAGTAAAACAGAAGTGATAATCTGGCGTTCCACATGTTAGCGTTATAGGTCCCCTACTCTTCCTCGTGTTTATAAACGATTTAGGAGACAATCTGAATAGCTCCCTTAGACTGTTCGCGGATGATGCTGTCGTTTATCGTTTAGTTAAGTCAACAGAGGATCAAAAGCAACTACAAAGCGATTTAGACAAAATTTCTACATGGTGCGAAAATTGGCAATTGACACTAAATAAAGAAAAGTGTGAAGTAATACACATGACCACTAAAAGAAATCCGCTGAACTTCAATTACGCGATAAATCAGTCAAACCTTAAGGCCGTAAATTCTACCAAATACCTAGGAGTTACAATTACGAACAACTTTGACTGGAGAGAATACATAGAAAATATTGTGGGGAAGGCGAACCAAAGGTTACGTTTCATTAGCAGAACGCTTCGAAGATGCACCAGCTCCACCAAAGAGCCCGCCTACATACACTTGTGCGTCCTCTCCTGGAGTACTGTTGCTCCTTGTGGGACTCTCACCAGGTGGGTCGGACGGAAGACATTGAGAAGGTTCAGAGAAGGGCAGCTCGTTTTGTTTTATCACCTTACGGGAGGGGGGAAGCGTCACTGAAATGTTGCACGAATTGGGGTGCAAATCATTAAAAGAAAGACGTTATTCATTGCGGCGTGATCTGTTTGCGAAGTTTCAATCACCGGCTTTTACTTCTGAATGTGAAAATATTTTGCTAGCACCGCCCTACTTAGGGAGACATGACCATCCCAATAAAATAAGAGAAATCAGATCGAAAACGGAACGATTTAGGTGTTCTTTCTTCCCGCGCGCTATTAGAGAATGGAACGGTAGGGAAAAGTTATGAAAGTTGTTAATGAACCCTCTGCCAGGCACTTAAATGTGATTTGCAGAGTATCTATGTAGATGTAGATAGATATAAATACTATAACAAGATACTATAGACAAAGGACGGTGTGGGACTAGTGGGAAAACTGACGAGTATGCACAAAGGAGGCAAAATACCGTGCATATGTTACGAGCATTTGAAAACAGTGTCCGTGGCATTGAATCGCCTAGATGCCAGTAAATTTCCTGTCGTAACAAGACACGCTTCCTGAACCTCACAGCTGCCGGACAAATTGCCGCGAGCCCATTAACGTGCTAAGTGATGCAAACAGCTCCAGCTCCCACGGGCTACTGTTTATTCATCAGTGTTATGCAAGGCTAAAAACAAAAAGGATTGTTTCCACACACATTACTTAACCAGACCCTGAATGCATTCAGCCTTTCCATTACGAATCCATTATTTCTGCAACTCTACAACGAAAGATGCGCTGTTTCGAAACTTGCTGCCACGGTAAAACTGTGTTCCGACCCAACGCTAGAAGTCGCAACTCCAGCAAACTGACTCACTTTACCGACAACTAATAATCATCTATCGTGCTGAAGTACAATCAACTACAACATTGTGCGAATGTTCCTGGAAAGCATAACCAGTATCAACGCAAACGTTATATTGTTTACATTAAGAGGGGGATTAATTAAAATGATTAAATAAATAAACAAGACAATACTACGTACATCCACAAGAATAATTTTTTTTACTGTCACCACACGTTCCCACAGATTCACCTCTGCCATTACCCCCACCTACTTTTTGTATTTAACATAACATAACATGCAGTTCTAGGAGGTGTCATGCGTTGCGGTTTGGCTATTTCCTTCTTCCAGAGGAGTTAGTCCCGCAAGCTGTGCACCAGCCCTTCGGTTTGGAAAGCGGTAGGTGAGGAACTTGCGGGCTTGAAGCTAAATGTAGTCAAGTCGCGCTTGCGTAACTCGGCGGTAAGAACAATATTTGCGAAAGATAAGGTTCAGCGTTAGAGTACACAGTTTTCATTTGCTTGTAAATTTCATGAAACTTAATTTTGTTCTACCTGAAAAAACAGCGTGCATTCCAGAAAACATCATGAGATTGTACGTAATTGGTAAACATGTCAAACAGATGTTTTTGGACTTCGAAACAACTTTTGCATCAGTACCACAGCGACGTCTAGTAAAAAATTATTATTTTTATTAAAAAGTAAATTATTAAAAGAAATATAATGGTTTATTTCAATCTCAAGATGCTCGTCAATAATGTTGTTATAAATGAAGAAAGTGTGTACGCTTAAAATTATAGTTATTTTCTGGTTAGTGATCGACAAAGCAACAGCACAGACAGAAAATTGTCGAAAGGTTCTTGAATAGGAAAAAGTTTCTCATTTGGAGAAACACAATGATCTATCTTCTGACCCTGTCAGCCACAGATGTTCTTATTTCGTTTCTTGCCAAATTACAAGATGGCTGCTTCGAAATGTTACTAGATCACAAAAAGAAAATACATTAAAATTCCGCTCCCACGCTAGCCTGCAACATCGCTTGACAAAGTTCAAACCAAGAAGTTAGCAAGCAATTATTTGTAGCGTACATACTGGTGGAAGTTTGTAAGTAACTGGGAGTAGGCATGTGTAGCAATATCAAATGGAACCACCACAGAGTCAGCTGTACGAGCTAAAGCAAATGACAGACTGCGATTCATTGGTAAGGAAGAAAAAAAAGAAAGGAAGATGTTGGTTTAAATCCCGTCGACAACGTGGTCATTAGAGACGGAGCTTACGCTCGGATTTTTGGTTAAGGATAGGGAAGGAAATCGGCCGTGCCCTTTCAAACGATCCATCCCGGCATTTGCCTGGAGTGATTTAGGGAAATCACGAAAAACCTAAATCTGGATGACCGGAAGTGGACTTGAACCATCGTCCTCCCGAATGCGAGTCCAGTGTGTTACCACTGCACAAGCTTACTCGCTCATGCTGTCAGTACCACGCAGAACTGAGCTGGCCATCCAAGATGACAACATACAACATTACAGAACAACGAGAATGACTTTTTCACTATTATGGTAGCCCCATGGTGCTTCGCTCTAAGTCAAGGCCAAGTAAGACTCAAGTAAAGAGCTGAGACAGCAAAATATCGTACTGCATCACACACAATTTACAGTTGTAACCAATATACGAATAAAATACGTTACCATATGTACCGGGTGATAAAAAAGTCAATATAAATTTGAAATTTTAGTAAATCACAGAATAATGTAGATAGAGAGGTAAAAATTGACACATGCTTGGAATGACATGGGGTTTTATTAGAACCAAAAAAAAAAAAAAGTTCAAAAATGTCCGACAGATGGCGCTTCATCTGATAAGAAAAGCAATAATTAGCATAACAAATTAAGACAAAGCAAAGATCTTCTTTACAGAAAATGCTCAATACGTTCACCATTCCTCAACAAAAGCTGTAGTTGAGGAATAGTGTTGTGAACAGCACTGTAAAGCATGTTCAGAGTTATGGTGAGACACTTTCAGTTCCGATCCGAAGATGCACTTGAATGCCAGTCTTGTTTAAACAACTGTATTATAGCACCGGAGCATACACTGTTACCGAAACATTCAACACCAGATTAACAAGGGTAAAACCAATGACCTAGAAGGATTTTAGTAGTGAGAGCTTGTCATCTCCTGTGACACTCGTTAATGTTTTTACTCCGTCATTTCTTTCGAGGAATCGTAAATTTAGCATTCGAGGGAAGTGTGTGGGGTAAAAATCGCAGAGGGAGGCCAAGAGACGCGTATAGTAAGCAGATTCAAGTGGATATGGGTTGCCGTTCTTATGAGGAGATGAAAAGGCTTGCTCAGGATAGAGTAGGGTGGAGAGCTGCATCAAACCAGTCTCCGGACTGAAGACCATAACAACATTTTTTGTTCTAATAAAACCCCATGTCATTCCAAGCACATGGGTCAATTTTATCCCTCTATCTGCATTATTCCGTGATTTATTAAGTTTTGAAATTTATACCGACTTTTTGATCACCCGGTATATTGTGTACGAGATCTGATCCACTAACTATTTTGAGCAGTGTAGTATCGAGGATGAAGTGCTCGCAGATCCCGATGTATTCACTTTAGAGCCCATGTTTATTAGCCCCCTTTAACTTCGACTGATTCTGTCGTATTCCCGAATACTGACCGTTCTGAGACATCCTGTGTAACGGCGTCGTCGTTAATAGTGGACTTGTTTGGTTGGCCACATAAATAATGATAAATATTAACTGGCAAGGCCTGAAGTCCTCAGTACATCGCACGGAAACCAGTTCGGAAAACGCCAAGTGTCATCTTTTGTGGGGCAGTTACGAATATTCGTACAAATCATAAGGATAAAATTGCCGGCCGCGGTGGCCGAGGGGACTAAGGCGCTCCAGTCACGGTCTGCACGGCCACTACGGTCGGGGGTTCGAATCCCCCTCGGGCATGGATATTTGTGCCGTCCTAGTTCGTAAGTAATTCATAAGTAGTTTGTAAGTTTAGGGACTGATGACCCCATAGTTAAGTCCCATAGACTATACAAACATTTGAACAAGGATAAAATTAGTCTGTCAAGATCTCAACAGTGGCATACACACAATCGTTACCATCCTCTACCCTCGAAGAGAATAGAAAGAACATCAAGCCTGTAGCTCAAGTACTTTGCCACTTACTTGAGACTTTTGATAGTATACGGCTTTGAACGGAGTACGAAGGAGCGATGATTCGGTCAGACATCCAACTGGAGTCACTTGAAGGAAAGTACGAAGACTTCCCATCTGGAAGGCCCCACGATTTGACCCAGGTTCTTGCTGATTCGAGTCCAGTTTCAATTGGTGCACTACTTGTCGGTGCCAGCAGTTGATAAAATGTTCCTGACATTCAGGTTTAAAATTAGATGCGAATGTCGCTGCCGCGTTTGCAGAGGGCGTGCACTCTGCGACCTTGATTGCCACCTTATTGCGCTCGCGCGTTATGGTAAACAGTTCAATCTGCGAGGCGACAGTGTGAAGTGACATCAATCTATTCCCATCGACCGCAGCCCCGCAGGTTCACATTCTACTTGTTAGCCGCAAGTACGTCGCGGCAGTGACGTCAACAAGGGTCATATGTCTTCGCTTCATTGCTTGCAAACTGGCTCGTTACAGCGATAAATATTTCGCATTTGCACAACCTGTCAGCTTATTTCCAATGTGCGATGTAACGTTCCGCTAGTACCGAAAATGTTAAAATGTTTGTAAATCTATCGGACCAAACTGCGTGGTCATCAGTCCGAAGCTTACAAACTACTTAAACCTAGGTAAACTAACCTAAGGACAACACACACAACCATGCCCCAGGGAGGACTCGAACCTCCACAGTGAGCAACCGCGCGCTCCGCAGCGAGACGCTTTAGACCGCTCAGCTACTCCACCGCGGTGCTAGTACCGAACCACAATGAAAATGCAAAAACTCAGTGAGGAACCCTTATTTTTTCAGTTGTGCTTCACATCTAAACTGGTAAGGCGGAACGTACGCAAGAATTCTCAAAATTAATACTCTGATATTTGATGACGAAATTTGGCGTACGAGGTGAAATCTGCTTGCTGCGTGGAATAATCACCATGTATCGATCGATTCCGTATTTGTTAAATGACGTACACAAACACGAGGTGTTACTTTACTAAATTCCAGATCATTTATTTCAACATGCAGAGCGACACAGATCTCACGAGAAAATTTGATCAGAAATTAGAAATCCAGTCGGGCGCAGCCTTCGTATTGGTTTATTACATCAACAATGACTGCATTACATTATATTGTTTGAAACTGTTAGACAATTGAATCATAAATACAGTTTATGGAGTTTTGAAAAAAAAAAAAAATTGTTACAGTGAAATGGACAGATAATTCTAAGACGATACTTACAGCTGCTCAGATAATTAAAAAAAAATTTATTGACAGAATATGATCGTGATAATTTTGTTTTACACATCAATTAACTGATGCTTTCGTTACTAACATTTACACAGCATTTAGACTTCAAGTATAATTACAAAGGCAATTTTACAGCAATAAATTCCTGAGTTATTAAAACTGAAACTGTCCATCTATCATAATGTAGAAACTTCTTTCTTATTTAAATATTATAGTATTTTATAAGTATTCGTCATTTTAGCGTGAGTCCTATACGTAGAAATATAACACTTTTGATGTCTACTGTCTCGCATCTGTTTATTTATGAACAGAAATTGTGATTGTACTCACAAACTGATATCGGATACTATACAATAGCAATGGTATCGTATAATTCTATACTCCCAGCCTAGCTTGTCACGTTATGACAGGAAAACACAGTCAAACTTTAAGAAAATTTAACTAGTCCATCTGCAATGAGCACACTGTCGACTGGACGTTAATTACTAATCTTCCTTCCTTGCTTGTACAAGAAGATTTAATTTTTTTAATGAATTTGTGTCCATCTGTGCAACCGTTTAAAACAGTGATGTATTAAATTTTTTACCTGATACAGTCACAAAACAACATGTTGGTGGGAAGCACAAGTACACTGGTATTTCAATTGAAAACTACAGTATTCGAATGATACCTTCTTTACGATAATCTTTATGTAGAAGAGGATATGCCCCGACTGACTCATCATCGCCCAGACCGAACCACCGACGACGAGCTTGAAATTTGTACAGCGTATTGATCTCACACTGTAGGCGTCGTTTAACACGAGATGTTTCGATATTTCATTCCTAATTGGGTGAAACAGCGCTTTTAGAAAATAACACGCTATTGAAGCAATTTTGAAGCTAGAAGCTTGTTTATAATCAAAAGATAAGTATTTGTTTGTCCACTCCATTATGGCTTGATGCAGCAGCAGTATATGACAAGTCCAAGTTTAGGACGTCTCAGTTGCAAATTGTACATTATTTCATAACGCGTTTCACGCTTTTGGCGCATCGTCAAATTTCTTGAAACTGCGAAAACCGCATTAGTCATATGACTATTCATATAACTTCATGCGCCGAAAGCGTGAAACGCATTATTAAGTATTAAACAGTTTGCAACAAAGACTTAATTTTACTTGTTTTGCTATGTTTGGAAATTCAGCCCCTAAGGGGTAGAACTACTCATTTTAATTATGATTTTGATAATTTATCAAAGACATAAGCTTTATTTGTCTTTAGAATTTTAGTTACAATGAAATTTTAGTATCATTAAATATTCCATAAACTCGAGTTACGTAGCAATTTTTCATAACTAATGTGCATAAAAATTACAGCAGCTCAAATTGTTTATCATATTACGAATCAAGCATAAAATAAACTTGTTCTAATACGAGGAACCAGACGTGCACTCAGCAGGAAGGTGCCACTCCCTTGCGGCCGTAAAATTGCATCCAGTGGACGTTCATATTGAAAAGATTCTCTTTTGTAACCCACGCATATCGGACAGCTACCAAGTCACAGCTGTTAAGTCAGTATTGGAAATCAAACCATCGTAGTAACAAATTCTGTAATTGACGTTTTTTTATTGGTGGCCTTATTTCGTTCCCTTTTCTGTAAGAGTAAGTTAGTCACAAAATTTCAAGTAAGATCCGAATTTTTAATTTCTTGATTTTGAATAGCTGTTACAGGGGAGGGAGGAAATATAGAGAGAAGAGGTTTGGGGGAGTCACACACACACAGAAAGAGAGAGAGAGAGAGAGAGAGGGGGGGGGGGATGTTGGGGGTGATAGACGAACGGGAGGTAGATAGAACACGAGGAAGAGGTGATGGATGAAGAGTGGAGATGGGGCTCAAGAGCATTGCAAAACTTGCCATCCCAATGGCAACACGATAAACAATGGTTTTCTGAGAGAACATATAACTTTCTTTTCATTCCAAATAGCCACAAGAACTCAAAAGTGTACATAATGTTCAGATGTGTGTAAGTCTTGTGGGACTTAACGTCTATGGTTATTAGTCCCTAAGCTGACAAATTACTTAAACTAACTTAAACCTAAAGCCAACACACACACCTATGCCCGAGGGAGGACTCGAACCTCCGACGGCGAGCAACCGCGCGCCCCGCAGCGAGGCGCTTTAGACCGCTCGGCCACTCCACCGCGGCTTACATAATGTATTCATTGATAGATTTTGTCCGTCAGTCTATATTTGCAAGAGTTGTTTTGTTTACTTTCCCGTTCATTCCACTTCAAAGTGATCCACGGCCAAGCGTGGCCTAAGTCTAGCTAGTAATAATAGGTTTAACACGTCAAAGCTGGCAGTTTTGAATTTATTTCGGCTCTCAACTTTAGTTATCTCAGACACCTGAAGAGATGGCCAGAGAACCTAGGTTTAGCATCAGAAGAAGGCAGCGCACATTGTGGCCGGCCGCAGTGGAGAAGCCGAGGGTTCTAAGGCGCCTTGCTGCTGCTTCCCGTCGAAGGTTCGAGTCCTTCTTCGAGCGAGCGAGCGAGAGAGCGCGCGCGCGCGCGCGTGCGTTCGCCCGCGCGTGTGTGTATGTTGTCTTTAAGTTAGTTTGTGGGTAAGTATTGGGACTGATAACCACAGTAGTGAAGTCCCATAAATTTACAAACATTTGAACATTTCTTTACACTTTCATCCCCAGTTGTTACTGGACAACAACGTATTAAAAGTTGATTTATACCGTATTTTGAGCATCAATCTTAAATGTTGCATTTTTTGTTGATGAACAACATGCTTCTATTACGACACTTTACGCTTGGTACGGCGAGTAGCCACTTCTGAGGCATTAATCTGTCCGTCTTGGAGGTTGTGTTGCGTTACCGTCTGTACGTGGCTGAGAGTGTGAGCAGTGAATTGTCTTGTCTTTGGTGCTGTGGCGAACATTATGCTAAGCATTATTAATCTGGAAGTGTTAACTATCAACAAAATAACGTCCAAGTAATATACCTCGGTACTGTATTAATACAGAAAACATTGAATTTTAATTTTTCCAACGCTGATTTCATAATCTGGGACTGAAAAGGTTATGGAGGACGTCATTCTTCTCATGTGTTAGGACTTGCTACGACATCAGGAAGTGCGTAATGTGTACAAACGGCGCACGTTGGTACCGCTTCACCCACCACCAGACAACTACCAGACTGCATGGCTGGACGGCAAGGACTGTAGGCCACTTTTAAGATTAGAAAGCTGATGCGGCCACCCCAGACAAATATGTCGGCAGCAGAATGAAAGCAGATAACGACAGGAGGAACAGAGGACACAACTTTTCCACCGACTCGTCATATGCAGCTGCCAAACACTCTCCTATAATCAGCGCTGTCGTGTTTCAACAGCTGTAGTGAGATAACACTTCCTTGTTTACTCGAGGAAAGTACTCGCTCGAAATCCTGGGACGGAAAACCGAAAGCCTCTGTTGTTTCGTTGCTAATGTTTATAACAGAACTTGGTACCAGTGCAAATATAAGTGGACATTACTTAACCAGCATCTTCCAATTACGTCTAAGACCCAGAAAACGACGTACACCCACTACACGTTCAGCGGACGCAATGTTACATATTTACAGCTCTACTCTCTACGGATCACGAAATGTTACCACGTGGTATTCTTATTGTGTCCAAAGGTTTCTGATGCCTTTAGGTATTTAATAAATCACTGTGTATTGAAACAAATTTTCTGATTGATAAATTTTTAATTTTTACCTTGTACAATAGCCATGGAGTTAGAAAAAGAAAAGAACTTAACAAAGAAGCAATTATTCCCACACACTTTCGGCGTAGGAAATAGCAGGAAATTCTGGTACGTTTGTATCCTCTGCTACAAATAGTTTGTACGAAGGTCATTCAATAATTGTTGTTGTTATGGTCTTCAGTCCGGAGACTGGTTTGATGCAGTTCTCCACCCTACTCTATCCTGAGCAAGCCTTTTCATCTCCTCATAAGAACGACAACCCACATCTATTTGAATCTGCTTACTATACGCGTCTCTTGGCCTCCCTCTGCGATTTTTACCCCACACACTTCCCTCCAATGCTAAATTTACGATTCCTCGATGTCTAAGAATGTGTCCTACCAAGCGATCCCTTCTTTTAGTCAGGGTATGCCAAAAACTCCTTTTCTCGCCAATTCTGTTCAGTACCTCTTCATTAGTTATGTGATCTACCCACCTAATCTTCAGCATTCTTCTGTAGCACCACATTTCAAAAGCCTCTATTCTCTTCCTGTCCGCACTGCTTATCGTCCATGTTTCACTCCCGTACAAGGCAACACTCCACACAAATGCCTTCAGAAAAGACTTCCTTACACTTAAATTAATATTCGATGTTAGCAAATTTCTCTTTTTCAAAAATGCTTTTCTTCCCATTGCCATTCTGCATTTTATATCCTCTGTACTGCGACCATCGCTTGTTATTTTACTACCCAAGTAACAAAACTCATCTACCACCTTCATTGTTTCGTTACCTAATCTAATTCCTTCAGCATCGCCTGATTTTCTAAGACCGCATTCCATTATTTTTGTTTTGCTCTTGTTAATGTTCATTTTGTACGCTCTCTTCAACACACTGTCCATTCCATTCAACTGCTCTTCCAGGTCGTTCGCTGTCTCTGACAGAATTACAATGTCATCAGCAAAACGGAATGTTTTTATTTCTTCACCCTGAACTTTAATCCCTATTCCAAATTTTTCCTTGCTTTCCTTCATCGCCTGCTCAATGTACAAATTGAACAACATCGGAGAAAGGCTACAACCCTGTCTTACTCCCTTCCCAACTGATGCTTCCCTTTCATGCCCTTCGAGTCTAATAACTGCGGTCTGGCTTTTGTACAAGTTGTAGATAACTCTCCTTTCCCTGTATTTTACCCCTGCTGACTTCAGAATTTGAAAGAGTGTAGTCCAGTCAACATTGTCAAACGCTTTTTCCAAATCTACAAAGGCTAAAAATGTAGATTTGCTTTTCCTTAATCTATCTTCTAAGATAAGCCGTAAAGTGAGTATTGCCTCCCGTGTTCCTACGTTCCTCCTGAATCCAAACTGATCTTCCCCTAGGTCAGCTTCTACCAGCTTTTCCATCCTCCTGTAGATAACCCGTGTTAAAATTTTGCAACCATGACTTATCAAACTGATGGTTCTGTAATTTTCACACCTGTCTGCACCTGATTTCTTTGGAATGGGGATTATTACATTTTTCTTAAAGTCTGAGGGTATTTCGCCTGTCTCGTACATCCTACACACCAGTTCAAATAGTTTTGTCATGGCTGGCTCTCCCAGAGACTTTAGTAGCTCTGAGGGTATGTCATCTACTCCTGGGGCCTTGTTCCGACCTAGGTCTTTCAGGGCTCTGTCAAATTCATCTCTCAGTATAATATCTCCTATTTCATCTTGATCTACTTCCTCTTCCCTTCCTACAATATCGTCTCTCAGTTCATTTCCTTTGTAGAGCTGCTCTATGTACTCTTTCCACCTTTCAGCCTTCCCTTCTTTGCTGAGAACTGGTTTCCCATCTGAGTTCTTTATATTTGTAGAATTGCTTTTCTTGTCCCCAAATGTCTCTCTGATTTTCCTGTAGGCGGTATCTACTTTTCCCCTTCTTATACATTCTTCTACAGATTTGCATTTGGCTTCTAGCCACTCCTGCTTAGCCATTTTGCACTTCCTATCAATCTCATTTCTTAGTCGTCTGTACTCCATTTTGCCTGTTTCATTTACTGCATTTTTATATTTTCTCCTTTCATCAATTAAATTTAGTATTTCCTGTGTTATCCAAGGATTTTTTGCAGGTCTTGCCTTTCTACCTATTTTGTCCTCTGCTGCCTTCACTATTTCATCTCTCAATGCTACCCATTCCTCTTCTACTGTTTTATTTCCCCCTGTTTCTGTCAATTGTTGCCTAAATCTCCCTCTGAAATTCTCCAGAACTTCACTTTCCTTCAATTTATCTAGGTCCCATCTCCTTATTTTCCTACCTTTCTGCAGTTTTTTCAGTTTCAGCCTACAGTTCATGACTAACAAGTTATGGTCAGAGTCTATATCTGCCCCTGGGTATGTCTTGCAGTTAATAACCTGATTCCGGAATCTATGTTTTACCATTATAAAATCTATCTGATACCTTCCAGTGTCTCCTGGTCTCTTCCACGTATACAACCTTCTTTTGTGATTCTTAAACCACGTGTTTGTTATGATTAAATTATGTTCCGTGCAAAATTCTACCAGGCGACTTCCTCTTTCATTCCTTCTGCCCAGTCCATATTCACCTACTATTTTTCCTTCTCTTCCTTTTCCTACTACCGAATTCCAGTCTCCCATCACAATTAAGTTTTCCTCTCCCTTAACTGTCTGAATAATTTCCTTTAGCTCCTCATATATTTCTTCGATTTCCTCATCATCGGCAGAGCTAGTTGGCATATAAACCTGTACTACTGTTGTCGGTGTTGGCTTCGTATCTATCTTGACAATGATAATGCGATCACTGCGCTGCTCATAGTAGTTTACCCGCATTCCTATTTTCTTATTCATTATCAGTCCTACTCCTGTGATACCCCCAACTGATTTTGTATTTATAATCCTGTACTCACCTGACCAGAAATCCTGTTCATCCTGCCACCGAACTTCACTAATCCCCACTATATCTAACTTCAACCTATCCATTTCCCTTTTTAAATTTTCTAATTTTCCTACCCGATTAAGGGATCTAACATTCCACGCTCCGATCCGTAGAATGCCAGTATTGTCTTTCCTGATGATAACATCCTCCTGAGTAGTCCCCGCCCGGAGATCCGAATGGGGGACTATTTTACCTCCGGAATATTTTACCCGAGAGGATGCCATCATCATATTTTCATACAGTAGAGCTGCATGTCCTCGGGAAAAGTAACGGCTGTAGTTTCCCCTTGCTTTCAGCCGTTCGCAGTAACCGTGTGGCAAAGCCACATTAGCTGATGTTACAGGGCCAGCTCAGTCAATCATCCAGACTGTTGCCCCTGTAACTACTGAAAAGGCTGCTGCTCCTCTTCAGGAACCACACGTTTGTCTGGCCTCTCCACAGATACCCCTCCGCTGTGGTTGCACCTACGGTACGGCTATCTGTATCGTTGAGGCACGCAAGCCACCCCACCTCGGCAATGTCTGTGGTTCATGGGGGTGGATTCAATAATTAACGAGAAAAAATGGGCTGGATAAAAAGCCGTTTATTTTTCTACTTTTCAACATAATCCCCTTGAACATTTATGCACTTGTTCCAACGGGCTACAAGCTTTTTTTTTTATTCCAGCTGTAAAGAACTCATTCTCTTGGTATTGGAAGCAATTTCCCACAAACTTTTTCACTTCCTCGTTGTCCTGGAACCTCTTCCCACGTAATGCCCCCGTAAGAGGAGGGACAGTTAAAATTTTGTTAGGGTAATGCCACTGCCTTCGTTAAATCAAGGCCATAGAATAAGCATGATGACGTCATGCATTGAGGCGCCCCACCGGTAGGTGGGCATATGAAACGGATTTTGAAATTATTCCAAACGTCGGCCTACTAATGAGGTGTCTCAATCCTACCTCAATGCCTGACGTCATCACGGCTATGCTACGGCGATGATTTCACGAAGGAAGTGGCAATGCTCCTTCATAATGTTCCTTTAGCTCTGCGCACACCATCAACCTTGTTTGGTTGTGTAGTCGTGTCAACACCTTTGAGGCCCATCTTGCACATGTTTGCGGTACTTCAGCTTGTGGTAGATAATGTTATGAATTGTACCAATACCAACTTGAACCTTATCAACTATCATTTCCACAGTCACACAGCGGTCATTACGAATGATGCCCTAAATTCGACTTTCATATGAGGGAGTTGAAACTAAAACTGGTCGGCCAGGAGGAAGGAAGGAAGATAGGAAGCTTACGGTTTAACGTCCCGTCGTCTGCGTGGTCATTAGAGACGGGTCGACCAGAATGGTCTTAGTCCGTCACGGATTCGTGATCATTTTTGAACTGTTCTACGCACTTCTCGGTAACACAGTGGTAGAGCTCCAGACTACAAATCCAAAGGTTACGTGTTACATCACCGCCGGGTCCTAGGATTTTTATGTTACTTTCCACTTTTTTCAAAATCAAATGTTCAAATGTTTGTATAGCTTATGGGCCTGAACTATGGGGTCATCAGTCCCTAAACTTACAAACTACTTATGAACGAACTTATGAACTACTGACTGTGTTAAAAGGATATGGCATGTGTTAATATTTACAGGGTGGCCGGATGCCCTTCCTGCCGTCATCTCATGCCCCCCAGGGGAAATGTGTACCCCAAATGTCTGCGTATAGTGTGATATGTGTGTGAAGGGTTACGAAATGTTTGCGAATCGTGTAACTGAGGCGGGGCTTGGGTACCAGCCCGGTATTCACCAATCGGGATGTGGAAAACCGCCTAAAACCACATCCAGGCTGGCCGGCACTCCGACCCCTTTCGTTAATCCGCCGGGCGGATTCGAACCGGGGTCGGTACGCGTCCCCGTCTCGGAAAGCCGTGCGTTAGACCACACGGCTAACCGAGCGGGTTGTGATAGAATGTCACTGAACACAATTAAATAGCGAAGTAAACAGAAGCACCCATCGCATTTCTTCTACTTCCGTTCGCCACATCTTCGTTCTGAAACACTTTGTTTCGGTGCTTATGAGGCACCGGTTACAGTCTGAGATTGTGAGTTTAGTGACCCGCGGTGAAAGCCTGGAATCGTCTGGCGGGTGGAGTTTCTTCACAACCCTTTATCGGGCTTGTGTGCTCACAATATCGGCCAGCCTTTCCTCGGGCGTTACGAACTGGCTGGCGGCTTATCGGAGTAGCCTTGCGTCAAATATCGTCCGGTCGCGGGCAGCGATGATAGCTTACAGGCCAGGTTCCATAGCTACTAGCCACACGACAGCCTCTCAGTCCGAGCTCCACTCGGCGTGAGTGACCAATGGTGTGCTTGGATTTTAGTTTTCTCCGCGATGTTTCGACGCACTTCATGGACATCAACCACACTGAACAACGGTAGGTGTCAGGCCATGAGTCCAACTCGGCAGGTTTGATGCCAATGCGACGGAAACGGAACTCGGCGTCCAGATAGAGAGTGCGCGTAATAACACAATTCATAATGCCGGCCGCGGTGGCCGAGGGGACTGAGGCGCTCCAGGCACGGTCTGCACGACCACTACGGTCGGGGGTTCGAATCCCCCTCGGGCATGGATATTTGTGCCGTCCTAGTTCGTAAGTAGTTCATAAATAGTTTGTAATTTTAGGGACTGATGACCCCGTAGTTAAGTCCCATAGACTAAACAAACATTTGAACATTTTTTGAACAGCTCATAATACCTAAAGACGATGAATGCTCAGTCGTTGAGAAAAATAAGTCTAACAGCCGAATGACTTTGACAATGCTATGCAGGAGTGGCTTCAGGAGAAATGTAAGACAATAGAAGAATGTTTAACTATGGGAAACATAGATACTGCATACAGGAAAATAAAATAGACATTTGAAGACTAGAAAAGCAGCGGTATGAATATCAAGAACACAGATGGAAAACCAGTACTAAGCAAAGATGAGAAAGCTGAAAGATGGGAGGAATATATAGAAGGCCTGTACAAAGGAAATAAACCTGAAAGCAGTACTCTAGAAATGGAAGACGAAGTACAGGTACATGAGAAGAGATACTATACTTCGAGAAGAATTTTACAGAGCACTAAAAGATTTGAGTAGAAACGAGGCCACTGGAGTAGATGATGACCCGTCTGAACTGCTGTTATCGTTAGGAGAGCCAGACTTGAACAAATTATTCCATATGGTACGCAAGATGTATGAGACAGGGGAGATACCCTCAGACTTCACTAAGAATATAGTGATTCCAAATCCTAAAAAAAAAGCAAGTGCAGAGATACGTGAAAATTACAGAACTATCAGTAGAATAAGTCATGGTTGAAAAATACTCATACGAATTATTTACAGACGAATGGAAAAACTGGTGGAATCCGACCTTGTAGAAGATTCATCTGGATTCATGAGAAATGTAGTAACATGCGAGGCAATACATTACGACTCAATCTCTCTTCTAAGGTTAGGAAAGGGAAACCTACGTTTTTAGCATTTGTGGGTCTGGAGAAA
This sequence comes from Locusta migratoria, assembly GCA_026315105.1. Lineage (NCBI taxonomy): Eukaryota > Metazoa > Arthropoda > Insecta > Orthoptera > Acrididae > Locusta > Locusta migratoria. The sequence goes on along the minus strand of CM048746.1, from coordinate 67,677,389 downwards.
GCTTTTGACAATTTTGACTGGAATACACTTTTTTCAGATTCTAAAGGCATCAGGGGCAAAATATAGAGAGCGGGGAGTCATATTCAACCTTTACAAAAGCCAGACAATGGTTAATTGAGTCGAAGTGTAAGAAAAGGACGCAGAGGTTGGGAAGGGAGTAAGACAGGGTTATAGCCTTTCCCCAATGTTTTTCAATCTGTACATTGAGTAAGCAGTGAAGGGATGGAAGGAGAAATTTGGAGAGGGAATTAAAGTTCAGGGAGAAGAAATAAAAACTTTGCGGTTTGCCGATGACATAGTAATTTGATAGAGATTGCGAAGGATCTGGTAGAGCAATTGAACGGAATGAACGGTGTCTTGAAAGGAAGATATAAGATGAACATTAAAAGGGTAGAACGAGGGTGTCAGAAGACCAGGTAATGAATTAGATTAGGTAATGAGACGATGAAAGTTGTAGATGAGTTTTGTTATTTGGGTAGCAAAATAACTTCTGATGGCCGAAGTAGAGAAAGATATAAAATGCAGAATATACTGGAAGAATAGCGTTTCTCAAGAAGAAAAAATTGTTAACATCCAATATTAATTTAAATGTTAGGAAGTCGATTCTGAAAGCATTTGTCTGGAGTGTAGCATTATATGGGAGTGAAACGTGGACGGTATGGAGATCAGACAAAAAGATGATAGAAGCTTTTGAAATGTGGTGCTACAGACGAATTACCAAAATTAGATGGGAAGATCACGTAACTAATGAGGAGATTCTTAACCGAATTGGGAAGAAAAGAAGTTTCTGGCATATCCTGACTAAGAGAAGGAATAGGTTGGTAGGACACATTATGAGACATCAAGGAATCTTCAACTTAGCATTAAAAGGAAATGGAAGGGGAAAAATCGTAGAGGGAGTCCGAGGGACGAATACAGTAAGAAGATTCAAAAGGATTCTCAGATGAAGAGACTTGCACAGGACAGGGTAGCGTGGAGAGCTGCATCAAACCAGTCTGCGGACTGAAGACCACAACAACAACAACAATGTTCATCTTATGCTTCCTTTCAAGACACTGTGAAATCCACAGTTGCTCTTCAGGCTGTTTGCTCTTCCAGGTCCTTTGCTGTCTCTGACAAAATTGCAATGTCATCAGCAAAACACGAACTTTTTATTTCTTCAGCCTGAACTTTGGAGAACGATTTAAAGTACGGGAGTATGCACTTGAAAATAGCCAACAGCCAAAGTCAGCCGATGTTAGTATAAATGACATGGATTTTGTGTGACCTTCAACAACTTGTCAACATAGTAGGAGATTACAGTAGTACTCTAGGTCTGAATATTAACATCAAAAAGACTTATTTTATGATTGGCTCACGGGAGTCCAATTCAAAGATGCAAATCTACAATTTCAAGAATCTGTAATACAAAGAGTCAGCAAGTTTAAATACCTCGGAACCTGTCTTTGTGAAGACTGGCGAACAGACTTGGATATAAGATGTCGCATAGAGAACGCCCGAAACGCCTTCATAAAGTTTAAGAATATTCTTAAAATCACAGACCTAGACCTAAACCTCAGAGTCTTATTTGCAAAATGCTACATTTGGTCCGTGCTTCTATATGGCTCTGAAGGATGGACACTAAATATGCCAACAATGAACAAGTTAGAAGCCTTTGAAATGTGGATTTACTGCAGAATGCTCAAAATACCGTGGACTGCATTAGTGGCGTAGTGTGGATTTCTGATACCCTGTGTCGGCTCTCATCCCCCCCCCCCTTTTCGTATTTTCAGAACTGAACAAAAACAAAAATTGATACTTTGGCCATAAGTACCAATAAATCCAAAGTTTACTCGCAATATCGAATTTCCAGCTTCTGTATTAGGTATGGATGATCTACTCAGTAGAAACATACGAAACTTTCTGCCTAGCTGCGACTCTAACGCGAATTTCCCGCTTTCTATGATCTGTCGACTCGTAACGTTCGGTTATACGAGTACGTTTCCAGGACCGACCGAAATTAGTGTGTACCACAAGTACCATATATACGACAGTCAGTATGTTCTGGATTCGTTCGTTTCTAATGTCCTTAGTATCGTGATCGTGTCAAATAGAAAGCAACGAAATCAAATCAACTTGCGCTATTGATATAAAATTTTAGAATAAATGGACTATAAATATGTAATGACATAGTTATTTGTATTCTCCTTTTGCTTAATATATACAATTTGTTGCAGCCGCCCAGACACTTCACAGGTATTGCCTCGTGCAATTGTCGGTCACTCTCCTTTGTCCACATTACACACGAGAGATTTAGAAAACTGTAACTATTATTCCGAGCATCTCTGTGTCACAAAATTCTGGCATGAACTGCTATGTTTAGGAGCGGTTGCACTAACTTCCTTATCTTGACTAATACGTGCAAAATATGGAAAGAAATTTGTATTGGAATGCTTTTATTCCGAACTAGTCTACCATACAAAATATATCACATTTAAAATTAACAAATGTGTCGTGTACATTTTTCCAATCTGTATTTGTGAAATAAAATTCTGGAAACCTCTTACTCGCTTTTTAATCAAACTGAGTAAATATATTCCTTTCTCCAGATTAATGTGGCCCAGGAATGAATATTAAAGCGAACTGATTTCAACTGGATTGACTTATTTACAAGTTGTAAGTATTTTACATAGCACAATTACAAATGTCAGGGGAGCTTAAAAATTTCTGAATGCAACATTATAAACACATGTTTTAATTTCCTGACAAATCAGTCTTTGAAGTCTCCTTTTTTCTCCAGCTCTGCCGCTCCCTGCCGCCCTCAAATATGTGCCTCCCGAGGCCATCCCCCCCCCCCCCCCACGCCGTTGGGCTGCAAGAACAACCAACATCAAAGTTCTGGAACGAATGAACAAGCAGCGAGAATTGTTGACAGTGGTGAAAAGAAGAAAAAGTGCATACGTAGGACATATAGTACGAAACACCAAATATATGATTCTACAGTTGATAATAGAAGGCAAGATCGAATGTAAAAGAAGAAAAGGACGAAGAAGAACATCCTGGTTGGACAATATAAAGCAATGGCTACTTCACACTGCGCTTCACAGAAGAAAGGCGCGTCATCTACATCTACATCGATACTCTGCAAATCACATTTAAGTGCCTGGCAGAGGGTTCATTAATCACTTTCATAACTTTTCTCTACCGTTCCATTCTCTAATAGTGCGCGCGGGAAGAAAGAATACCTAAATCGTTCCGTTTTCGATCTGATTTCTCTTGTTTTATTGGGAAGGTCATGTCTCCCTAAGTAGGTGGGTGCTAGCAAAATATTTTCACATTCAGAAGTAAAAGCCGGTGATTGAAACTTCGCAAACAGATCACGTCGCAATGAATAACGTCTTTCTTTTAATGATTTCCACCCCAGTTCGTACTACATTTCCGTGAGGCTTCCCCCCCCCCCCGTAACGTGATAAAATAAAGCGAGCTGCCCTTCTCTAAACCTTCTCAATGTCTTCCGTCAGTCCCACCTGGTGAGAGTCCCACAAGGGGCAACAGTACTTCAGGAGAGGACGCACAAGTGTGATGTAGGCAGTCTCTTTGGTGGAGCTGGTGCATCTTCGAAGTGTTCTGCCAATGAAACGTAGCCTTTGATTCGCCTTCCCCACAATATTTTCTGTGTGTCCTCTCCAGTCAAAGTTGTTCGTAATTGTAACTCCTAGGTATTTGGTAGAATCTACGACCTTAAGGTTTGACTGATTTATCGCGTAATTAAAGTTCAGCGGATTTCTTTTAGTGGTCATGTGTATTACTTCACACTTTTCTTTATTTAGTGTCAATTGCCAATTTTCGCACCATGTAGAAATTTTGTCTAAATCGCTTTGCAGTTGCTTTTGATCCTCTGTTGACTTCACTAACCGATAAACGACAGCATCATCCGCGAACAGTCTAAGGGAGCTATTCAGATTGTCTCCTAAATCATTTATAAACACGAGGAAGAGTAGGGGCCTATAACGCTTCCCTGTGGAACGCCAGATATCACTTCGCCGGCCGCGGTGGCCGAGATGACTGAGGCGCTCCAGTCACGGTCAGCACGGCCACTACGGTCGGGGGTTCGAATCCCCCCTCGGGCATGGATATTTGTGCCGTCCTAGTTCGTAAGTAGTTGATAAGTAGTTTGTCAGTTTAGGGACTGATGACCCCGTAGTTAAGTCCCATAAGCTTAACAAACATTTGAACATTTTGAGATATCACTTCTGTTTTACTCGATGACTTACCGTCAATTACAACGAACTGTGTCCTTTCTGATAGGAAATCGTGAATCCAATCGCACAATTGGGGAGATATTCCATAAGCACGCAATTTCATAAGAAGCCGCTTGTGGGGTATAGTGTCAAAAGCCTTCCGGAAATCCAGAAATATGGAATCGACTTGAGATCCCTTGTCGATGGCACTTAACACTTCATGTGAATAAAGGGCAAGCTGTGTTTCGCAAGAGTGATACTTTCTGAATCCGTGTTGACTATATGGTCGCCTACATTCATTAATTGATAAACAGCAGCAGAAGAAGAATAAGAAGTGGAGTACCGTCGTGCGGCAGTCCGTCTGCCCCCTCGGTGGGGGGTAATGACTGGCCGAGGTGGGGGCGTTTCCATGTGGGCAGCGGAGGACAGGCGATGACCGCTAGGCAGAGATTGCGCAACTAGCGGCGCCTTCAGGAGATGTTTGTTGTGCGAAGTGCTGCGCTCCGCAGGGGGCGGCGATAAGATACCAGAGGTCGCCTCTCTCTCCCAGGGGTTGCGTCAGCCCACACACGCCCGTCATCTGTACGCAATGCCGGCTCTAAGATAGCGAGTCGCGATGGTAGCACTACCTTCCAGCGGCGTCCCCAGTGACCGGGAGTCAAGGTTGCGAACTTGCGTTAAAGAGCCCGGCGGCAGCGAAGTCTTACCTGTGCGTCTATGCTCCCCACACTTCCCTCCAATGCTAAACTAATGTCTCAGAATGTGTCCTTTTTATCTAGATATACCAGAAATTTTTCTTCTTGCCAATTCTGGCCGTTACCTCCTCATTACTTACACGATCCACCAATCTACCGCGTGATCAAAAAGTCAGTATAAATTTGAAAACTTAATAAATCACGGAATAATGTAGATAGATAAAAATTGACGCACTTGCTTGGAATGACATGGGGTTTATTAGAAAAAATAAATAAATTAATTAATTAAAAAAACACTCAAAAATGTCCGACACATGGCGCTTCATCTGATCAGAAAAGCAATAATTTTCATAACAAATTAAGACAAAGCAAAGACGATGTCCATTACAGGAAATGCTCAATATGTTCACCATCATTCCTCAACAATGGCTGTAGTCGAAGAATGAGATCTTTCACGCATCAAGCAATATGGGGTGGAATGCCATCCCGCATAAAAATCGTACGTTCCAGCAGGTGTTTATCAGTCAGGCTTGGGATGATGCGATTCTGTAACATATCGGCGTATCTATCACCCGCCACGGTAGCAGTTACAAAACCAGAATTACGCTGTTCTTCGAAGAAAAAAGGCCCGATAACGGTAGATGTGGTTATAATGAAACCCCATGTCATTCCAAGCATGTGCGTCAATTTTTACCTCTCTATCTACATTATTCCGTGATTTATTAAGTTTTCAAATTGATACTGACTTTTTGATCTACAGGTAATTAGTTGCAAATAAATATTTACTTTATGCTCCCAACAGGCAGACGCATTAACCCTTTCAGTCCCACATTATGAATTCAGCTTTGTAAAAATGAAAATTGAGTGTTTTATGCAATACAGTGCACTAAACATCAAAATATGTTTTAAAATTTTTGATCGAACTATTGTTTGTTATGTCATGTATTTCATGAGCAACACAGACGTTTGTATCGAGGTATTTTATTACTTGGGATGTTATTTTTGTTGACAGATAACACTGCCAGATCAACAATGCTGGCATAATCTTCGCCATAGCACCAAGACAAGACAATTCACTGCTGAAATAAAATAACATGAACCACACCCACAGACACGTACATACAGCAACGTAACACAACCTCCAAGACGGATAAATTAATGCCTACCAAACGGCAAAATGTCCTACTAGAAGCATGTCGTTGATCAACAACCATACGACTTTAGAGACTTTAATATGGTATAAATCAACGTCTAATACGTTGTTGTTCAGAACAACACTGGGAATGAAAGGGTTAATAAACTCGATTCCTTACGGAAACCTAGTATAGGCTGCGAGCAAGAGGAACACCCATGGTAGGGTGCTAAAGTTGGAAATTTGGGTTGGATAGCCCAATCGGTTAAGCGCCGGGCGCCATGGTTCAGCGTGCCCGGTCAGAGAGCTCAACGCCCTCTGTAATACTAAAGCTGAGCTAAACACTCAACGAACACCAAAGAACGAACACGAACAAACGACCGCAAAGTATCGATCAACTTGAAGAACAAAAAAAAAAAAAAAAAAGAACAAAAACTAGGCTAAGGCGACCGCTGGCCAGAAGCGGAAAATCTGGGTTCAAATCCCGTGCAGCACAAATTTTCGGCTTGGTCATTGAATCTATTTAAATACCCTGTAACAGACGAAATGTTTTCAATATTTCGAATGCGTATTTATTACACACAGTTGATCTAGGTTTAGATAGCAGTAATATCATTTTCAGAAAGACCTCAAGAGTTACATCACTCCGTTAGCTCTAATCATGTGAGATAAAATATAAATCCAGAAGTCGTGGTATATGTACGACGTCTCTTAGTCAACATATGTCGCAAATTTCTTTTTTCACCAATTCTGTTCAGTACTTCCTAATTAGTTACTGTATCTAACCACCAAATTTTCAGCAGTCTTCTGTAGCAAAAAATTTCCAAAGTAACCTTACGGCTAACATACATTTTTATAATGATGACCTAAATGTATTTTAGTGTAAATAGAAAAAGGTTTTGACAGTAGCCTTACAGCATGCTTTGTGATTTTCACGTTTTATTAAAATGATTTCCAGTCCATGGTGAGCAGCAATCAGTGAGAATAAATATTCCTTCAGTAAAAAACCGTATTGATCGCAAATTGTTTTATTAATTAATGACGCGTTTCGCCCTTTATCAGGGCATCTTCAGATTATCTGTGTGACAGAATTTACATAAAATTACAAGGCAGAATTACAAATGGGTATAATGGTATGTACCTGCTATGTACCATTATACCCGTTTGTAATTCCGCGCCGGCCGCGGTGGCCGAGGAGACTGATGCGCTCCAGTCACGGTCTACACGGCGACTACGGTCAGGGGTTCGAATCCCCCCTCGGGCATGGATATTTGTGCCGTCCTTAGTATAAGGTAGTTGATAAGTTGTTAGTAAGTTTAGGGACTAATGACCCCGTAGTTAAGTCCCATAAGCTTAACAAACATTTGAACATTTTGAATTTGTAATTCCGCCTTGTAATTTTATGTCAATTCTGTCACGCAGATAATCTGAAGATGCCCTGATAAAGAGCGAAACGCGTCATTAATTAATAAAACAATTTGCAATCATGACGGTTTTTTACTGAAGGAAAGTTTTCTTCATTGTTTGTAAACCTATTGGATCAAACTGCTATGCTCATCTATCCCTAGGCTTATTTATCCCACACAAGAGCCGCTGGACTTTAATTAATTTGACGAATACATGATGTAACCAGTTAGGTTCTTCTGAATAAGGTATGACGCTTCTAAACATAGGTCAACGGTGCGTAATAAATCTTCATATGCAGCTAGTGGATTAATTAATTTAAACGATTTTCAAAGTTATCGTAAGAAACGGTTCTTTCGGAGTTTTACAAAAGGGACACTTTATTTTCTCCATATTAACGCACCTCATATTATGTGACACAAAGCAAAGCATGTCATTTCAAGTGCTGAAACTGCCGTCTACTTCTAATTGGTGTCAGCAAAAACAGACAACGTAGGTTGCAGCTACGGCCAGCCTATATAATTTAACATAGTGTACCTTCCTAAACACGTTACTTTCACTTTACACCGTATCTGATTAAGAAAGTTGCTATAAAATGCTAGTGTCAATCTTTATTACTTCCGAAACCATTTAATACATAAACGTGAATGTTTGTATGTTTGTTCGTATTTTATGCGCGGCTGTACCGACCATTCGGATGCGTTGAAACTTTTCTAACATATTATTTGCACTTTCCCGTCGGTTATTGACATAAGTAAGTGACTGTAAGACACAAACTTCAGGAGATATGACATAATAAACAATTAAATGCGCGGTAAATTTCTACATCATGCGACAATGTAGCACATCTCCTGCTAAACCACTGGACCGATTTTAACCAAATTTGATGCACGTATCTCCAAAACGAAAGTAATGTCTGTGGGAAAGACATTTAAACAGATTGAGTGCCAAATAGGACGAACACAGTTAGAACAGGTAGACAGTTTCAAGTACCTGGGATGTATTTTCTCAAAGGATGGCAACATAAAGAACTAGAATCGAGGTGTAGCAAAGCTAACGCAATGAGTGCTCAACTAAGATCTACTGTCTTCTGCAAGAAGGAAGTAAGTACCAAGACTAAGTTAGCAGTGCATCGCTCAACTTTGTTGTATGGGAGTGAGATTTGGGTGGATACAGGTCACCTTATTCATAAGGCAGAGGAGAAACTGGGAATGAACACCATATATGAAGCAGTTAGAGCGAACAGACTGAGATGGTGGGGTCATGTCACACGCATGGGAGAAGCAAGGTTACGTAAGAGACTCATGAGCTCGGCAGCGGAGGGTAAGAGGAGTCGAGGTAGACCAAGAACAAAGTACTTAGATTCGGTGCAGAATTATTTTTAAGTAAAAGGCATAACATCAGACGAGGCATCAATGTTAGCATTGAATGGGAGATCATGGAGGAATTTTATTAGAGGTACTATGCTCCAGACTGAACGCTAAAAGGCATAATCAGTCTCTAAAGATGATGATGATGATGATGATGATGATGATGATGATGCACGTATTCCTTCCTTGAGGTAACAACACGTAGTTCAGGAGATTTGACGTCATAAACAATTATGACCACAGGCTTGAAGTTTTCGCGTCGCTTACAATTTGATCCACAGAATAAAAAATACTTCGGATATCCGCACCCGCGCAGACCTCTACCTATAACCATCGCGAAATTGCAAACAATATGTCGACAAAGTTTCATTGCAATCGGAGAAACAATAAGACACCGCTTAAAATTCAAACATACAAACACTCAGTTTTATAAATTACATGTAGCTTTGATTACGATAATTCAGCCATCTGCAAACTGTAAATCGTCTTTTGTAACTTATCCTTATATTTCAAAGATAATGTTCCATTTAGATGTGACACCGTACCTCACAAACGGCTTTTAATCAAATTGCGTGGTTATGGTATATCGCCCCAAATTTGCGACTGGATAGGGGATTTTCTGTCAGAGAGGACACAGTTCGTAGTAATCGATGGTAAGGCATCGACTAAAACAGAGGTGACATCGCGGACGTTCCACAGGGTAATGTTTTGGTCCTCTGCTGTTACTTATTTACATAAACGATTTAGGGGAAAATCTAAGTAGCTCTCTTAGGTTGTTTGCAGATGACGCCGTCATTTACCGTCTAGTAAAATCATCTGAAGATCAAAACCATCTGCAGAACGATTTGAATGAGACATCAGTATGGTGTAAAAATTGGCAGTTTATTCTAAATAATGAGAAGTGTGAAGTCGCCCACATGAGTACGAAAAGAAATCCGTTAAACTTTGTTTACAAGATAAATCAATCAAAAGTGAAGGCCATCAACTCCACAAAATACCTAGGAATTCTATTACTTCAGACTTAAACTGGAAAGAACACGTAAATAATGTCGTGCAAAAAGCGAACCAGAGACTGCGTTTTCTTGGCAGAACCCTTAAAAGATGCAACAGAACTACTAAACAAACTGCATACACTACGCGTGTCCGTCCATTATTTTGAGTATTGCAGCCCAGTGTGGGATCCTTATCAGGTGGGTTTAACGGAGGACATCGAAAGAGTCCAAAGAAGGGCATCTCGTTTCGTATTGTCACGATAAAGAGGAGACATCGTTACAGAACTCAACTCGCCAACATTCTCCTCCGAATGCGAAAATATATTGTTGCCTCCCACTTCCATGGGTAGAAATGATCATCAGAATAAAATACGAGAAATCAGAGCCCGAACGGAGAGATTCGGGTGTTCTTTCTTCCCGCGCGCTATTCCAGAATGGAATGGGAGATAAATAGTATAATGGTGGTTCGATGAACCCTCTGCCAGGCACTTAAATGTGAATTGCAGAGTATCCCATGTATATGCGGAATTTAAATGATCTTGTCTGGCGTGGTGCACAGTTAATGAGGGCGCAGAATTACCCGTAGCGCAGGGGCGCAAAATGAGGATACAAGAGCACTGCGGGGGAGGGGGGGCAGAGGGCGACGTGAACGAGATTCATCCGCCGAGCTCCTGCCTCTAATTGACCGCGTGGCTGCTTGGCGGCGCTGCCGTCGCCCGCCGTTTAATTGCGCGCGCGTTCTGCGCCGGCGGCGGTGGAGGCGCGGCGGCGGAGCCAAACCGGCAGTTCTCGTATTTTCCTGCCCCTCCAAATTACTGTAGCGGCGTGCATTCCCGCAGTTTGGCATACTGCGCCGCTGTTTCCATTAAAGGTCTTTAAAACGCGGCGTCGCCAGGTAGACAGGCTCATCAGCTGCAGTGTGTGCGTGTGTTTCCCGATTCCTAATGCTCCTAGCCTATCCCGACTCATTTCGCCCGAGGCAGCGAAACCACAGGAACCGTCGCGGCATTGTTCTGATGCTGCGCTGTGGCGTGGCTTGTTAGTATCTCTCGCATCGACACTCGAGTGTTTCGATAAGCCAGCTGGCTGTCAGTTGCGATCACCGACTGACAGTTACAAATTTCAGAGACGCTGCACCTTGTATTATAAAGCTGGTAACTATTATTCGAGTGGACGTCACAGTACGAGTCAATAAATACCTGCGCAGGGGTTGATACCTTTCCTGGGTTATTGTTCACTTTATTTGATCGTGCACGATTGGCCAATTACGGCGTTACACGCCATTTTCAAGCACGGTCTACAGAGAAACAAAACAAAAACACACCAAGTGTAAGTTTCGTTTACAGAACTCATTTATAATCGGATCTATTCTGTCCGAAGTTTTATAATCAGATAATGTTACAATGCAGTGACTCCTGTAAAATTATTCGACTAATGTAATACTTTCCGTTATAAACAACGTAATGTGGATTTACTCTTGTTAAATTTGTAAAAATATAAACTTTATCATTGTGTCTCGGAAAGTATATTTCATGTATTTATCATTATATACTGCATTCAATCTGCGTTCCCACTTGTAGGACGACATAAGTTTACGAACGCACCCAAGCTAGTAGAGAGACTCTCGATTGGATGCATATTTCATGCCTCCACCCACCATGCAACCATTTAGTTTTGTCAATTTGGAGGAAAATCACTAAATTTGGGATGTTTCACAAGTACAACGGCGACTAATATTAGTGATATTTTTTTTTGGTTTGCTTGGGAGGTGAAGGCAGCCATTCGAGAGAGGCGTTCATGCAGTAAATAATTAATGTCAACATGTTTTATGCTTTGTAAACAAATCAGCTTTGTGCACGTAAATGTTTTAACATATTGCAAAATCGTGACATTCGCATAAAAATTACAAATTGCACCATCGCCGGAGAGGTTAAAGAAAAGTACGTCTAGAACCATTCACTACATGAGTGTAGGCCTAACAGTCTGTTTTAATTACATAGCTTTGACTGAAAAGTCTCTTTTTAACTGACAGAGTACAAAATTCATTATTGGATAATCTCGGTCAATTTCCGTTACGTGAAACGGTGTTCCACCAACGTGGTGAGTGGTTCCCTATGCGCTTTTCCGATTCAGGATTCGGTAGTAATTTGTACTCCCGAAGAAATTCTGTATAAACATTTTGAGACAGGCGTTGTCAGTTTTTGATATCGTGGGGGTTTTTCAACTAATGTGCAAATGCAAGTCTACAAAGAATTATATGGTAAGAACCACCAGGTAATACGTACAACATTAGGAAACTTCTTAAAGTGCACATTTGCACGCACCTTGCAGCGAGTCACAGAGTTGAGGTGTAGATTTATACATGTGGGATCTGAGGGGGGAAAATTAAATCTGACATTTGACATCTCCCTATAAATAAATTTTCAAGATAGTATCTGAATAGTCACATCTCCATTTCGTGACTGCGTGGAAGATACAAATCATTGTTTATTGGTGCAACAAAACCTGGGACCTCACATTTAAGTTGCTACGGTATGTTGTAAGCAGGAACTACCAATTACCAACATCTGCGTCAATGGCAACCATAGACTTTGCAGTGTATGAAGAACATCTATCATTTGTAACGAAGTCGAAGAGATAGTTATGAACTGACTTATGTAAAATATAAAAGCAAGTGTAAACCTAATATGTTAATTCAAATAGCTTTTGCAGATGCTTTGTGTCATTATCTTTAATTCTTTGTTTGCTTTTGTCACCTTGAATTTGTAACATACAAGTGTATGCCATTATGAGTATCTAGATGGCTATAGGGGACCTACTCAAAGGCCAATTAAAAAAAAATAAAAAAAAAAAAAATAATAAAATTAAAAAAAAATTAAAATAAATTGTATAGTTACTCGGCAGGTACGTAATATCTTCAGGTACCGAATGAAAAACTTTTTCGTAGTCCGGAAACATTTTATATTTAGCTACATATAACCAAGCCGCTTATAATAAACGAGTTTGAAGAGTACGAGATAGGTTTCGCTTTACGAAGATTTCGTTAATCCATGCTGATTTTCATTTTGAAGCTCTTCCTGTACCACTTGGGTCATAACAGTTTAATTTTTCCATACAAAGATATCCCTTATTTCACAATATGTACTGTCCCTGTCACTATAATTAATGCAACAAATTGAGATACTGTTGTTCTATGGCGATTAGAGAAAAGAGTATACAACACTTGTAAATCTATTGATATACAAAAATTCTAAGTCATCTGCAGTATCCAAATCAACAATAAATATGGCGCTAGTTTTAAATTTAAACAACAATTTTGTTACATTTTACGATGGCTACACTTACCTTCACAAAATGTGCCTTGAGTGTGTAGAGTTTGTAAGGGGATTTTTCCCTCTCTTTGTTGAGTTTTCTGCTTATGATACGAAGAAAAAAGGCAGAAGGAAATGTTATATGTGTTGCAAACAGATCGTGAAACGACATAAAAACAAGTTCACATACTCAGTAAGCTGCAGACAATACCCATGTGATTAGCAAATTATTCCGGCGTCGGAGAAGAATCAAATTTGTGTTCCGTCACTCTTGTGTCGTGTCCATAGACCAAAGAAAGTCACAGTTACCTTCATATTTTATTAAAATTTATCTCTGGTGGTTTCTCAGAGACTTATGATTAGCCTACATCTGTTGCAGTTTCAGGTGTTTATTTTGCCAGAATTATTCCTCTTTGCCTTATTCTAACAGGATTTTTCTCGAATGATCCAAAGTAGAGTCTGGTTTTCACAAATCCTACACCAATTGGCGGCTGAATATTCTTGAAGGTCCCGTACCACACACTGGAGTTACGGATCGCTAGCTTCGACCGCACACGACAGATTTTAGCAATCAAGCTCATTTCGAACGCCACTGTTACATGAATGTTGTGCTGTAGACAATTAACTGCTATGTTTAACAGTAGTATTTCAACTAATACCTGTAAAACAGAGCAAAACGGAAATAGAAATTTATGAATTTCTATTGGAAACTGTAGGCTACATCTGTTCATATAACTTTAACTGTGCCATGTCTGTTCATACACATTATTTTTTTTTATTTTAACTGGTCAGTATGAGGTAGTCGAAATCCATAGGAGATACAAGGTATTTAAGTAACTTAGTGCCTTGCTGTGAAAACAATTTTGTCTTGATCAAGCAGGAGTTTTCTTTGATAACTAGCTTAGTTTCCGCTGTTTCGCACGCGTAGACTGGATGGTCTACATTGGTTGATTCTAATTCTAAATATAAATTTTCATAGATTTAGCTTGAAAAATGCTTTGCTAATGAAGTATTTTGATACAACGTACCACCCCCTATTGCATCATTTATAGAAGAATTCAAACATCCTGAAACACACTTTTTTTTAAATTTCTAAACATGGTTCCAAATCCAAATTTTCGCATTTCTAGTATAAAAATAGTCTTAGTAGCTCTTAAAAGATTTTCCTCTATTTCACCCGCTTAATGGTTGAATTTCCAAAAATATCGAAACACGTGTTATTAAAATTCCAATCAAAATCCAAATCCGAGGCTTTGTATTTCTTGCTCCAAAATTGCCTTAATAGCAACGTATTTTCAAACAACCGCCCATCTCCTATTTCACCCCCCTTATGGATGGAAATATAGAAAAATCGCTGAGGTCTACAGAGTAAGATAAAGAACGTCTATAGATTTCAAGTTTCTATCGTCTGTAGGTTCACTTTTCAGCGCCGTTTTCTGGCTTATAGAAACGGATCGAGAACGCGAAATTTGGCATCTTTCTTGGTAGTTTTACTTTACAAACTGCAATATGCACTTATTTTTCTTTATTCGTACGCTTGTTGCAGGAAAACAACTGAAGAATGTGCATTATGTTTCGCTGTATATAACCTCTTTGCTATTATAGAGTCAGAAGTCAGCGTCATTTTATAACCTGACGACTTTCAATCACTATACGTTCCACCCTCTTACAGCTATCGGTACGGAACTGCTATGGTGTACAACGGGAGACTTCGTCTCCATTGTGTAGTTTTTGCTGAAGAGCAAAATATTGACACTCACTTGTAGAATTTTCTATAAGTCGGTAACTTTCAACTACCAAATCTTCCACCCCTTTATCTTTATCCACTCTCTACCACCATAGTGCAAATCAAATGTTTGTTAAGCTTATGGGACTTAACTACGGGGTCATCAGTCCCTAAACTTACAAACTACTTATGAACTACCTTATACTAAAGACGGCACAAATATCCATGCCTGAGGGGGGGATTCGAACCCCCGACCGTAGTGGCCGTGCAGACCGTGACTGAAGCGCCTCAGTCTCCTCGGCCACCGCGGCCGGCCACCATAGTGCACTATGGGAGACTGATACCTACTACTACTACATACAAACACTATTCGTTTGCGA
Source organism: Locusta migratoria (assembly GCA_026315105.1). Lineage (NCBI taxonomy): Eukaryota > Metazoa > Arthropoda > Insecta > Orthoptera > Acrididae > Locusta > Locusta migratoria. The sequence goes on along the minus strand of CM048746.1, from coordinate 67,662,159 downwards.
AGTGCAGTTTTGGCTGCAGAGTGATATATAATCACAAACACCTCAATTTTTATATATATATTAAGATGAGCGAATCTAGCCAATTATTTTATGTGGATCAACTCAAGTTTCGTGAAGCATCACTTAATTATATTTCAAAGAAAAATCGGGACAACATAAGTTTTACAAAACTAAAATACTTAATGCGTGGTAGAAATGATAGAATCCGTAAAAAATAGTATTTTGGGACTTATCATCATAATAAGTTTAGTTGTTTAGCCCCGTTATCCATAGACATTGCTGAATTCGTTGTTGAATCCAAGGAGGTTGGGTTGAATTGGTGTAACTATTATCGTTGAAAATTTTGTCGATTTGATACTAAAAGCGTGCCGTTTCCCATGACCGTCGACAACTCACAATGACAGAAGTTTCGAGTCGATCTGTTTTTCCCTTGGACAGCTCTATGAAGCTTGTTCTAGTATAACTAGCTTGGATAATTTGTTTATAGTGGCTCGTATGGGGATAACAACAAATGTAAATAATTTAGCCTGGACCCCCTCTCCATGTCCATTGGTACTTCATACTTCAAAGATCTGCATGTGTGCTTACAAACACGTCAGTTCTTCATGGTGCGCCATTTTGGCAGCTTCAGCTTTAGTTTTTTAATATACGATCTCACCTACTAAAAGCAATCGACATTTTTCAAAATTCATGCGGGTTTCGTATCGACTCGTACGAAGTCGATGCAAAAGCTAGTTACAGAATACATACAATTGTCACTGTACCGAAAGTGCTAGTATATTTTTCCAGCTTGTATTTCGTAAATACTTCTTCAAGACCTCAACTCGTTTTGCATCTATAACTCTTATAGTTTAACGGCATATATTTGCACGATGGGTTTGTAAAGTCGACCGTCTATACGAGAGCTGTTGATAGTGTTAGACTTAAGATACAGTTGCTTGACACTAGTCACAGTCAAAATTTCTCAACACTGCTGGAATTGGAAGCGTCGATAGAAATCATCTTTTGGTAAGGGCACAGGAAATGGTAGCAGCACTGCTGGCGTCCATAACTCTTGTTGTATAATTGGAGAGTTAAGTAGATTTTATGAACTGATAATAGTATAGACTAAAGCTGCGTAATAGCTGTGAACTAAATATTTAACGTGTTTACTAAATAGTATGTTGCCTTATTCGGGTTATAAATTTTAATAATGCGTCTAGTTGTTTCGTAAATAAAAATATGCAGCCGGAGACTATTACTATGAACTTCACATGAAATCGGAGGGTGTCGTTTCCATATTTGTATTAATTCTTAATATAAATGATTAACGCTGCTTTCAACTTTACCTTTCATTTTAATTCAAACGTTACAGTTCTTACTACATGTGGTCGCACCGAAACTAAACGAAATTAGCTAAATAACACAACCACACTTAATGCGTAGTCGAACGGCCGCTTCGTCGCATGCGATTAATCTGATTGCGTGATCGTTGCAATTAGCCACACACGCGCGATCAACGAAGAGATCGCATGAACTGGCTAATGGCTATGGTTATGGCTTTCTGCGACCGCAGTTCGTGTGGCGCCAGTAAGATCGGTCACATGAGTTGAACTAAGGTTGCTCTGACAATCGACGGTACCTTTGTACATTGTCGTGTACATTGTTGTTGCACTAAGTCACGCATTTTCGTGCTGCGAGGTTTGAGCAAACCAAAAATCCTTGTTTATGATGATACAGCCGCTCAAAAGTTCATGCACACAGTGTCTTGTCATGCAAGTTTGTCGAGCTTGCAATTTTTTATATTGCCGCTTTTTCGCAAGGTCTGTTTTATAACCACTTTGTATGCCACGTCAGAATGAGTTTCTCAAGAATCCCGTAGTAATGTTTCATTTTTTCTCTGTTTTACAGCTACACCTATGAATCAGTTATGGAGATAGCGCAGTTCTTGCTCAACAGAACGACCATCCGACCCAAGATTGGCATCATCTGCGGTTCAGGACTCGGTGAGTGTAAAAGCGTTCTTTCCAAAATAAATAATAATAATAAAAACATCACAGTATTTTGGGAGCGTTCAGAGGAAACGTCATATGACAGCAATGTCCATAATTAGAGGTTTGCGCGGATAAAATAAGGTGAATCAGCATCTAGAAGATATTTACATGCGTATCGACAGAGGATAAAAGTATATAAATAGTTACAACTTTTTCAGTATGCTGGGGCACTCGCCGTTAATTTCAGTTGTAGTTTGACCTCTTCATTTGCAACCATGGCCATCTTTTAATACATAGCAGTTCCGTAAGTTGTCTACATTTTATCCTTTTAATACCTGTTTTCCGAATTTTCCTGCAGAACATTTCCGAAACATTGGGAAGTGTGAAGTTTAATAAAAGTTTTGTTAAAAGTTGCTTAAAGCTACTTACAGAGTACATTTAGCATAAAATTAACAATATTACACTCGCTACACTTTGGATTGTAAGGTGTAACCTACTTGTAAATATATTTAAGAGAATGTTGATAGATTCGTCCATTTTATAAGTCACCACTGTTTGTGACATGTGTGAAGGAGAAATAGGAATCTGACAGTAAAGTTAAGAATCCAGTCGACAGCGTCGTAGAAGAAGGTAGCTTTGTGGCAGCTTTCAGTGACGTCTATTACTCCATACAATACTAAACACATGCGAGAAACGACTGACGCAAAGCAGTTTGGTAGAGGAAAACCATAGACATACTAAATAAAAAAACTAAGGAACTTCCAGATGTCGACAAGACAACCTGCACAAACCATTGTAGCCAATCGTACGGAATTATACTAATTTAAATGCATATTATTTTGAACAATTAGTCCACTCGAATGTGATTGAGAAAAAACACTTAACTACTTAGCAATAAATATCAAATTTCATGGGGGGATTCAAGGGTTAGTAAAGACTAGGTCATTGTAGCATTACAGAATAGCGTGACATAAAAAAGCAAAGATATACGTATTTAAAAATCACAAAAAAATCGCTTGACGCCTTTCTGAGGGATTGCATCCATTCGTTTCGCACAACGTTATTGCTCAGATATAGCGAATTAAATATTGATTTTGGGTGTACATCGAAGGAAACGGCATTGCGATCGATGTAGATCGAACGTTCGACTATCGCTTCGCTACCAATGACGGAAAAGTGATTGGCGGGACAGCTGATTTACATAGCTAATTACGATGTTGTTTTTTGACGTGATTTTATGAAATTTTGGCTTATCTGAAGACTGGGATATCACCCGTTAGATTTGACCTGTGGCATTGGCATGTTGTAGTGTAGTGCGAATTTTTAGGTGGCGTGAGTAATTATGTTGTGGCTGAGTTGTAGACGATGGTATGTCATGGATGGTGCATTCTGTTGTGATACGTAAATTACGAGGATAACCACAAATTATTTATTATCTACAATACGTAAGTATTAAGATATTATCCCGTATGAGCGTTTTACGAGATTGTGATTACATCATGGGTTAAAGCTGACGGGTGGTACCCTGTCTTCAGTTATGGCGATATTTCGATAGTTTCCAAGAATGCTTGCAATCGGAAAACCTCGGCCTGAAATGATATATATGTAACGTAAAACTAAAAAAAACTTCTTGTTTAACTTATACCTAACCTAACTTTCACTATAAAAATAATGTTAGGTGCAGGTCAAACAATAAGTGTTTTTTAGTATGTAAGGCGCCCGAATCTCCGGTTCAGAAACTCTAAATCGTTTGCAGTTGCATGTTTGATATATATACTATTCTTGGAAATCATCGATATTTCAAATGGCAACCACATATTGAGTCGGAAAAGTACAAGAGAATATCACAAATTCAACACAATCAAAAATACATTTTAAATCAACCGCTTCGCGTTTGTCATATCGAATGTGGAGCAAGAATCGAACGTTGGATACATATCGATCACAATGCCGTTTCCTTCGATGTACAGGTTCCAGGAATATCGGATTGAGCAGGGTCACTGCGATCGTGATAAAAATCACGAAGGCAGTGGCAACGGGCAGGGGAGTAACATATCACGTGACTCATCACAACCGGAAGTGATTTACCATTGAGTAGAGATGGACTAAACCGTGATTTTCCGCTAACAGTGATTTCCGTGATTGCTACTTTTAAATCACCGTGATTTGAAACCGTGATTAATCACGGTTTGAGGTTTTCACGACATGTATCCCTCCGCGATTTCAGCTCTTTCCGCTATTCCGTGATTTCAGCTCTTTCCGCTATTCCGTGATTTCAGCTCTTTCCGCTATTCCGTGATTTCTGCTCTTTTCGCTATTTCTGTGATTGAATAGCCGCGACTTGTATGATTTACCATGGAACTGACAAAAATTGAGTTAGATACTTTTGTTATAATGTTTCATCCGCCAGTAACTAATGTATCGTCTCTTTGTTGTTATGAAAGTTATGTTGTGAACCGAAAAGTAAATCTCAACAAATAAGTCAATAGTAAGTATAGATTAAAATAACTGTACAATAAACTTTCTAACCACATCAAGACAATGAAAGAATAGTAAATATTCTTAGTAAGTGTAAAAATTATTTGCAAGTTAGGTTTATTTCATTGTCAATGAATATATGCCCTCAATATTAATAACTTGTTTCTTTAATGTAATTGATACTGTAGTTATTAGAGAGCGCTGTTATTTAAATACACTGGCCTATAATAGTTATCATATTACTTTACACGCTTCAATTACTTACAGTAATATAGTATCAGTTTTACTGTTAGGTGCCATATGTTTTTAAGATCATGCACAGCTAACTGGATGCTTAAATAAATAAAAAGATACTGCAGTTTCATTTCCAGTGCCATAAACTTTTAACTCAAAATTTATGTATACATATAAATAAGAAGCTGAGCTCTTTAGTATAATTGAAACAATTAATGTGATGTCAGTATTCCAGCGCAAGTCCCGTGGGGAATGATTTTATGCACATGTTTTTTTGAGTTGCTCATACGTTGGTAACGGCTGCAGAGAGCGCACAACTCGGACTCTTATTGGCTGCTACGTGGTATTGCCAACATCGTAGCGGAGTGCAAGCACTCACATTTCAAATATTCGTAGAGCTAACTTGTTGCTCTGCACGCCGCAACTGCGTTCTTTATTGCTAGAATACTCAATGCTGAAGGAGTCTACCTTTCCACACTAACAAAGTATTAAAACATGATACCGCCTACTATTATTACAGCAGTTTTAACAATAGAGTACAGACAAAAGTTAATTACTTATAAAACAATGTGATTGCAACACACATTGCTCTGGCACCACAGGTTTGATGGCTCTCCAAGAAGTTTTCGCATATTTCGGTTACATGCGCCTATTCACGGTGCTTCTTCAAGTTGGAGATAATTTGTGGGGCATACAGTTGTCGCATACGAGCGGTGAAATGACACATCTCGCTCGTCCTCGATCGCTTCATCTCAGCAGAAACAAGATATACACTTTTAGACGACGAACGGCGAAATGGACGAGATATGTTTTTCAGTTTTTAACCTCCCCCTGCCGGGCCCTGGCGATTTTCTAGGAAAAACGCACAAGTGTATGCGAACTGGTAACTGCCCATAATCGGCTTCTAGCCGGTTCACCCGCTCTTCGCTAGTCGGTGATTCGCTGCTATACCCGTTCTTCGCTTATCGGTGATTCGCTGCTATACCCGCTATTTGCTGCATTGATATTAGTACAGATTTCGACCCACAGATGGCTCTTTTAGCCTTTGCTGCTTCTCTTCCCTCACCTCTTCGCTTTTACGCTATTCGCTGCTGCTTTTAGTACTCATTTCGGCCACCAGATGGCTCTTTGTAGTTTCTACTGGCGTTCGCTGCTATTCCTGCTCGTCGCTACCCAACCGTGACCGTGACTGAAATCACTGTCGGATTCCAGATCACCGCGACCGTGAAAACAGTGAATTTTCAATCACCGTGATTTTTCACGAGTACGTGATTTCTTGCCCATCCCTACCATTGAGCTCGGTGCTGTTGGCGCGTACTTGTTCTCGAACTTAAATAAACCGAAAACGTGAAGAATGGATTCAGAGAAAACATTGGAAGACTTAAAGGAAATTCTGGAAACACGTAAGATTAACAAATTTTCAAAGTTCAATGTGCATCAGAAACCAAAAGGATTTTTTGATGTTAAACGTTCTATAAGTATTGGACTTTTTCGTTTAGTGCTAATGGGAAATGTTACTTCGTGCGAATTAATTTCCAGTTTGTTGCGTTCGGAAATTGTTTGCCGTTTTGAAGGGAATTCGATTTGCTTTCTAAGGACGAAGTGACAAATTTCGTAGCCTGTGGCGAGGAACAGTGCGAGGGACTTGTGCGGAAAACTAAGAGCTTTGATTACAGTATCCTTGCAGTTATGTTTGCAGGGTGAGAACGAGAGTAACTAATTTACTTGTCGGACAAGGGTACATACAAGAACTTGTCAACCATAGAGCAAGTACAATATTAATTTTCCTGCGAGTGAAACGAGCAGCAATAACATTTACTCTGTAGCTCATGAAAAATATTAACGCAGTTCTACCCTTCATTGTTCATCTGTTGCCAACATAAGCACTGGAGCCCGGCGAGAAGCGTCGTAAAATTTTACCCTTTTATAAACCCTTGACCGCTCAGTAGCTAGCAAACAGAATTCTCCACAAAACGACAAACAATTTTTCCCAACACGCTCAAACAGGGAATTAACTCGCGCCATGTAAGAGTGCATGTAAGCCGAAAATGACGGCAAAATACAAGTCACTACACCGTCTCATATTAAAACATAGGACAACGATGGTCTATCAATATCTACTTCTCGGAAATGAGCTGAACATTTACAGTTGTATTTAGACGAAGTGCTGGCTTCACTTTTTCGCGTGCAGGTTGTCTTCCTGTATTGTACCCTCCTTCGTATGAACGCCGACGCTTCCATTGAACGCAGTGATCTCTATACTTAAGAGATTACTGATTGAACGATATGCAGCTAACTTCCGGTTTCGATGTGTCACGGCCGCGGTGAAGTAGCTGAGCGGTCTAAGGCACCTCGCTGCGGAGCGCGCGGTTGCTCGCCGTCGGAGGTTCGAGTCCTCCCTGGGGCATGGGTGAGTGTGTTTGTCCATAGGTTAGTTTACCTTAGTTTAAGTACTTTGTAAGCTACATACTGATGACCACGCAGTTTGGTCCGATAGATTTACAAACATTTGAATTTTGATGTGTCACGTGATACATACCCTGCTCAATCCGATATTCCTGCCACCCGATGGATGGTGGATGATGATGATGATGATGGCACATGGATTCTTCCAAATTATCTGATTTTAATATAGACACCCCTATTACAGCAATGCAACTTACGTCACTTAATGTAGGCATGTCTTGTGTTCCTTATTGCATACAAATTAGGTCCCTTTCGGAGTGAAGTGATGTAATAGCTTCATACTTAACAAAATACGAGGCGCGTCCAGAAAGTAAGTTCCGTTTGGTAATAAAATGAAATTGTACAGAGATACTGGATAAATTTTTATTGCACAAAATTCTACAACTCTTAAACTACTTTTCCACATAACTGCCGAAATTTTCCAGGCATTTGTCATAGCGTGGCACCAGGTTCTGTATACCTTCTTCATAGAAATCTGCCGCCTGTGTCTTCAACCAGTTGGAAACTGAAATTTGGGAGGAAGTCCATAGCGAGAGCACTAATTGTAAACCTACGGTTTTCCTGGATCTTGTCATCAATCGCGTGAACCAGTTCTTCTGTAACCAAAGGTGGACGCCTTCTTCGTTCTTGATCGTGCACATCACTACGCTCGCCATTGAACTGTTCGGACCCATCTTATCACCATCGAATCACTCATCGCATTTGGTCCGTAAACATCGCAAAATTGGCGATAAAGTTCACTTGGTTTCACTTTCCTCGCATTCAGAAACCGAATCACCGACCTCATTTCACAGGCGGCAGGATTTTCAATCAACTCCGACATTTCAAACAAGCACAGCAAAGGGTACGTAACTCACAGCGATCTCCAAATGGCGCACGTTCTTCTCCTTGATACACATCGTCTACAGCGTATGTGCGGAACTGTAATCGCAGCGCTGCAGCGGAGATAAATTGAAACGGAGCTTACTTTCTGGACGCGCCTCGTATGTAACCACTCAATTGACCAATCGGAAGTTGCATAGGTCACACCAATACTCAAAAGAACCCGCCGATTATAGATGCATATCTCTGACATCGAACCGAATATTATGAATTACGTTGAAGAAACTGATCTGACGCAGTAATCACAGATTCAGAAAACATCCTTTCTTGTACAACAAGACTGTCTTTAATCTAGTGAAGTACTTGATGGTATCGACATGGGATCCTAAATTGATTCAACATATCTAGATTTTTCTGAAAGCTTATGATACTCACAAGCGGTTTCTAATCAAATTCCGTGCTTTGTGGTATTGCGTCAGTAGCTTTGTGATTTTCATTCAGAGAGATCATGGTTCATAGTGATTGACAGAAAAGTCATAAGAGTAAACCAGGAGTAGTATCAAAGGTCTCTTCCTTTTCCAAAGCCGTAGAAATGATTAGGAAGCGCATCTGAGCGGCCCCCTTCGGTTGTTTACACTTGCAGAAGATGCTGTCACCGTCAAATATATTCGGCACAAAATCAAAATTAATTGCAAAATTATTTAGATGGTATCCCTGTTTGGCGTGGGAAGTTCTAATTGACCTTAGTTGATGGCGAGAGAAGAAAAAGAATTCCGTTCAATTGCAGTTATGCAATGAATAGCACAAGCCTCCAGGTTGTCAGTTACACTAAATGCTTACAACGATTACAAGTACAATCAATTTTATCATAATATAGATAATGCTGTGGGTAAGGTAAACTCAGCAGTGTCTCTGGGAAAACTACAACTGCATTTATTCGGAGAATACATGAAGATGCAAGAAATATACCGAAAATAGGGCCTAGGCTTGCTCTACGCTTGTTCGTCCTCTGCTAGAATACTGTACCCTTTTGTTACACGGTCCTTACAAGACAGGATTGATGGGAGACATAGAAAAAGTTCAGAGGAGGTTAACACATTTTGTGTCGCTGTGTAGGTAAAATAGTGTCATCAAAATGTTGCACGAGTTGGCGAGACAGTCATTAAAACAATGACTTTTTTTTGTGTTAAGACTATTTTACGAAACTTCAATCACCATTTTTCTCCTCCGAATACGTAAATATTGTATTAGACTATCTGTATAGGGAGAAATATGATCATCGTTATAAAATAAGAGTAATAAGAGCTGTCAGGAAATATTTAAGTCTTGGTCCCCCCCCCCTCACCATTAGTTGAGGGGGGGGGGGGTGTGAAAACGTGGAGAAATAGTATGAAAGCAGTTTGATGAAGCCGCTGTCAAGCATTTTCATGGGATTTGCATAGTCATGTAAATGTTGGTGTAGCTGTAGTAGCACTCATCGCAAATGATTAAAACAATTATAGTAATGTAATGTAAACACATGAAAATGGCACTCTCTGTAATAACTATAACTGATTAGTGGCAAAATTGTTTATAATGAATGTTCACATGAAAATGTCTGGCAATAAGGAGGGAAATTACATGATATAAGCTTTCTGTTGACAGTGGCATCCTATGAGGTATGAAACACAATGAGCTGACTACATTTATAAATGAATTGTGTATTTCTGCCAAAACACCAAAGAAAACGTACCTGACGACTTTCAGGAATCAGTCCTAACAGTTATGACTCGTGACAGAATCAACAGAAAACAGTAGTCACTTTAAGAAACCATTTCATTCCTAAGCATAAAGTGAAATTACATACATTCATCCAAAGGCACAGAGCAGAATTGTTCTAGTGCAATACTCAAGGTAATGATGTATGATAATAAAAGCAACAAAATTGGAAGAGTTGCCAGTAATCATGCAGCGACTGGATGTTTCCATGCGGAACTTGAGAATGAAAGGAGCAAGTGACCAAAACAACACACAGTTCTATGAAAAATGACTTGAATATTATGTAGTGTGAAGTATTAATGCAGTGCCTACATACCATAGTTTATTTGTAACCAATGAATAATGAAGTTGGTAAACATTATCCTCTGCCAAATGTACTCCATGTTCTCAGTTCCTGTGCCACACTGTCTCTTTGTTATCCTCATGCAACAGCACTGCTCAGTTGCTGCTAGACTTCGTGTTATTCTTCCTGGCTATCTGTCCATTTTAGCGCAAATCATTAAAGAGAAGATCACACCGGAGTAATTTGTGATTTCTCAGTCGAATGGGCACATAACATTTCAAACTGTCAGCTAGTATTACATTTCTTAATGTTGTTCATCGTCATGCCAGCTAGATTTACTAAATTTAATTTATTTTTTATAAAAGAAAGGCGCTTTTGCCTAAGCTACATTTACTAACTGCAACTTTTACTTATTGTTTGCTATCATTAACATGATTAAAATGATATTTTTTCAAATTTATTACCTGAATTAGTAAACGTTTGTACTGTTGTCAGTACTTGCTCTACTTCTCATAGAATTTCCAGTGTTTCATTTCATAGACAATTTTGTAGGTGTTTATTCCATTGTCTGTAAACATGTTATTGAGATTTTCAGTTTTGGTTCCCTTTTAAGAAATTGAGCATAGCATTTTAAACTTTGACACCGGCCGTGGTGGCCGAGCATTCTGCGGCGCTTCAGTCACAGTCTGCACGGCCACTATGGTCGGAGGTTCGAATCCCCCCCTCGGGCATGGATATTTGTGCCATCCTTAGTATTAGCTAGTTCATAAGTAGTTTGTAAGTTTAGGGACTGATGACCCCGTAGATAAGTCCCATAAGCTCTAAAAACATTTGAACATTTGAAACTTGGACAATAAGAAGTATCTTTCATTCACTGTTAGATTATTATTTTTATGGGTGGCACTGTTTCTAAGTGCTACCAGTATAACTTGAATTTAGGTCTAGATGCTTTAAGAGACAGTTTGCAAGCCTTAATGCGTTTGTTGAAGCATTGTTAATTAGGGTGGTGACTACTTTTTTGGTCAGTGAGTTTACCAGTAAAGATCTGTTTGTTCAAATTAAATAATTGGGTTTAATTTAACAGAAAGTAAATAAATTAGGAGCAGGTAAATATCTCAGTGATCCAAAATCTTGGCTACAGTGAAGCACTGCTTCAGACCTGTATTTTAAGCTATACTGTGCTTAAATCTGAGTGGTACACACCTATATTGATGATTTCTTCTCTTCAGGTGAACTGGCAAATACCCTGACAAAGCGGCAGGCATTTCCCTACTCGGACATCCCCGGCTTCCCGCATTCAACAGTTGCTGGCCACGCTGGCCAACTTGTATTTGGATTTCTTGAAGGTATCGAGGTCATGTGCATGCAGGGGCGTTTCCATGCCTATGAGGGATACCCAATTTGGAAGGTAACTAAAAAAACATATAACTATAGATTTATGAGAGTCAGCAACTGTACTAAATATAAAACAATTTATTATATTTTATTCAATTAATGATGAAAATTCTCCTCAGAGATGATAAATATTGATCAAACGAGATAGAATGGCTGGCCAGTACTTACCTTTGTGCTGTACCGCCGATAGTAACAGAAATGAAGAAACGGAAAAAAAGGATTGTGTTACTATCGGTGGTACAGCACAAAGGTAAGTACTGGCCAGCCATTCTATCTCATTTGATCAATATTTATTATATTTTATTAATAATAATAATATGTATGGGGAACAACTCACCATAAAATTAACGATGAGCCACTGACAGACACAAATAAAAGACTCACTTATACACACACATTTCTAAATTTTTGGCCGCGGCCTTCCTCAGACAGAGAACACTCATCTACACAATCACTCAGGAACACTCATCCACATACGTCAGCCATCTCTGCGAGTTGTTCCCTATACATATTATTATTATTAAAAGCATACCTTACTGGACCTTCCATTGTTGTTATTATATTTTATTGTTCACAACAGTTGCAAATGGGATTTTTGATTGACATGTTTCAATCCATGTGGATCATCTTCAGAATCTTGTAGTTGCGTTTGCAACCTTTCTTGTCTGTGTTAACATAGTACCTGTCACAACACAATGAGACAGGTTGCAGACACAATTAAAAGATTCTCTAGATGATCCAAAAGGATTGAAACAAGTCAGTGAAAAAAATTTCGTAACTGTTGGTCAATAAAATCTAATAAATTGTTTAAATAAATGTATATTAAAATATGAATGTACTATGATGAGTAATTAGAAACTAAGGTTAAAATGCCTGTAATAAAATCTGTACATTTCATTTAATACAGGCTACATGGCCAACTGTTACTACCTAAATTAGGTTATTTTATATAGTCTCCATAATGGTTTAGGCACTTGTATCTGGTGACTGAAGTTTAAAAAATCCTATCCTTGCATGATCACCCGTGTTGTCCTGAAGTGCTTCACCTCCTTGTCTATAGAAAATTGTTGGCCACCTAGGTCCTCCTTGAAGTGAGGAGGAAGCTGGAAGTCTCTTCCCTCCACCCAACAGTTTCTAGTCCATCTGTCATTGCCATTGCAGTTTGTACTTTACATTGTTCAGACCCACCAAAAGCTCTTCAGAACATATTAAATTCAGACTTACAAAAACAAATTGCAACCTATCAATCTGGATTTAGGAGTAACAGATCCTGTCCAGAGAGCATTCTAAATAAATAGTAAGTGATAGGTTCCAAAAAGGATAAAACCAAGATTGCTACTATATAATTTTATTTCGACGACTGGTTTCGATGGTCTCTGCCATCTTCTTCTGGTCTAAAATTTTCTTTACAAAGTCATCATCTTGTGATGTCAATAGTTGTTGCATAAAATAATTTAAAGTGGATAGATGCACTATTTATTGTAGTTAGTTTACATATCAGTATAAGTGACATGAAAAAAAAAAAAAAATTATACCAAAAGATGATGTCAGAGACTATCGAAACCAGTCGCTGATATAGAATTATAGGTAAAACTTTACGACGCTTCTCGCCGAGCTCCAGTGCTTATTTTGGCAACAGATGAACAATGAAGTGTAGAATTGCATTAATATTTTTCACGAGCTACTCAGTAAATGTTATTACTGCTCATTTACTTCGCAGCAAAATTAATACTGACCTGCTCTATGGTTGACAGGTTCTTGTATTTACCCTTGTCCGTTCAGAAAAAAATAGTATTCGTTTTAATTGAAGTTGTCAAGTCAAAACATTTATTGGTCATCTGAGCTGCCGCCATTACCGTTTGTTGCCAACATAACCACTGGAGCCTGGCGAGAAGTGTCATACAATTTGACCAAATTGTATATCAGCCATCTTGGCTTTATCTTTTTTGGAATCTATCATAATATTGGATCGCCTCCCTACAATATTAACAGATTAATCAGTAAGTATTCAACAGAAAAATAATAATGTGAAAATAACAAATAAAAAGATAGTGCTTGTAGTTTTGC